>JAWNNV010000912.1:0-335467 GCA_035044485.1 Scaptomyza reducta
CTATGTATTGCTAAATATTTTTATAGCTCAATATTTTTTATTAATACGTACAAAATATTTGAAATATTTGAAAATATCATAAAAAATTGGAAAACTTGTTTAAAAAATTCATAAGATATGTTTTTATATAAATTGGTGTATACAATTATAATATACACCTAAGAAATGAACGAAAAAAAAATGAAACTAAAATTAGAAAAATAAAAACAAAGTTAAATATTTAAGGTCGAGGTTGGTGGCTTATCAAAAATGTTCTTATCTGAGGTAAAAATTATTTGGTGTGCAAGCATTTTAGTTGTTGTTCAACACAAATAGTGGAACAATTGTCAAGCTTATCAAATATCTCAGACACAAGAAAGGAAAAACCGTTTTGCTTAAGGCAAAGTTTCACCACAATAATAATAATCAGATATCACACAATAAACACATTTCGCAACTGAACCAAAAAGAATACAAAATAAATTCTAGATATGACAGCTTGAAAGTTGAAGCAGCTTCAAACTTAATCGAATCATTCTCACTGTGCGGGAGGAATAGTTATGAGAAGGGAAGGGTAGGGCAGGGTTTGGGTGACAAATATTCACCACTCTATGTGTGTGCGTGTGTGTGTGTTATGCAAATGCTCACACCCCAACGAAGTAGTACAAAGAGAGAATGCCGCTGCACTAAAAAGAATGATGAAGAAGAGCGAAAAAAAAACCGTGTCGTGATTTCCATGGAAAAAATGCACTGATTTTTCTTAGCATTTAACACGATGCGGCAAAGGCGGCGGCATGCGGAGGAGTTGTGAAAGCCTTGTTACCCAAAAAGCCTCAACTCTTTGGCTGGCCCAACACACGCAAACAAACCAACGAAAAACCTTTTCGAACCGGCCCTGTTTTATTAGACCGCGAAAAATCAACAGTGGCCAGGGTGGTCAGCGCGGTCCATCCATTCAACTGTCCACGTGTTTGTGCGCTCGAAGAAAAAACAGAAGAAGAAGAAGAAGCATAAACATATACGCATGCATGTGCGTGTGCGTATGCGTGTGTGTGTGTGTGCTAAAAGGGTTTACAACAATGTCATAAAGCAATGCGCATTCCTTTCATGCACAAATATTTTCGCTCTGCTCAGTTGTTGTTGTTCTTGCCGCTGTTGCTGTTGTTGTTGTTGTGCCTATGTAAATGAAATGAAATTCACTTTTTCACGTGAATGAAACGGTGAACGGTGGCGGCGGCAAAGGCGAAAGCGAAAGAGTTGCTCCTGTTGTTTGGTTGTTTTTGTGTTGTTGTCGTTTGCTGCCTTCTGGGAATCATTTGTGCATTTGAAAAGGACGCTGGCCAAGCTAATTTACATAAATCTACATAAATACACACACACACACATACACCTTACAAATTGAGAGAGTGTATTCTATTTGGTATTGTGAATATCTATTGTGAATATCGATAATAGTCGATGGTATAGACTTAAGAAGTTTTAAAAGCTTTGAGCAAGCTAAGTTTGGATCTTGTTTCGACTTGCATATTCGAAACAAATTAAATATTGTGAATGGGTTTTGCGATAATTATTTTTGCCATACCCTAGCCCACTGTAGTGTAGGCGAACAAAGAGCGAGAGAGTGAGAGAGATAATTAAATACCCAGCGGTTTTTAAGTTTCTGTCGGCTATTGCTGTAAACAACAGCTGTTACTGTTACTAGCTGCAACTCTTTTGTTGTTGTCTTTCTTTGTATTAATCCTCAATTAGAGCGCGTGAGAGAGATAGAGAGAGAGAGAGAGAGGTTGCGCTGAGCTCCCACGCACGTGTTAGCCTAGACACTTGTTTAAGCGGGAGTACACCGACTAGTCTCTTCTCACTCCCTCACTCTCTCGCTGTGTCTTAGCTGAGTTGTCTGACAGTTGCTGTTGTTACGGTTCACCATGACCAACGCCAACAATTACGACGCCGCTTGCCGCAATTCTATTGTCTTTCGAATTTCCTGGCTGCGTTTTTAGTTTTTTTTTTTTGTTTTTTTGTTTTTTTGTTTTATTGCTCATTTCCCACATGTTTCGGAGTTGCACTCGCTCCCTGGGGCCCTTCGAATGACACTTTCGGTTAGTGTTGTGCCCCCTTCTCTCTCTCTCTCTCTGCTCATCCGCTCTCTCTTCGTGTAAACGTTAACGTTTTGAATGCGTCCTCGCCTTTAAGCAGCGGAACCATTTTAATGATCACAAATTGCTTTTAGGTTGAGCACAAGTTCAATCGTTCAATCGTGCAATCGTCGTCACTGGTCACCACATACTATGGAAATGGTAAGGGAAAAGGTAAGGGGCATGGGTAGGGGCTAAAGCGGATGTTGCCCTTTAACTGTTACACAGTTATTCAGTTACTCAGTTACCATTTAGCAGTTGGTTCTTCCTCTCTCGTCCGTAACAAACTAATTAAGGCTGTCAAATTTTTGTTCGTTCAAAAAATAGAATTATGAATTTTTCAAAAATTTTTATACGTTTCTTAATGATTGCAACAGCTGTGCACAGGTATACACTTGCCACATGCGGCATGCAAGCCGGTGTTTTGCTTTTTTATTTTTTAATTTTTATACATATATCAATTAGATCTAGCGAAAAATGTGTGCCCAGAAATGCGACAACAAATGTGAAAAGGATTAAAAAGGATGTCATTTTACATAGTTGAAGAAAGATTTTTGCTATATACTAGTAATATCTATCTTATATATTAATATCTATCTATAAAGAGATTTGATAAGTTTATAAAGATTTTCTTCGCTTTCAACTGATTCGTTTGTTTGTCGATGCTTCTTCTGTGTGGCGTACAACAATGTGTGCAACATGTTTGCATGATTCATGTGGTCGCATTGAGGGGCGCCACTTTGATGTATGCAACGCCAATGGCTTCACTCCAGCGATTCCGTCAAAGATTTACGTTCAATGCGCACAAGTGGCCGGATGATTTTTTATGACCTGCTGCCAAAGCGGATGAGAGAGATGGGGCAAGAGACTCAATGGCATTTGTAGTTTGCACAATTCGCACATTATATCTATATATATATCTGCATCTTGTATCTGTATCTTGTAGCTGTATCTGTTGTAAGTCTCGTCTCGTATATCTTGTGAGGTAAACAAACTCATCCGTTTGCCTGACATAATAAAGACGAAGCAACTGCACAAAGATCTCGCATAGATTTTCATGAATGAATATGAATATATATGTATGTATGTATGTATGTATGTATGTATGTATGTATGTATGTATGTATGTATGTATGTGTTTGTATACTGAATGTCTATTCATTCAGAACGCATTCATTGTCGTCTTTAATGCGCTTAGGACGGGTTGTGACGCATTCTCATCAGTTCGTTTGGGTGCGGGCGGCACAAATTGTGACAGATTTAGATTAAGATACAGATATACTATAAGCTGAGACGATACACAGAAAGAGAGAAAGACAGAGAGAGAGTGAGAGAGGGAGTGTGGCATGTAAATGTAATTCAAGTAGCCGGTCGGATGGATGGCGCTATCAATGCGGCACAATCAGTGCCATTTATATGCAATGTATCTATGAGATACTTTCACTCGCTGCACTTCCGTTTCGAGTTGAAGTTACCTTTGCCTTCTGCTACCTGCCCCCCCCACCCCCCCTCTCCTTGTTACACAAAAAACATATTAGCCTGCTGCGTTTTCCCAGTTACATCATCATCATCATCATCAGTGTCCTCGTTGCCGTTCGCGTTTTGTGTCTCATCATCTTGAGTTGCTCCCAAAGGAAGTTTCAATTTGTTACGTCAATGAACCATGCCCCCTCTTGTCAGGGCGCACGCCCCTCTGGGTGTTGTTTTAAGTATTGTGGATGCCTCCTTTGCATTCAACCCCAACTCAAACTCTGTCTCTTACGGTTTCTTTTTTGATGTGGCGTTGACTGTTGCCTGTCAACTGAAATTATTATGTTCAGCGAGGGTTGCCACACAGCTTACAAAACGTTTGGTATTAATATTTGTAACATGTTGGTTTTTATTTAGTTTTATTAGTATATATTTTTGAAGTATTGCTCCATGGAATCGATAATTTGGCTGAGAGAAATGCTTTCTCAAAAAACTTTCGACGTGTGTTTTACAACACAGTCAAGCAGGCGATTCGGTGTCATTCAGTTCGAGCAAGTCATTCTTTCAACTAACTACTTCGTGCTAATTGCAACTTAACAAAATGGACGCTACTAATATTGTGATAACTTTGCCGAATCTCGATGAAATTTATCCGTATAATCCGACCAATTATGTGCATTACTCGTTGGGTGACGAACGCGTTAAGCCATTTGTGCCGGCGCCATTGCCAAAGGTCCACGATTCTAACCCAGTTATGAGGACCTGCATGGTGTACGCTATGTTTTTGACGTGCCAAGCCCGATATCCGATACCCGAACGTTACCATTGTCTGCCATTGCACCATGGTGCATAATTTTGGTAAGTACAAATATATATATATATCTATATATAGTTTGCAAAATTTTGAAGTTTTTTTCGTATGCGTAATATTTATTTGCAGTCGCTCAACAAACAGGGTGCTTCAAGTTGTCCTGGCAAAACCGAATGCGAAGAAACACAAAAAAGGACAATAAATAATATTAAAATGTAACTGGGAAATAAATTTTACGAACACACCTCGCAACAACTTCACATTCAATGTGAAGACATTAATTTGTCTGTTTACCTTAAATGCATAAATTATGCAAAAGTCTATATACATATATATATATATATATTCGTTCTTCATAAATTCGCTTTGATTTTGAAGTGGCAATTGTCAAATGCATAAAATATATGTCCAACTGAATAAACTTATTTTGACAACGTGCCACCCTCGGTGGCAAGAAAACACGGTCACAGCGAGAGAGAGAGAGAGAGAGAGAGGGAGAGGGAGAGCGGACGAGGCTGCTTTTCAATTTCACTTTTAAACCGTTATGTGCGTCGATTTTCCACACTATATTTTCATTGTTGCCCATTTTAGCCCGTAATGATAATGTCTGTTTTGGGTCATTTACTATGTTGACGTTGACGACTTCCTTCTCGTTCCCCCTTCTCACTGTCTCACTCTCCTGCATTACCTACCTATTACCTATTTGTACCGCGCCTCCTTCCTCCCTACCCCCACCGCTTGGGCGTAATCCACCCCAGAACTGAGTTCCTTTGACTCGAATGCTGATTTATAACGATACTCTACGAGTGTGATCTCATTATCGCTTGTGATCCAGGATATTGCTCAAGGCTACAAAACCAACATATCTAACGGGGAGTTACAAAACCAAACAGAGAACAAGCGACAAAGATATGGAATCCTAATTGTGTAATCCTATTAAATAACATATGAATAATAGAAAATGGTTTTAGTAACTTTCGTTTTCTATTTTTTCATATATATACCCATTCCTTCCATTGAAAATGGGAAAAGAAAGCAAAAGTATGTAATAGGCAGAAGGAAGCATCTCCGACCCTATAGAGTATATATATTATTGATCAGCCGAGTTGGTATATCCATGTTATTCCGTCCGTCCGTCGATCTCAGAGACTATAAGAGCTAGAGACTCCAGATTTGGAACATGAACTCGCTCAATCTGCAGGCAGTGCAAGTTTATTTCAAATTTTCGATAACTCTTTCCGTTTCCGATATACACATGTGATCGATAACAACAAAATCTTGAATTTGGAAAACTTTGTGATGCAGTTTAAAACATTCAACGAAATAATGACAATCTGTGTAATTTTTATTTAAATCGGTTAAGAAACACCAAAGATATGAACCATTGTAGTTAGGTCAAGTATGCACTTTACGCGTACATACACATACTTGCAACCACTGACTGTACGCGCTAAGTACATGGTTCAGGGTATCTTCTAGTCGGTTTTTCTGCGCTCTTGCTTGATCTAGTAGGCCGTTGCAAAAATTTTGAAGGAAATGTAGGCATAGTTTTAATTAGTTTCCGTCGAAATTCACACAATTTTCCATTTTTTTTTTAAATTTTAATTTTTTTATATTACGAATGAACGGACATGGCGTTCTTAAGCAACAACTCCTTTAGAAGAATACCGTTGATGGAGTTAAGAAAATGTAAGTAAAACCAGAAAAGATTGAAAATATTTGGGGGAAAAAAACATTGTAAAATTGTTTAATGCTAATTAATTGTTTTATATAACTAGTCTCGCTGAATAATATCTGGAAACGTAATATAATGATCCGACCAATATTGCCAAAGTTTCCATATCCCAGTGCTGAACTAAGGACTCAAGGTCAGTTGGTCAAGACCCCTGAACCAGATGATGCACAAAATGATTGCAATGCGGAAAAGCCGCCGACTAAGAAGCATATCGATTTTCTACGCTTCGTCGAAGATGAGACGGATGACGATGATGGCGCGGATAACAGGTACCTAGTATATCCGATTAAAAGGCCAAGGGGTCTGGCCGAGTTGGTCTCTACTATGGAATATGTTTGGCGGCCCCGAGCGCGCGAATGCAGCTCCGAGTACGCCGAGCTCGAATCATCAGTGGCAAGGAGCCGCGCCGCGGAAATATACTTTGGCAAATTCTTCAAGGTTCAGCAGGCGAATATGCAGAAGTTGCTCGAACAGGGCAGGCGTATCCAAATGCGCAACAAGAATGCTAAGAAACTGGGACGCATGCAGAATCTAATGCAACTGCAGAAAGAGCTGGAGCAACAGGAACCCATTAAAATGGCACCGAGACGTTCGGGCATCAATCCGTTCCACTCGCACTCGAAACGCTGCGGTTATTTCGCCACCGATGTTTGGCCCGTCGATACGAATGCGGTCACATTGTACAAGCATCCCTTGGAAAAGGGGCGAGTCGTCTCATCTCACACGGATTCGGATAATGGAGTCGTTCAGTTTGGTGCCCAAAAGAACCTTTTAAGGCCCAACAGACGTTACTCTAATGCGTACTGCTTGAATGTGGAGTATCAACCAAGGGTTTCGGCCAACGAATCGGCCATATATAAGTTATGCAAAGGACTCCCTATACATAAATATACTAAGTGCAAGTATTAAACCAATTTTTAGCTATGTATATTTTTAGTCGATCAATAAACGTTCGATCCAAACCATCTCTGTTATCTTCACTTTATTAACTAACATTGGAGAAGACATCTTTGAATCCATAAGGTACATACTATATATTTGCTTGAACATTCTTGATCAGCTATACTACACAGAACACGGAGAGACTTCAAATTTGGAAGCAGCACAAGACATGTATCACATTATCGATAACTTTCCCGTTTATCGATGACAAAATTATCTTGTATGTGGAAAATGATGAGCTTGCTTTACAAAATATAAACATAATGATCTGATCATCCGTAGAAATGTCAGGTATACCTTTTCTCATCCCAAATGTAAGCCTTTCGATTATATATAAAAGTTAACAAAGTTTATTATACACCTTTGGTAGGATTATAAATCACAGATGTGTTACAAATATGCAAACATGAATGCAAAATGCTTGATGATTGATTGATGTTGGTACTTAATACCGTTGGTGTATGTTGCATGTGTGTTGCAGAAAGTCTTATCCAGACAGGTTGAAGCTATCTAATCGCTGATGCGGCGGCAGCCTACTAAAGAACGTATGTACCAATGCTTGAGACATCTTGATGCGCGTAGATGGCTCGAAGTCCAACATGCGCTTGATCAGGCCGAACAGTTCACAGTGTTCCGGGGTATAGTTCTTTTGCTGGAGCGTTAACGGTTGACAATGTTTCTGGATCAAACGATAAACCTTGGATCTCTTGCTTATATCGAGGCGTCCGTTTATCATAAATTTTTTGGTTTGGACGTTGCTCTGCATCCGGTGCTTAACTATGATACTGTATGGAATGGGACCCAAGATGCGCTCCATGATGGCCAGGTGCTCGACATCGTCGCCCGTCTGAAACACTGTCATGCCCGTGTACAGCTCCAGCAAAATACAACCGATGGACCAAACATCACTGGAATGCGACCACGGTAGCTGCAGTATAACCTCGGGTGCACGATAATGACGTGTTGTGATAACTTCCAGATGATGTTCGTGAGCGTAAATGGCCGAACCGAAATCAATGAGACGAATATCCGTGCTGCCCAGAAGGTGCTGTACGCATTTAGTTCTCACACTATAACTGGTGGTGTAGTCAGAGTTAGCAAACAATATGTTCTCCGGCTTAATGTCGGTGTGCGTTACAGCATTCGTGTGTAAGAAGTGTACAGCGTGGCATAACTGGTAGCCAATGTGACGCACTTCATCCAGGGTATATGGCTCAAAGTGGTTTCGGCGCATAAACTCGTAAACACTAAGGCCCAGCAACTCGAAACCTATACAAATGTGTCCATAAAAGTCAAACGAATTAATTACTTTCACGCATAGGCTATGACCATTCGGATCCAGTTCTGCTATATACTTGAGTATATTGATCTCTCCTTCGCCCGCCACACGATACTTCTCAATATTCTTGATTATTTTCAAGGCCATGTCCCTGTTACGCTTCTTGTCATGGACCTTCACCACACGTCCGAATGTTCCTTCGCCGAGGTTTGCCATTATTATATATCTTTGACCGAGTATATCGCCAATTTGGTATTGCAGAACACCACGGGCGTCATCTTTAAAAGGGATCTGCTGTTGCTCAGTTGACACATCCGAGGTCTGACTTCCGTTGCCATCAATCTCAGTCCTTACACGTTTTGGAGTCGCTTGAATGTCGCCGGACGATACCGATAGATCATCATCAGATGCGAGTCGTATACGTTTATCACATGCGCTAGCCCAGGAGCCATCGCTCGACTCTTGACTTTCCTCACGTTCTCCAGACATATTCCCGCAATTCGTCTTGTTCTCAACAGTTGGTGTTGATGTTGGCTGCAACGATGCCTGATCCAAGTGGTTGGACGATGGAGTCAATAGTAAACGTATCCAAATAGCCACAATCAATTGATTGGCCAACTGCCAGATATAATATGCTTTCTGTGTTAGATTCGAAGTCATTTCTAAGAGACAAAATTGCACAACTGGACGTTATTGGTTTACTTACTCTGCTTAGTTTATGCTTAACACTAATAATAATCAATTAAGCGCTTCAAATGTTAATTTAGTACAATGAAAAACAACCAGGACAACAAAAAAATAAAATCCAGAAAATTAAATTACAGCACCAAAAAGCGAAGCTTATGTTCTACAAACGAGAAAATATGACAGCATGAAACCAATATGTCAATGCAGGCAAAGCAATGCCAACTTGATTATAAAACAGCTTCAAGCCAATAAAAAACAAGTATGAAGGCTCTAGTCGAGAAATACCGACCAGACTATACTCTGAACCCCATGGAGCCTCGTTTCGTGTCGCAAGTATACGTGTGGGTGTGTGACAGAAGGACAGGCGGACGGACGGACGGACGGGCGGACAGACGGTCGGACATACAGACGGACAAGGCTATATAGACTCGGCAGTTGATGCTGATCAAGAAGCTATATACTTTATGGGTTCGGCGATGCTTCCTTCTGCCCTTTTGCACAAAATAATATACATTTATCCATTTTCAATGGGTTCGGGGTATACAAAAACAAATTATGCCTTCACACCTTTACATTTTCATTGGAAAACTTGACAAGCGTTTCTCGTTTATATTTTTTTGTTTTCCGCGCAAGTGAAAATGGTTTTCGGTTGATTCGCGAACTGCTTTCGTTATTGCACAATGTTTATTTTGGAATTTAACACAAAAAGTTAACACAAATTTTAATTTAGTACTTACTTGCACAAGTAAATTTCGCTTTTTGTCAGCCCACTTGACATCTGTCATTAGATATGGCATATGAATATATCGGTAAATGCCAAGCTGAGTAACTATCGAACTACTATCGCAACAATTGGAGCAGTGTTTATAGGAGAAACTTATTATATGGTTGTAAATGCTTGATTGGCATATAAACCCAATAAAGCCAAGTATCAATATCAATGGCATTTTACACCCGCTTGCAACAAAAGCATGTGCCTTCATTGTTTATTGTAGTAGGATTTCTTTGGTGCTGTTGCCGAAAGTCTTGTGCCGTTTGACATGTCAACTAATCCAAGCCAGCGCCAGATGACCTCGTTGCTCGTTGCTTTGTTGCACGAGGTGCAAGCAACCCTTAACGAGACGCACACACACACATTGAGGATCGGGGCCATATAATTAGTGTAATTACCTCAACAGCCTACTAAATTCGAGAAAAATGCAAACAAAAATTAAGAAATCACAACATTTATATCCCCCCTGTCAACGGGGCAAACGAGGCAATGAGGCAATGAATCTGCAACGCAGCTAAACAACAAAAGCAGCTCAAATGAAACTCTATGCTCAATAAAACTGTGTGTGTGTGTGTTGGACCCTTTTGTGGCAAACAATTGAATCGACATCGACAGGCAGCAGAAGCAGAAGCAACAACATCTAATGACAGGGTGGATTGCAATTTTTTCGCTTTAATTTTACAGTAGTGAAAACATTTGTGTGCTGTTGCATTGTCAGCGAAGGCTGTCCGAGATCCGTTATAAATGGCAGTAGCTGCCACTTCCGCCTCAAGTCTCAGCTAATTGTGCCAAACAACAAAACTCTTCGCTCTTCGTTCTCTCAATGATTTTGCGAAAAACAACGAAGTAAGTTGTTAGCCATCCAACATTCCAGCTAAATTGCTTGTTCATCCTTGCTCATTAGGGCTGTCCATTTTTTGTCGCCTGGTTACGCGTTTACATGGAATTAGTACTATCTGTGCGGCGCATTCCTTTGACTTCGGTCCTTGCGTTTTGTCAAATATTTTGGCAAACATAATTAACGCATAATCATATTATTTTCTCCATCGGCACTTTGAAGTAACCAGAAAAAAACCATTAGTGAAACTTAACAATACAAATTCTTGTACACATGGGAAAACACTTGCTAACGAATCTTTTTTTCTAAACCCTTTTGTCTAGCGTGTTGTTAAAAATTGACTTAGCAGTCTCAATATTTATCTTAAGCTCCTTTTTCGCACTTGTAACTTTTCCGCCAGCTCTTTGTCCGTGTTGTCTCTCGTCTCCCTTTACTCTGAATCGCTCAATATTGATTGCCTATGTGTAAATCTGATGTATTAGCTATATTATTGTAAAGTTTCATTAAAATCCATTCAGTAGTTTTTGAGAGAAGCAGCAACAAGCAAAACATGCTTAAAAGCTTTAACATACATATATAAAAGACGAATTGGATCGTATATATATCGCTCAAAACTGCCTAAAAATGACCAGAAAAATCTGTATCTACAGTTACAAATTCTTACATAGTTTCAACGCCTTCAAAATTGGTTACTAAAGTTGTCAACATTAACCATAAATTGGTTGATTGTCCAGGCACATAAAAAAATCGAAAACTTCAACCAAAAAGCATAAATCAACTTTTTTGCCTGTTCCATGTTACATAATCTCTAATACGATCCTTATCATAAAAGTGCCAGCACGCGTCATAAAAACTAAAAACTAAAAAAAACGAAAACAAGAAGAAAAACATAAAAATGTAAAAAACAAACCGAACCGAAACAATGCAACTCGAGCTAAAACAAAAAAATTGCAATTTTCTGGCACGAATACGTATGCATTTTGCGTAATACTTAGTTCAGATTTGCCGAGGACTAGGTTCTCAGTTTTTTTTTTTCGGTTTCTTCAATTCTTTTCTGCGAATTTTATTTTATTTTTTTGTGTCATTTTTTTAACGCTCGCGTTTTATGCAATTCTGCACCGAATTTGTGCGTTCGTGTTTTTTTTTTTTTTTTTTTGGTGTTTTATGATGCGTACGCGAAACGCGCACATCCTTTTGTGCCAGCCCTTTGTGGGCTCTCGATTTTTTAGGCCGAGTGTGTTTTATGAGTCAGTGGAACTTCTAGTTGCGTGCAGTTTTCATTTTCTTACTTTTTTGTGTGTTTTGAGTTTTTTAGGTTGACACGCGGCGGTTGTGGGTGAAAGTTTCTGCGGAAAAAGGACGAAACTGTCCATTTATGGCTTACGTAACATTTTCAATCCTGCCGCTGCTGCCGTTGCTGCCGTCGCTGAGGTCGATGATAATAGAGCAGCTGCGTGCAAAAAAATGTAGAGAATTAAGAACAGGAAAAAGCGTATTGATGTTGGACAATGTCCTGCACACACACACACACACACAGATACACACACACTCAGATACACACACACACGAATACATTTAGCTGAGACACGGGACATTCAATTGGCACTCCAGTTTTTGGCTTCCGGGGTGGCCTCGGCCTCCGGCTGATCCATTGACTTTGTGTCAAATTGAGTTATTCAAATGTCAGGATACACAACACACACGCACACACACACACACGCACACATGGGCACATTTTGATAATGCGCTACGTACATAATTCTCAATTGATATCCTGTTGCGTTGTTTTTACAAAATATTTACCTTTCTCATAATTGAAGTGTCTGTGCTGCTGAGTGACGTACATACATACATACTTACATATACATGTACACATATCCTTTAGCATCCTGGCGTGCAATTTTTGCGCCATTTGTGTGTGCTTGCCCCGCTCTCCCGCTCTCCCTCTCACTTTTTCCTTGGGTAACACGCTCTTTGTCTCCCTGTCTCACTCTCCGGAATCATACACTTGGAGAAAAAACGCTGTTAAATATTTTTAACAAAATTCTAAAAGTAATAAAATTAATGGTTTTTAAAAGTTTTTGTTCCCAAATTATTTTTAAAAATATTTTAGAATTTATTTTTTATTAACATATATAAGGAATATATAAAAATATATTACAAACTTTATATTGCGAGTTTTTTAGGAATTAAAATATTAGTTTTTAATCCTTCCGCTTTTATATATATATATAGATTTTTTTATCATAGTTACATGATCAACAGCTGAAAAAATCTCTCTGAAGCTTAAAAATTCTTAATTTAATTAATATATATATTATACTTAAACAAATTTATTAAAATTAATATGAAGTTTTCTGGTTGATGACATAAAAAGGGATTTTGTAATAGTTAACTTGTTTTTATGCTATCTTTTCTTTTTCTTTTTATTTAAATGTACTTTAGTTATGATCAATCAAACTTTAAACATTACTTTATTTTTCCCCTTTTCTCTTAGTTGAAGTAACAAATTGCTTCTTTTTTTTCAAGTGTAGTGTTACTTAGCTGCCTTTTCACGCTTCGCCGCACGCTGTACGCCGCACGCTGCATGCCGCACGCTGTACGTTGCACGCTGCTGTTATTGCTGCCCCGCGGCCCGTTTTGGCAAATGGCTTCCAGCATACTCGCACAGCGGACGCAGTGCACCCTGCTGCCCCATAGTGTTTAGCTGCTGTTGCAGTTGCTGTTGCTGCTGCTGCTGCTGCTGCTGATTATGTTGTCGTTCAGTTTTGACTTTGAGTGTGTGTGCTGCACTTGCAACAGCAAACGGCAAAGTCTCCCGTCGCTTGAGAAACGCTCCTCACCATTCAGCAAAAACCTTAAGCGAAAAATGAGAAACCTTTTATTAAAAAGATGCGAAAGAAAGAGATGCATAAAATACAGGAAAAATGCAGAAAAACATTGGCAAATGCTGTCAAAAATCTGCACTAATTGTTGTCATTACGGTTGCTGCCCCGGTTGCCCCGGGTGTCCCGGCTGCCCCAGTGCGTGTGGTCAGTCTGGCAACAGAAATGAAGTCATGAAATTTGTTAAATTGCTTTGTCACCTAGAGTTGTCGTGGCCAAAGGCACATTATCAATGGACTGCGGGCCACGGGCCACAGGCCACTTGAGGCCAAGCCTGGGTGGCATGCAACAAAGGTGCTATCTGCCACACAGTTCAGTTGGCAACTCATTGAGACATCAATGCTTCAGTTTCTATAGATTGTTGCACAAACAAGCTAATGAATATGTTTTACAATCTTGCATCTTAAGGGTCCTAATGAATATGTTTTACAATCTTGAATCTTAACGATCCGGATCCGATCTTGACCTTCCTTCGAGCTGTATTCATTCACATACATATGAACGAGTTTTGCTTTTCTGTGTTAGAGCTCGGCTTCTGGAGTTTGCTCTGAAACCTTTTTTTGTTAACTACTCAGACTTAAAAGTTGTGTAAGAAGTTGGGGTATGCAACAAGGTTTATCGACTGAATATAAGAAGGGAATCACATATTCGTACATATCGACAAACTAAACATAGCCTTATCGTACAGCTATATCAAAACTTTTAACCGAGTCCGTTCTGTCTAGCCATAATCCCATCTATATGTACATACATATATATATATATATATATATATATAGTGTAGTATATCTGCAGCATAATCCGTGGCAGTGCAGATTGAGTGATTCGAGCATTTGACTTGCGTCAGCTATCAGCTCGTTTCATCGGATGAGAATGGAAGTTTTTTCGCTTGGGCTTGGCCATATCTCAAAAATCACATAGATAAATTGTGGGTATTTGGGTGCACAGTAACAGACTGGGGACACGTGCCACGCGCGCCTCTGAGTCACATGTGTATGCCACGTTTGGCCTGGTGGAAGGAGGGGGGCGGGACAGTCAACCCTTTACTTGGTTGTTGTTGGTACGTCGCCAAATAAATTGGCATTATTATACGCGGAGCTCAGCGTAAATTGATTATTGACAAAGGGCACATTAAGCGGCGTTTTATGTGAGTTGATTTTTATTCCATCTTGGCAGCCTCGAAATGGATGCGCATATTAACGTTCTTGATGTGGTTGCTGCCGCTTTGCGTTGTCCTTGAAAATCCTTTTTCCACCAACCACCAACCACCAAAACTTTTCTTTATTTTTTTTTGTAGGTGGAGAGGGTGGGGAGGGGTGGGTGTTGGTGAGACGACACCAGAAATCACTTTAATCACTTCACAAGACACGAGACGCGACAGGATAAGCAGAAGCGTTACCCTTTCACCTTGAACCCCTTCTCTGATATCCTTGCCTCCATTCGCATAATTGATCAAGTTTCAAGTGCTCAAGAACTTAACATAATTAATTTGCATTTGCTGAGCAAACGTTTGCCGAAGGTGTTGTGCAAAAAGGATCCTTTTTAACATCCTTTACATATATATATATATTCACACTCGCATACACAAGATTCAACAGCTACACTTCCCAAGGCAAAGGGAATCAAAAATACCAAAAACTCTTTGGCATAAGATTTAAATTGTAAAAAAAAAACAAGTAAGAACACTCTAGTCGAAAAATCCCGACTAGACTATACCCTGAACGCTTGTTCACTGCTTGCAAGTATGTACTGCATACTCTACTTAACTTCAATTCTCCATAGCTCCAGTGTTTCTCATCCTATTTCAATCAAAATTTCACGGATTGTCATTATTTCCTTGAATGTTTCAAGCCCATTCTAGAAGTTTTCCAAATTTAAGATTTTGTTGTTATCGATCACATGTGTATATCGGAAACGGAAAGAGTTATCGAACATTGGAAACAAACTTTTACTGCCTAGGGATTAGGCGAGCTTTTGTTCCAAATCTGGAGTTTCTAGCTTTTATAGTCTCTGCGATCGACGGATGGACGGAAGGACGTGCTCGGCTGTTGATGCTGATCAAGAATATATATACTTTATGGGGTCGGAAGATGCTTCCTTCTGCCTGTTACATTCTTTTCACGAAACCATTATAACCTTTTTACCCATTTTCATTGGGTTCTGGGTATAATAATTACTCAGTTCTATGAACATTTATACAATTTTATCCATTTTAATGAATATTTTTACTTTATTAAAACAAAATGGATCACAAGGATTTAATTTCTTAAAACATTTCATGTTTTTATAGAAAGAAAATTGATTTTTTTTTTGGGTCAAAATATTTTCTACAAAAACTTATTAATAAAATTTGTAAAGCATTTTCTTAGAACGTTATTGAAAACATTCAAAAGTCAATCAAATATTTCAACTATAATATTCTTGGCGATTTTTGGTTAACATTATTTATTTATAACATCTATGCGGATAAAGAATGTACTTTACCTATAAGACGAGCATATATATTTATTAGGTAGATCGCATTTTTGGGCTACTCGCTGCTCTGTAGCGTTTACTAATTTCGTTTTAATCCTTTCGCAAGCCGTATAGATATAGATGTCATGCCCACTAATCCGGCCGAGTTTTACGGGGGTGTGCGGCGGGTTGTAACTGAAGCTGAAACTGAAGCTGGGCAAAATGTTTCGAACAATGGCATCATCAATAAAATGACAATTGCAAACAACAATGACGACAATCGGGACAAGGACAAACAGTAGTGTTTGCCATATAGTCCTCGGCCAGGACTGGCAGTGTTTACTGCCTTGCCAGCCAGCCAGCCTGCTGTCACTGGCACGCCTCACTCCTTTTCAATCCTTTTCCAGTTGAGGCACATCCTATTCATAATTAGTTGCAGGCAATTAAGAATTTCTCGCGGTCGCTCACAAGGCTAAAAGGTTAAAACGGATCCGGCACTGTTTGTCCACTGTGCACAATTCTCTATTCTCTCAGCTCAGCGCAGCTCAGTTTCAGTTTCAGTTTTTGCGCATGCGCGGCGCGATTTGCAATTTGTTTATTTTGAAAACAAGCGACACCCCTTTCCCCTTTAGGTATGTGTAATGTAGTATTTGGTGTATGTATGGGTTCGGTTCGGTCACTGATCCGCTCACTCACTTTAATCCTTTGACTTTTCGGGCTCAGCCCAACACTTGGCTTAGTGCGAATCAGTTGCAATGTCCTGGACCATGGTCCATCGGCCACCTCCGCCTCTCTCTCTCTCTCTGTCTCTCTCTCGTTCTCTTTCACCGTCTCTCTGCTCGCTCTTTGACTCGCCTTTTTTCCGGAAAGTGTGGCTTACTTTGGTTCCGCTATATCCAAAGTTGGTAATTAACATTTGCTCGCATCGCCCTGCTAAGCCCTGCGTTCCGTGCAACGGCCAACAGCCACGCCCTCAGCGGCTCTGGAGTGAGGGGCGTTTGTTGTTTCGCTCGAAGCCAGATCGCTGCAAAAAAAAAGGGGTTTTGTTATAATTAACTGACTTTGGACTCGCCTAGCAAACTTTGCTTTTACTAGTTCATATTAGTTGATCTTCTGCTGATCCCTTACACTCCTCCTTCCCAACTCACTCTCTCTCCGTCACTTACTCTCGCTTTTTTTGCTGAACAAGTGCCTTACGTTTGCAATAAAGACGATGCTTAATGTTTTTTTATAGTTCGAATGAACCTGAATTCGTTATTTGCGTTTGATTTGACTTATTGAAATGAGTATTTAACAAGTAAGAAGGTTCAAGAATTCTCGACTCGACCCTCAATACTATACTCAACTTTAATCTTCGTTGTCTCTGGTGTTTCTTAGCCGATTTTGAAGCAGTTTTGATTAAATTCTAAGGCATGATAGAAGATTTGCAAGTTATTTTGCTATCGATAATATTTTTGTATCTGAAACTGAAAATAAATCGATAATTTGAACCAAACTTTATCGGTGTATTGCTTTTAAGAGTGAAGTCTCTTGGTATTAAAGGGTATAATTGTTCTCATATAATAGACATAGTACAGTAAAGAGGTTCTGGGCGATTAATATCGATTCTTCTGGAGTTTTACTTTAACTCTTTATTAGTGACAAATACTAAATTCCTATGCATAAGATACTACAACTTATGTACTCATAATAAATGTGTATATGTGTGTGAATTGATTTGGTATATCCGAGTATATTCAATTTCAATTCCAATTGATTCTCCATTCAAGTTGAAGTTATGTGTCGCCTGGACAAATCTCAGTAATTTTTCAAGTGTGCTCAAAATGTACAAACTGTTTGGCCTACACTTTCGGCAACTTTTCGTTAACGATGACTGCTCAAGCTCAGCTGGCATGAAAAAGGACCTCTCCTTGTTGTTGTTGCTGTTGTTGTTTGTTGCCATTGGCTGCCATCCTCAAGTGGCCACTTGGCATTTTGGCACTCATGTAAATCGACACAAATCGCTCGACAAATTTGCGATAAATCCGAATCATTTGCCCCGAGATTCTCATTTCACAAATGTCAAATGCACATTAACGGCAACCCTCCAAACACACACACACACACACACACGCACACACATACGTATTGACAGGGGTTACGGCCTCTCTATTTATATCGTATGAGATTACGTGTGGATGGATTGAGGGGAGGATACCGGGTAGCGGGTAGCGGGTATCGTGTTGTATGTAGTACCAGCAGCGCCTTGTGCCTTGTGCGAATCTATCACAAATTGAAAATATGACAACGCAATGGGGTCTTATTATTATTTTTATCTCAATGTCGTTTGCTTACTAACTGGACAGTCTATGGAAGGGTCGCTATGCCAGGGGTGGGGGGTGCTGTTTCCTGTCCGCCTGCCAATATTGTCAATGCAGTTTGACAGCTAGCCCAAAAGTCGAGTCGACTCGAGTCGAACTGTCATCCATCTCACTGGCAAAAACATATAGCAAACAATTGAACATATTTTGCTGACATTTTAATTAATTTGACACTCGTCGCACGGCATTTTTTCCGGCATTTAAACGGGCTTAGGTCCGTTTTCGTTCTTTTCGCTGGTTTTCTGAGGGTATTACGCGGCTTTTCCAATCTCCGACAATCTCTCACATTTAATAATGAAAGCTGCGTAAATCGTTCGGCCGCAGGGATTGCTTTTTAAATAATGCCATTAATGCAATGTGCAACAAATAACAACAAGCAACATTTCAACGACACATTGTCCTACATTAACTGTAAAAATATATTGTATCCTACATTGAAAAGCTGAAGCTTCAAGTTAAAACTTTATAGCAAGGAAATTTAAATCGTTTTCATTGTTTTTATATCCTGAACCAATAGACAATTGAAAATGGGTAAAATGGGTATTAAGGTGTTGTGTAAAAGTATGTAACAGGCATAAGGAAGCATCTTCGACACCTTAAAGTATATATATTTTTGATCAGCATCCACAGTGGAGTCGATATAGCCATGTCCTTCCGTCCGTCCATCGATCTCAGAGACTATAAGAGCTAGGGACTCCAGGTTTGGAACACAAGCTCGCCTAATCCCTAGGCAGTACAAGTATGTTTTCAATTTTCGATAACTCTTCCCGTTTCCGATATACACATGTGATCGATAACAACAAAATCTTGAATTTGCAAAACTTTGAGATGGCGTTTGAAACATTAGTCGAAATAATGACAATCTGTGATAGTTTTATTGAAATCGGTTGAGAATCACCGGAGATATTGAACATTGAAGTTAAGTAGCGTATGCTGTATACTTGCAACTCGGCGCAATGCTGGATACGAGGCTCTTTAGGATTCAAGGCATCTTCTGGTCGGGATTTCTCTACTCTTACTTGTTTATACACACTTTTTGTATATAGGCAACTAATTTAGAAAAAATTTTACTTCAGAGCCACAAATTATAGCCCATGGGTTTTTTCTGATGTATAAACTATATGAGCGGTAAGTTTCATTAACATCCATTCAGTGTTTTTGGCGTGAAAGAGCAACAAACATACAGACAAACTTTCACATTTATAGTACAAATAGGATTGGAAGTTGGATTTTCATATATAATTTTAAGCATTTCCCAAAAAAAAAATCAGTTGAAATTGAAATTGAAGCCCGTTTGGCTTTTTAAGGTAAAGGGTTTTTCACTTTTAAATACAAACAAACATAGGTAAGTGTGCATGTAACTTTGCGTTTTGTTAAGCCATAAAAATTTGCACAGCAACAACAACACAACACAACAAAGCAAACAAACAAAAACAATGCGCCAAGGCGTTAAACAATAGGCCCCAAAACTGAATGCAAAATGTCTATGCTAACCCATCGTGGGTGTCGTGTCATGCATGAACGAATTCATCCTTCCTTCCATCTTTCCTTCCTTCGTTCGTTCGTTCCATCGTTACTTACTTACTTACTCACTCACTTACTTAGTTGTCCTTTTAACAGCGGCCGCATTTTCGCTTCAAAAAAAAAAACAGAATACTTCAAACCGCCTTTCGAGTCGAGTTTTTCCAAGTTGTTGGCGTCAACATTTAAAAAGGCAAGTGTTCATATTCGCGGGCTCTCTCTCTCTCTCTGTGTGTGTGTTTGCCGGGTTGGCTGCATTCACGTCTAAAAGGAGTTGGCTTCCTTTGTGTGCCGATTTTTATTTTGCAATTGTTAGGTTTGCTGAATGCGCCATAAAAACGTCAACGGAATTCGCAATCACCTTTTGTGTTGTTTGAGTGTTGTTCGTTGTTGCGATTGTTATTGTTGTTGTTGCTGTTGCTGTTGCTGTTGCTGTTCGTGTTGCTGTTGCTGCAATGCAAACAAATGACAGCAGCAAGGACGTTGCTGACAAAGCTAAACGCGAAAATGTCAGCGCACAATTCAAGAGCGGGTGTTATACTATATATATATATATATATATTTTACTCGTTTTGTTGTTTTCTTTAGGACGGGGTTGACTTGGCTGCCGGAAAGGATTATTTTGTAGAAAAAAAAGGCTGCCGAAGTAAATAAATCAACAAAAACACATGCAAAACGAATTATCAATGCCCTTAAACATGTACTACGATATAATAATGAAATCGCAAGTAATACAAAATATGTTAAAATAAAATAAATAACAAAATTTATGATCATAAAAATGCGTATAAAAATTCTAACACTGAAATGCTTAATGCGAAAAGTTTCAGCAATTTCGAAGAAGTTAAAATTTGATCAGTATGCATTATGGTTGAATTCGATCTTAGTGGTTCTAACACACCATATATTCAATTGTATGGCAAAAAAATTGAGTTGGCTTTGTCTTAAGGTTTATTGTGGGCTGATAGCAATCAGTCAGTCAATCAAGAAAAAGTGCAACTTTTCTATAAACATTTTCAAATATTTTTAAGCTAATTTCCATATATCCAGCTAAAGCATTCTTTGCGTTCAAGTCAAGAAAACAAAAAATAAAAAAATATAATAAAAATAATTCAGTTGAAAACATTTTTTTAATAATATTTTATATAAAAATAAACAGATTTTATTATTATTATTTATTTGCAATGTTTTTATTTTTGCAAACATATTTTTATAGTTAATTCAATAGTTGTTGTGTTTTTTTTTTAATGCCCATTTTTCATGGCTCGTTCAAAGTGTTAGCGTTTTTTGATTGTTGGCCTCGCTGTTTGACAAATAAAATGTCAAATTATTAACACAACATGTTTGTTGTTGTTGTTGGTTGCTGTTGATTTTGTTTTCTGTTTGTCTTGTTGTTGTTGTTGTTCTGCCGTTCCGTTTGGTTACCCAGCGCGCATGTTGGGGTTAGATGGCAAACAAAACCCAAAAACCCAAACCCAAACCCAAAATCCACCGCCACCAATTACAAGCAAGGAGTCAGTCCTTTGGGAACATGTGTACTACTTACACTCACACACATACATCTATATTTAATACTAGATAGGGTAAAAAATCGCGACATATTGGCAAAAAACAGCAGGTGGCGCTGACTGATTGTAAATGAATTACACAACAACAACAACAAAATTCTCTCTTTCTCTCGCTCTTAATGCCTTAAAAAAACAATTAGAGCCAAGATGAGTGTTCTGCTCCAGTTTTCTGACCAATTTTTAGTGCTCTGCCTTTTTTAAGGTTTGTTTTTTTTTTCACGCAAAAGAAAGAACTCAGAGAGTGAGAAAAAAAACCTAAACTAGATCTGGAGGATTAGGCAGAGGGGATCAGGATGCCATAAAACGTAGCTTCACCACCCGCCTCAATTAGTTCGAAATGCGGACGATAATCATCCTGCCAGAATTGCAAATTTATGAGTGAGAGATCTACACAAGACAAAAAAAAAACGGCCAAACATTGTTTAAGAGAGCGAAAAAAAAAAAAAATTTCTACGGATTTTTATTGTGGCACATGCAAAAAAGTAGAACATTTGCACAGCGGGTCGGACGAATGCGGCGGAGACGGAGGCGTAGGAGGTGGTGTTTGTAGTACAGGTCCTGCCATAATGTCCTGCGATGTGCTCTAAGCGACGTTACGTAAGCATCCTCGCATTTTTACGACTCTCTCTGTGTGTGTGTGTGCGTGTGTAAAACGAGAGCACACACACACAGGTTAGGTAATTTTTAGGTCAATTTTTTGTGTCTGCTTTGCCTCTGGTCTTTTTCCGGCCAAGGATCGCGCCTCCTTTTGTTGAATGAAGCGGCACAAAAACCGAAAAGCAGAACACAAAAAAAAACATGCAAATTATTACGCAAGTTCTGGTTTTCGGTTTTCCGGGAAACTCGAGCAACTTTTTTGCGCGCTGTTTTTGCTTTTTTTTTCCTCACAATTTGCAGTCCGAGCGAGATCTTGTCCAAGATTTATGAGCCTCAAATGACCCAAGCGTTTTGGATTTGTGACCTGATCTAGATTAAAACTAAGGCATAAATACATTTTTATGATTCTTTTTTAACAAGCTCATAAAACACATCGTTTCCTCGTTTTTCAACACAATTAATCTCTCCGAGAGAGAGAGAGATGAAGAAACAGTCTCTCGACTTTTGGCTTTACTCGGAACCCAACGATTGTCCTTTTGTTTGTAGAGAAAAAAAACTGTCACAGCATACAAAAAACAGCACTAAAAATTGGTCAAAAAACTAGAGTACAATTTTTATATGATCCCTGCGCTCTTCTTCTTTCTGCTCTAGTGTCATTTGTCATTTTGCAATTTTTGGTTTGTTTGTTATTTGATTTTTTTGTGTTTTCTAGTTTTTTTTTTGCGGTCAGAACTCATAAAAAAAAAAGTTCTTTGTTGCAGGAAAAAAGTGTGAATGTGTTTTGTGGTGGCAAGGAAAGTTAACCAAAGCGGATACATATAGGATAGGGGCGTGGTGACAAGTAGTTGAGATAATCGGTAAGAATCTCATTATCACATATTTGTTAGAGCTCTGAAAAGTTGATTTTAGAAAAATGTTTGTTCGGGTGAAATAGTTTTATGCACTGAGCATCATTCAAATTGGGTAAAAAGGGTACAATGGTTTTGGGCAAAAGTATGTAACAGGCAGAGGTAAAGTATATATATTCTAGATCAGCCGAGTCGGTATAGCCATGTCCTTCCGTCGATCTCAGAGACTATAAGAGCTAGAGACTCCAGGTTTGGAACATAAGCTCGCCTAATCCCTAGGCAGTACAAGTTTGTTTCAAATTTTCGATAACTCTTCCCGTTTCCGATATACACATGTATTCGATAACAACAACATTTTGAATTTGGAAAACTTTGAGAATGAGTTTGAAACATTTCACGATATAATGACAATATGTGGTATTTTTATTGAAATCGGTAGAAAAACACCGGAGATATGGAGCATTGAATGAAGTCAAGTACGCAGTATTCGCGTACACACACACATACTTGCAAGCACTGACTGTACGCGTAAAGTATAGCGTTCAGGGATTTATCGACTAGAGCTTTCTTACTTGTTGAACTTAGTTTAAGGATTAATACACAAGTGGAAATGCTTGAACTTAAGCTAGATTCGCGTTTAAGTTAATCTTAAATGGTATAATAATATAATTAGTTAATACCTATTTGTTAGATCTGTTTAACTGGTTGCCTTGAGAGCACAGTGAATAGAAAAACTTCGATTTCTCGAAACCTTCGGAATTCAAAAGGATTTTTGGATATCAAGGAATAAAAAAATGTTTTTTGCTTTCGATTTCATCTGTAATATCATCTCCAGCATCAGCAATATTATAATCGTTCATCTTTAGCTATCTTAAACGATCAATAACAACTTTTCACACAATTTTAAAGTGATTTTGTTGTTGTTGATTTTATTTTTATTGCCGATATTAAATGGTTTGTACTTTAAACGATAACAGTTAATCAAACATTTTTGGTTAAGTCAATATTTCTTTATGACGGTTTCATGTGTGTGGTGTGGTTGTATGTGTGTGTGTGTGTGTGTGTGTGTGTGTGTGTGTGTGTTGACCAATAACCAACCACGGTTAACCAGACAAAAGGCCACAAAAATGCCACGAAAATCCCAAACTAAAATGCACACAAACAACAACAACGGCAAGAAGAAGAGCACGCCAACATTTGGTGTAAGAAAGAGATAGCGCCAACGAGAGTGCGAGCGAATGCATGAGCCAGAGTGAGATAGCAACTGCTGAGCGAGAGAGAGAGCAAGCCCCAAACTGGGTTGGAGAGCAGAAAACTGCGCAGCGATGGCGACCCCCCAATACATATATATATATATGTGGGGAAATTATGCATATGAATTGACAACATCCAGCTCGAATAGGGGTGGGGGTGGGGGAGTGCGCTTGGCGTTATCCAACACTTGGTTAGTGTCAATAATGACTCTTTAACGCTGCGATTTTCATATGGCTTAAACCAGCCATATCACACCGAACATCCCCCAACCACCGCTCAACCCCTTAGCTAACCCTTTGCTCTCTCACACTCCCAACTCTCACTCTCTCTCTCTCTCTCTCTCACACACACTCTCTTTCTATCTATCTCACTCTGTGGCATTCCCACGTGCGGTGCGATAAAGTTACGACGGCTCTGGCCAAAAATACAAACCAACAAACCGCGTTTTGATTTGCAACCCTTAAAAAGCTCTAAGACTGCCACCAGAATAACCAGAGAAAAACCAGAAAAAGTGGGTGGAAAAGTCGGTTTTGTTGCACAGCCGCTGACGCTGCTGACGCTAACGCTTGACGCTGTCAAAAAAAGGGGCCCGAGCCCAAAGCCAAACTAGTTTTGTGGCAGCCCAACTCGGCAACAACAACAACAACAAAAATGTTGCTAGCTGTGTAGTAGCTATGGCGGTCGTGGCGGAGGGGTGGGGTTTAACCGGGGGTAGGGCTAACGACAACCCCGTCGTGGTTGCTGCTGTTTCGTTGGCAAAAAAATAAAAATGTAAATAAAAACCTCGTCGCTGCGACGCGACTGAACATTTCCAAGGCAACGACTGCGACGTCAACTGCGACTGCGACTGCGACGCGCTCTTTGCTCTCCGCTGGAGTGAAGTATTATTCCAGGCGCTCTCACTTCCTGGCTTGCAAAACGAAGAAAAGAACAGCAAAAAAAATTGCGAAAAAAGAGTTGTCATGGAGCCACTTGTGGGAAACGAAAGGGTGGAGGGGGGCGTTGAAACCAGTGGCGTCCTTTTCAGCAGGGGGTTCGTCAAGATCGAATATGAAATGCGGTGTGGTAACTAATTAAATGTGTATAGAGGAAACTTTCAAACTAAAACTGAAATAATCAAATCTCAATAAAATGCGAATTTTAATTGTTTTTTTTTTTGTTGATTTTTAACAGTTTTGAAATTCAAACAATAAATGTTTTCAACCTTGATTCTATTCATACTTTTTTAAAACTCAAATTAAAATCATTAATTTATTACAGATAACATTTGACTACAGTTATATTATATATATAATAAGTTAATCATTTAATATTCGAAAGTATTAATCTTTTCACTTGCTAAACGCTCAGTTTTACAACTTTTCATAACCCAATTATTTATTAATTTAATTTAATTAAATTAATTTAATTTATTAATTGAAATGCAGTAAAGAGAAATGTTATTTTATGGAATTATTCAATAATAATATTATTAAATAAATTTGTTTAAATCACAAGATAATCATTTTATTCGTTTTTACATATTTTCAAAATAAATCAATGAAAAAAACATTTTTATTAAAAATTGTCAAAAATATTTATAAATTCAACACGAAACTTTTTTTCGACTTAATATAGTTATATATATATATAGTTATATAGTTTATCATATGCATATCATATTTAACCTCACTACATTAAATTCCAACTATCTTTTGGCGCCCCCTTCTGCAACGCCGCCTCTGCACAGTAGGCAGATGAAATGAAACACTGAAAAAAGAAGAAAAACAAAAAAAAAAAAAAAACAACAACAATGCATGTTTGACTGCAAGTGGCGCTCCATCAAACATGTTCCACACATACATATGCATGCACTTCCAATTCCACACATTCCCCAGCCCACTCACCTTGCCCACACTAACCCACCACAGCCCATCGCTCGTTCAGCTGTTAACTACCGTTAGGCTGCTGCCCTGCTAAAGAAGCGGCATTTCGCATCTGGTCAACGATATGTAACAACTACTTTCGGAGACGAGTTTTACCATTTTGAATGTAAAAACTTCAAAATGGCCGCCAATTATATGAAATTTGATATTTACTCAAAATTCATTTCGCTCTGTTCGAGTGTCTGTGTGTGTGAAACATGGAAATAAAACTGGTTCCTGGTTCCTGATTCACTTATCGTAGATGATGTTGTTATTGTTGTTGTTGCTACTTTTTTTTTTAACATAGGGCGCAATCGCATTAAGGGCCCATTGCTGGGCTTAACGGATTTCAGTATTTAATCTTTATACTGTCTACGCATTTCTCGAGTGCCGTGCGGCAAAAAAAAAAACCGGAGAAAGGGAGGGTAAAACGCATAATATAGCCCTCGAGTGTGGAGTGTGCTCGGTCTCTAATATTAGCATCATTATTGCTAACAATACTATATACATGTGTGTGTGTGTGTGTGTGTGTGTGTATCACATAACAAAAGCCGAAAGTTGCATTGCGCAACTTGGCCTAAGGCCAACTATAGGGGAAAGGGAAGGCCATCAAATCAACAAAAATAATAAAAAAGGGAGAAAGGTAAAGCTAAAGCTATGGATATATGGTTATAATTATACGGTGAACATACAGGCATATATATATATATATATTATAGGAAATGTAAATAATGTTTCAGATTATTCAAAAAATAAAATATCATATTTTGATTGATAAGAAAACGTTTTAAAGCTTAGTTAAAGTTTGTACAAAAATGTTGAAAGGAAATGTTACTTAGAATGCATTTAATTCAATTTCAATATTTCTTCATTTATTTTAAATTTGAAAATATCTTAGCTGAAGGAGCTAAACTTTAGAAAAAATATTTATTTCTAACCTTACTATGAATATTAATAATTACTGTTAGTAAGAACCAATAATCTATTACCCCTATATTTACAAATATTTTTATTGTTAAGGAAATATTAATTTAGGATTTATTTAAAAAGAGATTCCAACAAAATGCACTTAAAATTTCTAAACAGTTACCAAACTTTCACTTTTCCAAAGTCTGAACTTGAAATAATCCCAACATGGCAGGATTTTTAGATATACATATATATAGAAAATACGATTTTAGACATACTTAAGATTATGTCCTGCTTAATTTTCATATAGACTTAGCTCAGAGTACTACTCTGCCCTTGAAAATCCTTGATAAACTTTGAAAATATCTTTATCTATCTGCTGTAAGCATACCGTTATAATTTAAGATCATGTATCAAATCTGAAGATCCCTTTATTACAAAAAAAAGAAGAAGTTTCATACAAGTATTTGACAAGATCGCGCTTTCCTTTGTGTCCTTTCTATTCAAATAGTTGCCTTCTTCTGTTTTTTTTAATGTTTCTTTACTATGTTTTGCCCTCCATTGTTGTATCGTATGTTTTGCCCCGCTTTCTTTCCATATCCACACTCGACAACAACAATCATTAATATTTTTAACGATCTGCAGCTGTAAATTTGTCGCGAGGCACAAGATACGAGAAAAAAAAAGCTATAGAAAATGTAACAAAAAATGCATTTTGTTTGTTTTGATTGTTATAGGAATTTGTAGCAAAAGTAAATACAAAACAAAATACAAATTGAGTGCGAGACAGGCGTAAGAATAAACATGAACGCGAAGACAAAGAGCATGCGAGTAGCGAACAGCAAGCAGCGACATGTGTTGAGAGCAACAACAACAACAACAACAACGTAAGCAGCTGGAATGAGCGGGGAGGGGGAAGGCGGAGGCGGAGGCAACGGTTGAGCCAGCCAATGCTTGGGCATTTGGGTCTGGCAGGACCAACACCAAAGCAAACATATTACACAAACTTGTGGGCCACAGTTGTCGATGTTGCGGCCACCAAGAAGAGAGTGTGCCTAAGTATGCATGTGTGTGTGTGTGTGTGTGTGGGAGTGTCACCGCCAGCTGCCGCCGCCGCACGCAACAACACAAGAGAAAATACCAAATAAAAACGCAAAAAAAATGCTCATCTTTCAAACTCACCACAGCTCAAACTCTCCTCCACGCAGCCACCCCAAACAGACAAAAACACAAAAAAAAAACACTCAAAACACAAAAATTGTTCCACGACGAACGCCAGTGGAAGTGTGACGCGATGTTGATGCGCTCACTCGCACAGCAAAGGACACACTCACTCACTCACTCACCCACTTACTCGCTCACTCACTCACTCACTGGCGCGTCGCTCACTTGCCGACTTGCTCGCTCCGTCACGTACGTGAGAGCTCATTCATAAAGAGCAAGGCAGCCAACAACAACAACAACAACAACAACAGCAACGAGAACAGTTGGGTATAAAAATTTCAAAGGCTGCCTCAATTTTTTGTTATTGTTTGGTGTTTTTTTTCTTCTTCTTTTTACGTTTTGCGTTTGCTGCGCTCGGTGGTTGATCCTGGCCGTGACGTCAACGCCAACGCCAACGTCGACAGTGGCTGCGGCAGCAGCAGCAGCAGCATGCGCCAACCAAAACAACAAACCACAATTCACTTACAAGCGACGTTCGCGGTCGCTGCCAACGCTGGCAGCATTTTAAAAATGGCTCTCAATTGAACGTTACGTCTTCGGCTTGTTGCTCTTGTTGTTGTTGTTGCTTCTGTTGGGGACTCTGCTGCGACGTTGCAAACTGAGAGCATTTAGTGTTGCCTAGTTAACGGCGGCGTTTGGAGCCAAGAGGCGAGCGGCGCACGTAAAACAACAAAAAATAATTTTGATGATCGCATATCGTGTTTTTTTTTGTCTGTTTTTGGGGCGGAGCCAATTTATAATCGTTCATTTCGTTCGCTTGCTCGATCACTGGAACGTTCGAGTCTCCCTCTCTCTCTCTCGCTCGCTCTTGCAATGGACGGTGCCTATTTATAAACAACCCCCAAAATAAAAAACACACACACATACACAAAGAGCAGCCACTGATCGTGTCGCTCCATTCCATGCGTTCCACTTTGGTTGGTTGCTTGCTTTTGTCAGCCAGCGCACCCTTCCCCTATTTGTTCTCAGCGTGTCTCTGTGCATGTATGTGTGTGTGAGTAGGTTGGGCCTGATCAGCTACTTTTTTGCTGGATGTTGATGTTGAATAAATTGTTCCAGTTGCTTGCACTGCGTGCGCTGAACTCCATTCGGATGGTTGTCAAGATCATTCTCGCGTAATGGAATATGAAACAACGGTTAATTGCCTTCTTTTTGTTGTTGTGGTGAGTTATTGGTGAGGTTAAAAAGCTTTGTGTGGTGTGAACGCGACACAGAGAGAGAGGGAGAGAGAGAGAGTACAGTTTGGAATGCGATCAAAAAAGCATGTGAAATGCAATCAATATGAATATGAAACAACGGTTAATTTTCTTCTTTTTGTTGTTGTGGTGAGTTATTGGTGAGGTTAAAAAGCTTTGTGAGGTGTGAACGCGACACAGAGAGAGAGAGAGAGAGAGTACAGTTTGGAATGCGAAATGCAATCAAGTAATATTATTTATGCAGATCATCGTATAATAGTTCATTTTGTTTAAAAGCAACTTGAACAAAGTTCTTTTTTGAAGAAGAAAATATGTTTATTGAAGAGAAATATTGAAATTTGTTTAAAAACGTATTTAATCTGAATCTGAATTCAAATCAAATAGTTAATCTTTTCATATTGCGATTAGTGATCGATTTAGATAGCTTTAGCATTGCGATATTCGCTCTCTCGCTCGCTCGCTCAGTGGTAGTGTCAGGTAGTATTGGAAAACGGGAACGTTCGGGTTAACGGTATTTATGGCTTCTTGCGGGGCGGCTAATCGCCCAAAATATTTGTTGGGCGTACTGGATAATCTGGCCCGATTGACTTTCATAAGTAAAGGATTAACGGGATCACAAAAACTGCGCCGATTCGACCTGTAAATAACTTTTCCAATATATATATACATATATATGTATGTATTTACCTAAATTAGAGTGTGTGGGTGGATGGGTTGGGTTTGGGTTTGGGTTTACCTGGGACATCAATTTTTAGTAGGGGCGAAAAAACGCAACGATCATAAAAAAGAGGGCGGCTTAGAGCTTAACTGTTTAAGCAGCTGTGTGTTTTGATATACAGGTAGCGTAGAGAAAGAGCATACATCTATCTCGCTCGCTCTCTCTCTGTTGGTGTGATCCCTTTTTGGGCTCGCCTGTGGTGCAAGATGCGCGCGAGATGCGCGTGTGTTGCAAGCAGCTTCTGTGCAATCTCAATTGGAGATCAGCGGGTGCTCAATGGGCCACGGCGAATGTCGTGGAAAAGCGACAGGATCGACAGGATCGCAACGTACAGAAGCGTTTTTCGCATGGATTCGCTGGAAACCCCTGGAACGAAGCCTTGCGCGTCCTTGTCGCACGCTAACTACACAACTCCTTATAACCTGCAACAACAACAACAACACCAAACACTCGCTGATTCTGACGTCCTTGCCAAGTTGCCTCGTTTCACTGTTGTTGTTGTAGTTGTTGTTTTTTTCCCTTTCCTCACAGCAAGCAGTCGCACACGCAGCTTCCTTGCTGCGAACGTCGACTGCAGCAGCGACTGCGACGCCGTTGTTATTGGAAGTCTGCGTGTTACATCCCCCCGCCACCCCTCCCCATACCCATACCCCATCAATGCTCTCTCTCGCGACATTTTGGTTGGCCCAACACAACAATATCCGGACACACACAATCTTGACTAGCACTTGAGTCGCATCCATCCATCCAACCCCCTCCCTTCCTTCCATTGCCCCTCCATTGTGGTCGCCCTGCCCCCCAGCATAACAATTACTTCCAACGAGTCCTTCTGTGGCCTCGTTTTAACTTGGTTGGTGCTCCGCAATTTTTTGGGTTGCCGCGAGTTTCATTTGTCGTCCTTGCAACACCAGGAGCGCCCAAAAGGGTTTCGTACAGTAGTCACTCGTTTGTTTAGAAGTTTGCAACTATCAAAATCTGTTTTTGGTATTTTTTTTTATATTAATTTTTTTATTTTTTGGGTTTTTAACTTTACTTTTGTTTAAGCAAATCCTTGAAACTTTGGAAACTTTTTTCGAATACTTTTTTCTCAGTTTGCATCTATCAAAATCTATTTTTGGTATTTTTTTTACATTTTTTGGGTTTTTAACTTTAGTTTTGTTTCAGCAAATCCTTGAAACTTTGGAAATTTTTTTCGAATACTTTTTTCTCAGTTTGCAACTATTAAAATCTGTTTTTGGTATTTTTTTTTTATATAATTTTTTTTTTTTTATATTTTTTGGGTTTTTAACTTGTCTTTTGTTTAAGCAAATCCTTGAAACTCTGGAAACTTTTTTCGAATACTTTTTTTTCAGTTTACAACTATCAAAATCAATTTTTTTTTTAAATTTTTTGGGTTTTTAACTTTACTTTTGTTTAAGCAAATCCTTGAAACATTGGAAACTTTTTTTCTCAGTTTGCAACTATCAAAATCTGTTTTTGGTATTTTTTTTTTATATTTTTAACTTGTCTTTTGTTTAAGCAAATCCTTGAAACTTTGGAAACTTTTTTGGAATATTTTTTTCTCAGTTTGCATCTATCAAAATCTATTTTTGGTATATTTTTTTTTTTACAATTTTTTGGGTTTTTAACTTTAGTTTCGTTTAAGCAAATCCTTGAAACTTTGGAAACTTTTTTCGAATACTTTTTTCTCAGAAATATTTCTTATAAAAATGATTGATGTCGTTTAAGTCTAAGGAACTTAATTTTAATTCTTTTATTTATTTTTTTTAAACTATTTATATTATTTTTTGTAATGTAAAAGAACGAAAAGTTCATAAAAGTCATGAAATTTCAGGAACGTAATTCAGTCAAAATTATCTGGATCTGGCTTGAGATATATTCGAAACTTAGGATCAAATAAAAAAGCAATTAAAGAAATGCATTTTGTTTTTTTTTCGTACTTTATTTTTAAGTTTATTTCTTAAGAAAAATATTTTGTTCATTTCGTTTCATAAAAATTGATAATTTTTCATAGTTAGGAGTAAAATAATCCATTTATTTTAAGTTTATATATTTTTAATTAACAAAATATTAAAATTCGGCTGAAATAAGAAACTAATAAAGCAAAATATCCTTGATATATTATGGTCCTTAATTTGTTGACTTTTATAAAGTATTTTCTCGCTTATTCATTGCTTAACTTGATTCCTTCCTTAAGATTAAGTTTAGGGTTTTTGCTCTTTCTCCTTGATCCAAAGTTGAGCACTCTTTCTCTCTCTCTCTCTCTCTCTCTCTCTCTCTTGTTTGTACTTCCGTTAATATTTCGAGCGTCGTGTAGATTAAAGCTGATCTTAAGCACGATTTGATCCTTAAACAGGCAGTAAAGAAACAAATCGAACGGATTATCGTTAGCTTTAAGGATTATTATGCTTCACGTTTTTTTTTGTACGTAATTATTTGTCGATCTTCGAGACGCGCCCCCCTCCTCTGATTATCCGCTACCTGTGGCTCTACAACTTTGCGAGGATTTTGTTGCTGCTCCTTGGTTAGGTCCTGGCACTGGCACCACTGTGCCACCACTGTGGGGTGCCAATACACACGCGCTCAGTTGGAACTGTTGCATGCCGCTTGCAATGCCGAACGTTGAATGTTGCGCGTTTAAGAAAACACACACAAAAGTTTTCCAGCTAGCGACCGCCCGTTGTCGCCAAGCGTTAGAGCGAGACGGCGCTAGCCGGCCAGCGTGGGTGCAAAGGCAACGGCAATACATGCAGAGCGAAACGCGAGAGCAACAGCAAAAGAGAGAGCGCAAGATGAGTTATTCCTTGGCATTTTTGTTTTTGTTTTTGTCTGGTTTTTTTTTTCATAAAACCGTAAAGAGTGTTGTTGTTGTTGTGTGTGTGTGTTGATTTTTTTTCGCTGTTCTTCATTTGTAATTTTTTTCTGCGTCCGCCTGCGCCTTTCCAATATGCTCAGAGAGCCAACTCGCGCTCGCCAACTCACCTCTCCTACTCACTCTCTCTCGCTCGCTCTCTCTTGCTCTGTCACACGCCGCCTCTCTGGCAATGGCACATTTTTATTTTGCTTCCAATGATGTTTTTTTTATTTTCTTGCCCTCTTCGCCTTTGCTGCTGCTGCTTCTTCTTTTTTTCTTCTTCTTCTTTTGCGTTTGTCGGTTTGACCGCGCGCCCCTGGCCACAAGTAGCAAAAGGCAACAACAACAGCAACAACAAGAACGCACGCCTCTGCCTCTGCTTTAGTCTCTGCTGCTAACGCTGCTGCTGCTGTCGACTTCCCTTATTTCTTGCTGCTGTTGTTGTTGTTGTTGTTTGTGCTGGCCGTGTTTTTCTGTGTGCGCGAGTGTACACCGCAATGGAAAAATGGGAAATTTTTTTGCTGTGGTTGTTGTTGTGGCAATGGTGGTTGATACCTGCCCCGGTCACCACCGCCACCGCCGCCGGCTGACGCTGCTGCTGCTGCTGCTGCTGCACCCTTAGCCCATACAAACACATACACATACACATACACATGCATGCATGGATGGATGGATAGGTAAGCGAACGAGCCAACCAAACCACGCAGCGACGTCCTGAAATGTTTGTAGCGTGTGCGAGCGAGCCGCAACATTTCGGTTCGCCCATCGAGTGGAAGCGAGCGCGAGCGTCTCTTTGGCCGCCTTGCAGCGGCGTAACAGCGAAGCCGACAGCGACCGAGACCAGCGTTCAGCGCATTCTACTTTAAATACTGGCAACGATCGCAGTTGAGAAACAGTTCACACAGCGACTTTAACGTGTCGAGAACGCAGCCAGTGAAAGCGCCGAGCGAGCGAAGCATTTAACAGTTACAAACATATTTTTTTTCTTTCGATTCGCCGCGTTTTCAAACTCAACAACTAACAGTGAAGCGAATTACTTTATGCAAAATTAAATACAATAATAAACTTATAAATATATATATATATTTTTTTGACGTGTGTCTTCAAGTGTCGAAAACAAAAACAACAACACAAAGAGCAAAAGAGAGAGAAAGAGCGCGCAAGGAGACAAAATTGCGAAGCGTGTGAAAAGCAGCGGCATTGCCAGCTAGCCCAAAAAAAACTATAATAATTTTTTTTTTTTGTGTAAACGTGAGAACACAAGGATTACACCACAAAAACAACAACAACAACGACGCAATTTGGATTAAACATTTTTTTTTTTGAGCACGAAACACACAGAAATTGAACTTGTAAATATGCATTTGCCAGCTGGACCCACAATGGTGGCCAATACGAGCGCCCATACGCAGGTCCTGGCCGTTGCGGCGGCAGCAGCCGCAGCAGCCACAAATGTTAGTACACATTCGGCCAGCAGCACTGGCAGCTCCACACCAGATACAACAAGCAACAACAATAATAATAATAACAACAGCAGCACAAGCTCTAACAACAACAACAACACAAGCAACTCGAACAACAACTCGAGCTCAAACACAAGCTTATCGAACGCGGCGAACTCGCCGAAAATGCCAAGCTCAATGACAGACATGTTCGCCAGCCTGCACGAGATGCTACAGGAATATCACGGCGAATTGGCACAAACGGGCTCGCCGTCAATATTATGCAGCGCCCTGCCCAATCACTGGCGTTCCAACAAATCATTGCCAGGCGCATTCAAAGTGATCGCGTTGGATGATGTCCCCGATGGCACATTGGTGTCGATCAAGTGCGGCAACGATGAGAACTATTGCGGCGAATTGCGCAATTCGACGACAACGATGAAGAATCAGGTGGCCAAATTCAATGATCTGCGCTTCGTGGGACGTTCGGGTCGGGGCAAATCCTTTACGCTCACCATCACCATTGCCACATATCCGGTCCAGATAGCCAGCTACAGCAAAGCCATCAAAGTAACGGTCGACGGGCCGCGGGAGCCAAGAAGTAAGCAAAGTGAGTTTTTTAGTTTCGATTACAATTTTCAGTTCAATCTCATCGTGTCCCACCAACCTTTCCCACCCCAACTCCATTTTTACAAAGAAACGAAAACTTTTGCGATTATTTTATTATTTGGATTTTATTAACTTGTTTGTGCTTTTTGCTATTTGTTTCTTTAGGCTATGGCTATCCACATCCCGGCGCCTTCAATCCCTTCATGCTGAATCCGGCGTGGCTGGACGCTGCCTATATGACATACGGCTATGCGGATTATTTCCGCCATCAGCAGGCCGCTGCGGCGGCAGTGCATCATCCCGCCCTCTCCAAGGCAGCCATCTCGCCGAATGGCAGCGCCAGCGGCGTCATCTCGCCGGCGATGCCCAATGCCGCCGCCTCCGCCGATTATCCGCCAGCGCCGCCGCTTTCGTCCTCGTCGTCGGTGGTTAGTGTGCCGCCAGCCTCGATGATGCCATCGCCGCCGGGTGGCGCACTAGCTGCTGCCTATGCGATGCCACAGATCCCATTCAATCATGTTGCCGCCGCGGCAGCAGCGGCCGCGCATCAGAACCAAAAGTCAACGCCGCATGCCTTCCATCCGTACAACTTTGCGGCGGCGGCGGGTCTGCGGGCACGCAATGCGGCTGCAGCTGCACTGCATCATGGCGGCGCCGGTGGCGTTGATGCCTCACACATGAGTCCTGCCTCGTCGCGACCATCATCGTCCTCACCCACGCCCACAGCCACGCCCACACCGCACATGCTCCTCAAGCTGAACACATCGATCGAGACGAGCTCGATCCACGAACAGTCCGCCTCGGACGCCGATTCCGATGATGAGCAAATCGATGTGGTCAAATCCGAATACGAGCTAGACAAATCCATCGATTCAACACGCAGCTGCTCACCCACACCACCCCATCATAATCATCATCATCAACATCAGCATCAACATCATCATCATCAGCTCAATCAGCTGAATCAGCTGAATCATCTCAGTCAGCATCAGCATCAGATCTCTGTGCCGCTTCGCATGCGTTGCGATCTCAAAGCTCCATCCGCCCTCAAGCCACTCTATCACGAATCTGCAGCAGCGGCAGCGGCTGTGGCAGCGGCGGCAGCAGCAGCGGCAGCAGCCGCAGCCGTTGCAGTTCCCCGTCAAGCATCGCCAGAGACAACGTTGCCGGCGGCAACAAAGCTCAAGAATGCCGTCGTGCAACAGAAGACGGTGTGGCGGCCATACTAAGAAGAAGAACAACAAGATGGAGACAGCTCTCACACACACACACACATACACAAACAAACACAAACAAACACAAACAAACACAAACAAACACAAACAAACACACACACACACAGCGTGATAGTTGATGAAGAAGGATTAATGAATGAAGGATGCAGACGCAGAGCGGCAGCAACATTGTGATATAGTCATATAAGTTAGACACCCACACACACACACACACACACACACACAGCAGAGAGCACAACAAAACTCCGGCCGGCAAACGGAGTGTGGAGCAGGGAAACCAAAAATACCAAAAAAATAAACCAACAAAGGAGGCGGGAAAATGGCGGGCAAAAAAGGATTTACACAAAAAAAAAAGAAGCAAAGTGCGTCGAGCTCACTTCGAAGTTTTATGCTCGAGACATAAAGTCGTGCGTCGAGTTCACACACACACACACACACACACACATACACACTCTCGCACAAACATTAAAATAATTAATTGCAAAGAAAATTCAGCTAGAAAATTTCAAGCGTTCGCCCGGCGGCGAACGTCAAGGAAAACGATTACAAAAACCAAAACCAAAACTAAAAGCCACACACTTTTCCCCATTTTAGTTCAATTCTTATGATTTTGCCATTTACATTTTTTTTTTTTCTCATTTCGAATCTTCCATCTAAACACAAAATGTCTTCGTTAGGATAACGCATACTTAAATTATTTTTATTATTTTTTTTTTTCGATATTATTTTTAACATTTTTCTCATTAACCAAAACGGCACCAAAAACAAAAAATAGTTATATAATACTTTTTAATGTTGTAAATAGCAGCGATATATATCCTATACATATATCTCGAGTGGATAAATCTTTTTTTTTTTTTTTTTTAAACAATGCGAATTTAGCTATTGATAATGTTTAAGTTTTTCTAGCCATGTAAGGATGTGTAAATGAGCAACAACAATTTTTTTGTATAGCTTTAAGTTTTAGCGCGAAAGAAAAAAAAAAACAAAAAATTAACACAAACGAATTTCTGAAACCAAATAATAATAAAAAAAAAAACAAATCAAATGAAAAATGATAAAAACCAAAAATATGAAAATCCATTTTTTTATTACTTTACTTTGTTCCGAAGAAATATGCATGATAATGTTTTAAATCAAGCAAACTCCAAAATGATGAATCTCTAAAATGATAATTGACAAATCGAATAGAATTCTTCGTGGTCTTCTTATCGTTGGAGTTGAAACATTCTAGAGTTTTTAGATTTATTGAAATAGAAGTTTTGAAAGAACACGATTGAAGTGCTTGCAAGGAATTTCGCTTTTTTCAGATGGAATATGCATGATAAGGTTTTAAATCAAGCAAACTCCAAAATGACGAATCTCCAAAATGATAATTGACAAATCGAATAGAGTTCTTCGAGGTCTTCTTGTTTTTGGAGTTGAAAAATTCTTGAGTTTTTAGATTTATTGAAATATAAGTTGTTGAAAAAACACGATTGAAGTGCTTGCAAGGAATTTCGCTTTCTTTTTTGAAGTAAGCTAAAAGTATGAGTGAAATTTGTTGAACTAAAGTGGAAAGAGTGGAAAGGAAAGAGTCGAATGAAAAGAGTCGAATGGAAAGAGTCGAAATGAACCACTTGCGAGTGTACTTAATGAAAATCCTTTCTTAGTATTCACCTATCATCCATATGATATCATTTTGTGAAAAAGTGAGATCGCTTGGGCAAACCGTTCTTGCTGTGTGTTGATAGCAGGCAATCAGTTATCTATATATTCGTTTGAGTGCCTTTGAAGGTCGAGCTGTTTCAATCAATATGAAAAAGTTGACAAATATTTCCGCACATTAAGGTACGAAAATTCTTATTTTTTTTAAGGACTTGTCGCAACCTTGAATTAGTTCCCCTCTTTAACGTTCATCTACAAATTGCGGTGCACATTTGCTGGCCAATGTGCTGACATGACCACCAACCAATCTCTCAAGCAAGTATCTTTCGGCAGGACATTCAGAAAGCAACCTTTTTGGTCGGGTATCGGGTATTGAAGGACACTGGCAACCGCAGCGCGTGCAACACGAATCGATAATGGCAATTAAAACGCATAATTAGAGATTATGAGGACGCGCCAGGGGAGCGGAGCAGCTGTTGGCTACATATATGCCGAGGTTTTCCGTACGTCCTGTTCGTCCTATCTGTCGGCCCACTTATCATGGTGGTCCTGGTGTCACATCAGCATGTTTCATTTAATGCATTTACACCGTTAATTAGCATACAGAAAAAACATTTTCACACACAGTGCGTCAGCCAGCGGACATCAAGGCTCAAGGACATCGCTCGAGTCCTGCGTGTCAAGACACAGCCATTAACCTATTAAGCGAACATAAATGCTGATTTTTAGCGCTCAGTTATAGATAGAGCTAGTTAGAGTCAAGGACTTGGCCACAACCATTGATGGCAAAAACTTTATCACAAACTTCAGTTAAGTATAAATATATATATATATACATATATATAAAGTATCAAATGAAGTAAAGTAAACAGATAAATAAGGACACTTAGTTAATCTGTTTAAAGTTGTTAGTACGATCAAAAATTCGCATGCACTCCTGTAGTTTGCATGTGTGCAACATAATGCTTCCTGCTCTTACTGTTGCCTGCTTGCATAAACTTCAATCGGGGATATCTTTTATGTTTCCCAGTTGATCTTGTGAAAATTTGAACAGATTATCCATATTGTGGAAAAAGAAAAGTTCAAATTTCGAAAGTTTTGGTTTCATTTGTGTTATCGATAACACGAACGAGAGAATTTATCGATAATTTCAAACAAACTTGGTCTGCTTTTAGTTGAGAAAAGATTTCATTCATTATTTTTAAATATTTTGTTTGACCTTCATAAATAAATCCTGAACTAGATGCTGATAAATTTCAGAGAAATCAAATTTTTTAAAGCATAATTTCTCATCTTTTCCCGTCCATATCCATCCATCGAATTCAAGTTTATTTTACATGATTATAAGCCTTAATCCAAATAGATTCCCACCCAGTGCATATGTACGAGTATGTAGATATATATATATATATATCTGTAACGGTACTGTATTTTGCTGGCTTTTAATCAATGTGGAATATTTGCACATTTTCACAATGTGTTTTACACTTTTCTGCATGTTTTTTGACAGCTTTTGCAGTGTTTCTTTCCTTTTCTTTTATTTTGTTGCAATGGGTTAAAAATTGTTGTTGCTTTTGTTGTTCTCTGGCTTTCGTTGTAAAAAGCGGCGCGTGGAAAACTATTTGACTATTTAGCATTGGCTGTTAATGTTGCTGTTGCTGTTGTTGTTGTTGTAATTCGTTGGCCGTCGCCGCAACTGAGGTTAACTGTGTGATTGTTGTTGGCGGCGGTAAGCGAAAAACTGCGAAAGTCAAAAGTACACACAGATACTTGCATATGTATCTGAACACGTTCAGATACATTTTGGGCGTATTGAGATACGCAAAAACCGCGCGACGTCAAACAAAAACAGCAACAAAATTCGTAAAACGAAGGCGAAATCAACTGATATATATATATATATATATATGTTTATTGGAATGGAAAATGGTTGGCCAGAAATTACAAAGAGCACATCAGTGAAAATTGCCAAAAGTATATGTTGTCAGGCGGGCATGAGGCATGAGCAGATGCACACAGATTCGCTTCACCCCACACCACCAACCAGTACCCCCACTCTGCAGCACTCCCTCGGCCGCCCCACAATACAAATTACAAACGAAATGAGAGAGTTTTTCGGTGCGCCTGACATTGGAAAATGAATTGCAATCGCCTTTGTTTCACATAATTACACTGCCACTTAATGCGGGTACATCAGCTACAGTTAACCCATGGGTTATTCTCATTCTTCAGTATTTTTTGTATAACATTTATTTTAATAGCAGGATTGTCTAAAAGAAACGAAAAAATGTGTTTGAATCACTTAAAATTTAACTTAAACTAAGTTCAACTTATTTATTTTAACAGTTTTACCTCGAAAAAAACAAATCAATTTGGATAAATTTGATTTTTCTCACGGCTAAAAGAATTTTTATTGTTATAAATTGTTATTCTCGAATTTAATTATTTAAAAGTAATATTCACATGCAAAATCAAGCAAAAATAACGTAACTATTTTAAAACAATTTTTTTATTATTATCCCAGCTCATTTGCAAGAGTATTTAAGTGTTTGCTTTGCATTCGCATAAAATTGCACTTGATGTTTTTTTTTTTTTTTTTTTGGTGCATTTTTTGGTTTGATTTTTGCTTAATTTAGCGCTAATGAAATGCGACTGGCGACGCTGATTGCATGTGGCCTAGTCGAGTCCTCCCCATCGAATCTCTCACCCTCACCCCCCCCCCCCCCCCCATCCTCACCTTAACCGCCACAAAATGAAGTGGATTTTGGCCGCATGTCACGCAAGCGAAGTCAATTGTCTGGGCGACTTTAAAGCTGTCCGGTTTACAATTTAAATGCCAATGTTGGCGATTTGTAACTTGTCACTAGTCTTTCTTTTCTACTAGACAAACACTACAACTAATAGTAGTAGAGGGTGCTGGTGACAGTAGGCGGAGGAGGAGGAGGGGTGAAACTTGGCAGGCTCGGTTCGCGGTTAGCCCGGTTTGGGGTTGAACATTCCAACCAAGTGTGTTTTGGTTTTTGCGTTTTTTTTCCTTTAGTTTATTTCTAATGCGCTTAGTTTAGGCTTAAAAAAATCAAGAGACCAGCTAATTAGCCGCTTGTCTCTCTGCGCTGTGTGTGTGTGTGGGTGTGGGGGCGCCGTAATCCGCAGTAGCTGAGATTTGCTCCACGTTAGTGGGAGTCGATATCGATGTGATGCGACTAGCTTAGGAAACAAAAAAAAACATTGCATAAATCTAAACCAAAAAGCCACCACCGCACCACACCGCACCCCACCGTACCCCCCAAATCAAATTACACTCTTCCGCCACCCTCCCTACACTGGCACTTAATCATTATCCACAACCTCCCCCCACCATTGCCATGGACGTAACAGTTTGTGCTAAAAGTCAAACGACAACCCCGTCTGAACTGGCCTTGAAGATCCACTTAATTTGGCAAATTAAAGTGCTGCGAAAAAATATTTCACGCTAATTAAATGACATTCAATTTTAGCACAAGCCAACACAACAAGTTCAATTTTTGTAAAGAAGATCTGCGGCTACAACCGAACTGAAAATGCTCTGAAAAAAAAAAACATTTTAATAAGAATTAGAGAAAATATTATTCAATTGATTTATTTGAGTAAAAGTTTATGCAAAATATTTATTTCTAATAAATTTTTGATTTAAAAAATTTGAATTTTTTATTTTACATTTTTATAAATGATTTTTTTTTTTGAATTTCGAGATATTTAATATTTATTAACAAAATTATTTCAATATCATATTTTTCTTTTTTTTTTTCAATAATTTTTTTGAACTAAAATGCACAAAAAACAAAACAAAAATATATTAATAAGAGTTCCTTTTCAATAATTTAATAACAAATATGAAAAATATTAAAGTTTGATCCTAAAATATTGACAAATCTATGCCGAAGAGCATTTATTAATTTATTATTATTATTTATTTAAACATGAACAACTTTAAACAGGAGAAACTTAAGTTATCGATAAAAAAAATATTTGTAATTGGTATTTAATAATTAGTTATATGTGCATACACATTAAAAGCACATTTGTCGTGTCTAGTAATACAAAATAAATGTGATTAAAACAGTGTCGAACAGTGTTAATTAATGAGTAAAAAAAGGAAATGGAAAATCGGAATGCAGACTTCGCTGGAATTGAGTGCTTTCGAACGAAATGAGAATTTATTAACTGAACTAACTGAAGAGCTGCCAACTTAATTACAGACTCAGCATGCGACGTCACAAAGTTGGCAGCCTTCAATAACGTCAATGGGAAATGGGAGGGTGGGAGAAAGGAGTAGAAAGGAGAGAGAACTTTTAGTTGAAAACCCTTTGGCGCTGTCGCTTTGTTCATTGTCAGCTTTGAGTATTGTTGATTGACTGACTGAACGACTGACTGACTGACTGACTGATTGACTGATTGACGTTGCGACAGGTTTTGTTCCCCACTTTCCATTCAGCTTGTGTCCTTTCTTGTCCATCGCCTGTCTCACGCTTTGTTGTTGTCCTTGTTGACGCGCAACCGCATTTAATTTTTATTGAATTTATTAAGTGATTAAAAAGTTGTCATATCAACGAGTCAGCATTGTTGTTGTTGTTTGTTGTTTGTTGTTTTTGTTTGTTTGCCATATTGTCACAACAATGCTGTTGTTGTTGCTGCCTGCTTGCTTGCTGTACTCTGTCCACTTTAATCCTTGCTGTGGTTGCGAATAAAAAATATATAACGCAACCTCGTCGCGCCTCTCTCTCTCTTTCTCTTCGCTCTTTATGCAACTTGTGTAGAGATCGCTTTTTCAATATTTTCCAACAGCTTTTTGCTGCACATATATTTATTAATGTGTTTAACTGTGTGTGTGTGTGCGTGTGCGTGTATGACCTTTGTGGTCAGTGTGGATTATGCGGTTGGCTCACTTGTTGCAGAGATTACAGCGATTGTGGCACACAACAACCTCCATCTCCGTCTCGACAATTAGGCTGTAAAATCGAAACCTAACACACAAAACAGTTAGTACTTGCGCCTAGCTGCATACATTCGCACTTGGCCAACATCCTTGACCTCGACCTCGACGATAAATGCTACAAGATTTACGATGCTTGTCCAATTTTGGGATTGGCAATCGAATGTGCTCGAAGGGTTTTGGGTTTTTGGGGTAAGGAAACAATACTATATAGTGGGGAAAACCTGAGAACCGGCCATCAAAAAATCCTAAAGTAAGCTTCTTGACCTCGTGCAATCATTTGTCATTGTTAATAGCCATTGCAATCACTTTTTTCATTAGCTTTCCCTGTAATGTTCGATTTTTTTAGCAATAAATATGTATATATAATTTAGAAATATGAAGAGATCTTCATCTGTAGATATAGCTAATTAATTTTGCAACTGCTTTAACTGCTCTTTCGTTGCCTTCGTCCGCTCCCTCTTCTCGTCGTCCTTGCTAACTGTGAGCAATTTTCAAGTTGTTCGGTTCGCTATTAAATTTTTGGCCAATTCGTTAAAAGCCATTGCGCCATTGTGTAACAAACCAATTAGCAATCAAAATGAACTAACACGTAACTCAGTGTGTGCCTTTCGCAATCTCTCCTTCCTCACCTTCGCCCTTGCGCATCCCTTTCTGCTCCACGTGCCATCCAATTCATTCATGTCCTGGTGATATGTCGTCGGCGAATTATGGCAGAGCAGCAGTCCTGCGGTCCTGGTTCTGTTGCTGGTTCTCTTCTCCCTCTCTCTCGCTCTCTCTAACCCTTCTTCTCCTCTCTCTTTCTCTTGCTCTCCCTCTCTGTCTCTGGCTCAATCACAGTCAATAGCAACCAAAAAGCGAGCGAACAATTTACGTTAAGAGTTAAATTTTCAGAATTCACAATTCGCAAGATGACAAACGAATATGGCGATAGAGACAGAAAGAGATAGAGACAGAAAGAGAGAGAGAGAGAGCTAACTGCTAACTGACTATACCCTGGTCACAGTTGAAGAATGCGGTGGGTTAGGGGCTATATGGGGCATGCCACGGCAGCCATGTTAACATGCAGAAATCATGACTTCGTTGATGGCACTTGATGATGGTACGCTTCTGTGTGGCATAGTCTACTCACGTTAACGCCTCTTGCCCCCTGCCACCAGCTGCAACTCAGTGCTGTGCTTGTTGCGCGCTCAGTTCATTAGGAGACGTAGTATGCCGAAAAAACAAAAGGCAACGAGGTACCAGGCACCACAGAACGATAGACACTCGAAAAAATAAATGGACAGTAGAACTTTGAAAATTGTAGAATATATATGTCTAAAGTTGGTTACTTTCCTGCAGGACTCATATATTCTTTTGCTTTTAACTTGCCTTAAACATAAAAATACAAATATTTAAAATTTCTTTTTAGGGTTTTTGAAATTTCTATGCTAATAAAAAATTCGAATAAAATGATCTAATTATAAAAAACCTTTAAAATGTCTTTCAATGGATTTGTTGAACTATTTTTGTCTGATTTATTTTTTAAATATTTTTTTTTTAATATTTTAGATCAGTTTCTCTTAGGAACAATAATCAAAAAATAATTTTCGAACAAATAAATTTTTTTTTCCAAACTGTTATACAATATATTTTCTGTAAGTGTAGGTGACACCCGTTAGCATTGCTCAACTGCAAGTTAGCTGTTGCTAGCTGAAAGTCAGCTTTATACATCACTGATTGCACTTATTAGTGCGATGCCACCTGACCAACCTGACGTTGCAACAGCAACAGCAACAGTAGCAGTCAGCCGTTGTGGCATTAGGGAAAAGAGGCAGCATGCAGGAGGCAGGAGGTCTGGCAAGAGTTTGCAGTTTAAATGTTGAAGCATTACATTTTTAATTTGATGGATCAACAGAATAAACGAATCGTAAGCGAGGCAACGTCGAGCATAGAGGTAATTGGGAATTGGTTTGCGTTTCGGCTACGGTTTGAATTTGGTTTACCTTTCTGTTTGGCTTTTGCCAGAGCGATAGACAGAGAAGAGCTAGACTTGATTGTCGCAGTTCATATATGTGATTGTCTGGGTGTCATATTTGTTAAGATTTTTGACTGGCCGGAGTTGAATGCTGCGGCTTTCTGACATGCAGAGGCTAGGAATTTTGATAGCAACTTAAATTACAGCTTAACACTTAGTTGGTTTGAGCACAGGATACATTAATAACTTTAGATTAGAACTTATCTTGTCGTTTTTAAGGATTCAAGTTTGGGTTAGAAGGTTTTGAAGTAGATTTTATTCAGGTTATTCCTTATTAAAACTAACTCTCTAGTTTTCTTCCTCTCTTCCAATATTTATTACTTTTGAGTTTTATGTTTAGATGTTTAATAATATTGCTCTTCAGCCCATCTTTCTCCGACTATATCATCTTAAGTTATCAATAGATTTGGAAACTATTCCCAAAACCTGTTTTCCTGCTTCGTAGTTGCAATCAAGTGTTCGCATCATAAGCTACCCTTCACCCTGCCACGCCTATGGGGTACGTTTGACGCCTTTTAAGCTTATTCCCTCGCAATCTCTCAATTGTTGGTCAACTTTTGGGTTCTTTGTCGGATTCGGATACGGATTCATTTTTGTTGCTCTCTGTCGTCAATCGCATCTTGCCCCACACACACATAGAGAGGGAGAGAGAGAGAGCGAGAGCGTGTGGCAGCTGCTTTGATGGGCAGTTAAGCTGCCCCAAAACCACCTCTTGCCCCTCCGCCGCCAACCGCTCACTCGCGTCCACCCAACGGTCATTAATCATGTCATGTAATGCCGCCATAAATCCAACAACAATTTCAGCCCTGGGTTACGCATGGCCAACACCCCAAATACCCACCCCCCACCCCCCACACCCACACACTGCCACGCCCATCATAAACCCTGCCTCTTCCTTGTGTCTTTGTGTGCTGCATTTTATTAAATGGCCAAATGAAAAGTCGCGCTTATTGTCAGCCATGCGATGCGCTGCAATGCCCAATGGTTGGGTTGGGAGGAGGGCGAGGGGCAGGGCTTGTTGCATATTTGCGGCGCGCATTAAATTTGGCTGACAACGGCGCATGAAACATGGCCATCAATATGGCCACGTCAATGTATCTTCCCCTCTGTGTATGTGTGTGTGTGTGTGTTTGACTGTAAACGTGCATGCAAACGCAATATGGCGACCGCAACGCTTCGACATCGCCAGCGAGGCAGAAGCGGGCAGCAAGTAAAACAACGAAAAAAAAAACAAAAAACAAGTAAGAAGGCTCTAGTCGAGAAATCCCGACTAGACGATACCCTGAACCCTATACTTTACTTGCAACTATGTGAGTGTGTGTAGGCGTATACTTGATTTAACTTCATATGAACCATATCTCCGTGTTCTCAACCGATTTCAATAAAATTTCACAGATTGTCATGATTTCGTTAAATGTTTCAAACGCCGCTTAAAAGTTTTCCAAAGTCAAGATTTTGTTGTTATCGATAACATGTGTATATCGAAAACGGGAAGAGTTATCGAAAATTTGAAACAAACTTGAACTGCCTAGCGATTGAGCGAGCTTATGTCCCAAATCTAAAGTCTCTAGCTGTTATAGTCTCTGAGATCGACGGACGGAAACGGAAGGACATGGCTATACCGACTCGGCTGATCAATAATATATATACTTTAAGGGGTCGGAGATGCTTCCTACTGCCTGTTACATACTGTTGCATGAAACCATTATACCCTTTTTAACCATTTTCAATGGGTTCAGGGTATAAGAATACCCAACCAGGCGACAACAACAACAACAAAAACAAAAGCAATATCAACAACATGGCAACATTGCCAACATTGGCAACACTGGCCGCACCCCCCCCAGCACAATAATGCCAACAACAACAATAATGCCAGCCAAAAATCAATTGAGTGCTAAAACCAGCAACAACAACAACAACAAGTGTCATTGTCGTTAACGCTCAGACAGTAAAATAAAATTGCATTCGCTGTTCACGATTTTTTTTGTGTATAACTGAGCGACAGAGAGCATGTAGAGATAATCTTATGGCCAATGCTGCTGCTGTTTTGGCCATCATAAAAACAGATCAGAAGTCGAAGGAAAAGCTTTTGTTGCAGTTGCAACTTGTCAAAATACTGAAAAAAAAAAACAAATAAAAATCATAAAAGTTAGGAAAATATTAATGAACGAATTCTATTCCAAATCAATGTTTATTAAATATAAATATAAATTATATGACACATATCAAATAAAGTAAAAACTTTAAAACAATATCGATAAAATATAGTTTGAAAATAATTTTTTATTTATTTTCATTTAGTATTATTATTTAAAATATTAATGAACAAATTCGATTCCAAATCAATGTTTATTAAATGCAAAAATAACGAAAAAATATAGTTTGAAAATAATTTTTTATTTATTTTCATTTAGTGTTATTATTTAAAATATTAATGAACGAATTCGATTCCAAATCAATGTTTATTAAATGCAATAACACAAACAAAAGAAAGTACAAAACTTTAAAAAATTATCGAAAAAATATAGTTTGAAAATAATTTTCTATTAATTTTCATTTAGTATTATTATTTAAAACCATCTATAAGTTAATTTTGAGATCGGATTTAGTTTTATTCCTTTGTTTTTTTGTTCTATAGTTTGAAAATAATTTTTTATTAATTTTCATTTAGTATTATTATTTAAATCCATCTATAAGATAATTTTGAGATCGGATTTAGTTTTATTCATTTGTTTTTTGTTCTATAGTTTGAAAATAATTTTTTATTCATTTTCATTTAGTATTATTATTTAAATCCATCTATAAGTTCATTTTTGAGATCGGATTTAGTTTTATTCCTTTGTTTGTTGTTCTTTATGGATATGTTGCCACTCAGCCAGATATTTAACACTATACTGCTTGACTTTGATATGCAGTCGACTGCAAGGAAGATTAAGGGAGCAGGGGGGCAGGTTGGCTGCGCAACTTTGCAACATAGAACATGCCACTTCATGCTTCATGCCACCTTCTACCAGACTCTATGCTATAAGCCCTATAGACAATTGTGCTATCTACAACAATGTGTTGGCCATATCACACCTCATCGCCACCACTCCCCCTCCAACCCCTTCCCCCACTTCCGCTCCATTGTGTCATTGTGTTTGTGTTGAGTGACAGGCAGCGGCTAATGCACTTTTGCAACCGCAGCAACGTCGGCAACTTGAAGCCGTCAAATAAAATTGTCAAAAAAAAAAAAGAAAACGACGAACAAAAAGAGAAACCAACAAACAGCAACAACAAAAAATGCAATGCAAATGCTTTGCTGGGATAGAGGATTGCACTGGGGGGGGAAGGGTTTCAGAGGTGAAACACACAATCGCAATGGCCAGATTGCAGGGCAAACTTTTTATGGCCCACTCGACGTATGCGCAACGCAAGAGAGGGTTCTGGCGATGGCGGTCGGTCGGTAGGGGGTGCAGGGGGTTCAATGCGAGCCGAAAAAAGAAAGCAGTGTAACGGCGAATGAATGTCACTGCGAACACGAAGCGACATGTGCACTTTATGGCGGCCAGGCGATGGACGCTCCGCTGCCACAGAAAGGGGTTGTGTGAGAAGGGTCGGCGGGGGGGTGTAGTGAGGGGTATTGGAGCAAACTGCTACGAGCCATGAAGCGACAAAATCAAATTGCGTTGCAACTGATTGCGCATTGGGATGGTACGCAGCCGAAGGGAGCGAGGAGGCGGGTAGTAGAGGGGTGGTAGGGGGGTGGGGTTGGGTAGACGGTGCCTGTCAAGCACGGCGGCAGCTGTCACTTGGACAGTTGTACGAGCTGAGCGCGTTCAGCAAAAACAAGTGAAATGAAGCAACAACAAACAACAGCAACAAACAACAGCAACAACAGCAACAACAACAACATTAGGCAGGAGCAGCAGTCGCGACACAAAACGAGGCGTGGCGTCGGGGGTCAGTCAGCGTGCAGTTGCAATTTGGCAGACAAGCAACTGGTTTTTTTTTGTTTTTGTTTTTGTTTTTTCGTTTCACTTCACTTTTTATTTGTCTTCTTTCTCACTGTCTGTGACTTAACAGAACTGCAGCAGCGACACACTATGAGGGCTGGGGTGGGGGTGGGGTTGGTGGCTATGCTGCAGACTGGCTTTCGACTCGCTGGTCAGTCAGCTGGCAAATCAACTCAAATTACAATACGGCTAAAACACACAAAAACACGTGAATTGAAAAGTTTCCAATTCTGCTTAATTGCTAGCCAGCCAAAGTGCTTGAAATAGCAGCGGTCTGCGGCATCAAATGCAGCAAGTTACGTTAACGTTCATATTTTTGTACATCACTTCAAATCTAAACAAACTTGTGTGTCTGTTGTGCATGTTGCATGGTTTTTTCTTTGACTACGCGGCGTATGCGCAATATATGTGAAACTAAGCTGCAGCCTGAAACTCAATCCAAAAATAGCCAAAATATTGAATAATAGTATTTATTATAAGTTTACAAGTATGTGTGTGTGTAATTCGTACGCGAATACTGCATACTTGAGTTAACTTCAATGTTCCATATCTCCGGTGTTTCTCAACCGATTTTAATAAAAATTTCATAGATTGTCATTATTTCATCATTGTTTCAAACTGGTTCTCAAAGGTTTTTCAAATTCAAGATTTTTTTGTTATCGATCAGATGTGTATATCGGAAACGGAAAGAGTTATCGAAAATTTAAAACAAACTTGTACTGCCTAGTGATTGAGCGAGCTTATGTTCCAAATCTGGAGTCTCTAGCTATTATAGTCTCTGAGTTCGACGGACGGACGAAGGGATATGGCTATATCGACTCGGCTGATCAAGAATATATATACTTTATGGGGTCGGAGATGCTGCCTTCTGCCTCTTACATACATACAAAACTATTATAGACTTTTTTTTACCATTTTCAATGGGCTCAGCGTATAATAAACAAAAATTTATAAATAAAATAGTATATATCCTTTGCATATTCATATATATATATATGTATATGTAATGTGTTACTTAAACTTAAGTTTAAGCTTATCGTTTTCAACTTGTTATAAGCTGACGTTTGCGATCGTGCATTTGATTTGGAAGATGCTTGGTCTTCGTACGCTAATATTAGTTGTGTAGCTGCTTTGTTGTTGGCAAATAATAAACAAGCATACACACACACACAAACACACGCTCGCATACACACAAGCACACTGAGTGTTACACCCACAACGTGACAGTCACAGAGTCAGAGTCAGAGTCAGGGGCTAGCCACAGACAAACTTCACTTGCAGTTTGCATAGCTGGCGACTGTGGCCTAAAGGGGGTATAGGGGTTGCTATGGGGGTTGGTATGGGGGGGGTTGGATGGTGCATATCATACCATTGCGCGATGCCAGCTGAGCAGCGCCATTTTACCCCCGCCTGTCTGTATGTCCAGCTGTCCGCCTGTCCGGCTGTCCGGCTGTCCGGCTGTGTCCATGGATTATTTGCGCGAGTGAATATTAAATTTGAACCGCAAACGAACGAGCCGATGCGCCAACAACAGCAACAGCAGCAGCAGCACCACCACTGGGATCCACGCAAAGTGCAAGGGGTGCGGACGGGGGATGTTTGGGGGCAATGTTGCGTTTTTTCTGAGGGACCCTGGCACGCAAGTTAACTTCCGCTCTTGTGGGCAGTCAGAGACAGCATGGTAGAGATAGAGTAAAAGGGGGGGGGTGGTGCAGAGGCGGAGTGCAAAGGGGTAGATATATTGTGTATTGGGCGTTGCATCGGCGCGGCATAAAGTCCAATTATTTGGCAGGCAATGCTGCAAATTCGGGTAACCGGGCGAATTGTACAATACAATTTTTATGTTCTTTCCCCCATTTCGATTGTTGTTGCTGTTGTTATTGTTGCAACTGCTAATGTAGTGGTGTTGTTTGGCGGTTGCGGGTGAACGGTTACAGATTCCCTTACTTCTCTACTCTTTTTCGTTTCTTTTCCCGTTCGATGCTCCATTTTAATGCATTTTTTTGTTTGTTTTTTTTCTGTGTGTGTTTTACAAATGTCCAACTTTTAAGTTAAAAGTCGAACGGAAAATAGGAAAGGAAGCTTCCTGAAAGGGTTCTTGGAATGGGTTGTACTTTGGGGCACAGTGCAGAGTACTTTTTTTTCCTTTCGAATACAAACTACATAATGTAAATTAAGAACTTTTATTATTTCTGGTTTATTTGCACATTTTTCCCTTCGATCTCTAAACGGAATAACCAAAGATCAAAAATACATTAAAGTTGTCTTAAGCTTAAAACAAAGTGATAATAAATCGTGTTAAGAGTAGTTTGTGTTTAACCTTAACAATAATTTAACACGAATAACATAAAAAATATTCGAATTTATTTGTGTTTGTTTTTCTCAGAGTGTACTTATGAGCATGCATATCCCTTGGCTATTTACTTATAAGTGCAAAACTCATAATAATATGCTACCTATATAGTATACATATATATCGCATAATGTGGCAAAGGCAACAAACTTATAAATATTTATGCATATCCGGGTTGGATGAAATGTGAATTTTCAGGGTGTCGATTTAGGGTGAACACACAAAACACAACAACTATATCGAGTGGTTAATACACACACACACACACACACACACTCACACATACGCATACACATATATCTGACTTATGTACATGTGTTTATACAAATGGATGAGACGTCGTTCTCGGCATCCTCAATGGATTCGCGACCAAAGTAAATAAAATGATGCGGCCCTCAAAACGGTTGCTTGTTGCTGTTGTTGCCACTGTTATCTTTTTTGGAAAATCGCTAACAATAAATAATTTATGTGTGCAGGGCAGAAATGATAATGAAAAACCACCCTGTGCACGGCCAATGGCTCAACTCTCCCCCTCTCTCTTCCATCTCCCATCTCCCATCTCTCTCTCTCTCTCTTACTCTCACTTCGATTGTGAAACAGAATCTGATGCGACCGACTGAATGACTCTGCTTCTCAGGCAAAGGTACAGGCACAGGCACAGGCACAGGACCAGGACCAGGCACAGCCCCCTGTGATTTGGGCACTGCCTTCCCAGCCCTTTCCCTTGCACCGTCCCGGGGTTGCATTTGGTAACACGCGCGCGTTTTTCGCATTTCCGAAATGGACTGTTTAAGGCGATTTTCCCAGGGCCAAAGAGTCCGTTTCGAACGACCAGTTGAGTGGCATTGAAATCAAAATCCAAATCGTACAACCACTTCAAACACCATTTGCCAGATAGTTGAAGTGGTGGGGTGGGGTGGGACGGGGGGAAGGTAGTGGTAGTGGTAGTGGTAGTGGTAGATCGTACATAGAGAGTTGAGCTTGGCCCGGATAACATTATCAGGCATACGCAGTCGAACGTTTGGATGGGAGGATTCACTACGTCGCACTTATGATGAATTTCTTTATTCCGGGGATCGTTGTTGTTGGCGGCCCCCTGGCGGGCATTAGATAACCAAACAATGGCCGCACACAAGCAAACACACACACACACACACGCAGACACAGTGAATGGGATGCGCGACGCGATTTGATTCTGACCCGAGAGATGCAGAAACAGTTGCCGAATGTAAGCCAAGCCAAACCAAACCAAATGTGGGGTAATGGTTGGGCGAAAAAAAACCGTTGTGAGTGCTCTTTGAGTGCCATCATTAAAATGCGTGAAGCAAAAGCGATGAACAAATGTGAGAAGGGGCGACGTGAAGCACAAATGGCGGCCATTGCCATAGAATGTATGTCAAGGATTTCGTTTTCCAATGTTTCGTGTTCTGTAAAATACGTTGACCCTTTGCCCAATGATATACTATTGATATGCAATCTTATACTTAGGCGATATATATTATATTTGGTGTATTAAATATAGATACATTGTGAGTGAGAAATCGCATTGAGTTAACAATATCAGATACTCTTTGTATTTGTATCTGTTGAAAACTTTAAAATGTTGAATCGACTGAATGTTTGGATGATTTGCTCAGCTTGCTTTAACCGTGATTTAACTTGAATTGTAGACTTTCTCATTGAGCAGCATCTCAAGGACCCCTTTCTGCAACAGAGTGGATTTTTCCGATAGCCTTGAACTTTTTCTTCAACTTAACAATATGTGTAAACGCATCTATAAATAATAAATCTATAAATAATAAGTATAGCTATAAACACGTAAGTGTGTAAGTAAGTAAATTACTTGCTAATATGTTGATTGCATATATTTTGCCAGATTGCACCACGAACAACAACAAACAACACAACAACGACAACGACAACGACAACAAAATGTTACACAATTGTCTGGCCAAACAATTGGCATAACTTTGGTTGCTACTCGTACAAAGTGATCGCTTTGTTTTTGTGCAAGGCGCCTGTCAATTTTTCCAATCATCAAGCCTAATGAAAATTCTAGCGAATAGCGAAAAAAAAAAAAAATAGAAAAAGAGTAGAAAAAACACGGCTTCAAATATGAGAAACTAAACGTACTTGCAATTGGGGTTATAAACATTCTGACAATTTTCTGACAGCAAACATGCCAACACTCAAAAATCGTAGTCGACTAGGTTGGATTTGGGGATTGCTTTTGGTGGTTGTTTGGTATACGTTGTTCTTGTTGTTGGTGTTCGAAAATGCTGGAGTTGCGGTGTGGCATGTTAAATATACGTCACAAGCTAAAACGAGCACATGTCTAGCGCCAACTAAAAAAAAAAACAAAAAGTTTCAAGGATATAACCAAACGCCAACACACGTAAAGTTGTTGGCAGTGGCAAAAATTAGCCAGTGGCATCCGAAAAGGGGTTGCCAGTCAGTCCGTTGTCCTTGCTAGATCCTTGTACGAGGTCTGCTCCTGGTCTCTACTCATATTTCAAACGTCGACGGACACAAGCGACATTTTACAGGCACAAACGACACTTATTGTTATTAGCACATGGAGTGCTAAGCGTACTCCTTTTGACCCTTCGCCCACCATAGCCATTGCCACATTGTCTTTGACGCCGATGCCGACTGGCTCGGCTGTCCTGTGAACGTGGCTAACTTATTCTGACTTCTGGTTCCCAAAAACATTTGCGCCGCGCGTACATTTCAAAAGCCAATTACATGGGCTCTTAAGCGTATTAAATTTGGTAATATGATTTGTGTTGGCCAGTGTCCTCGGCTTTTACACCTGTGCGACACTGCTACAACCATTTTCATGACTGTGTGTGTGTGTGCGTGTGTGTGTATAATATTGTAAAGCTTAATATGACGGCAACAAAACATTTTTTTTCTTGACGTGTCTGCTGGTTCCTTGCTATCCTGGGCGGTTTGTGGCAAGTTCGCAAGTTGTGATTGTGAGTAAGGAACAAGGTTTTGCGATGTATGTGAATACTCTAGCTGTTTTTCAGTTATCGATTATCAGTTATCGATTTAATATTGACACTTTATAAACGGACAAAGATATTGGCAAGGTTTCAAATCTTTTGTGGGACTTTCCTAGCTATGTTTCAAATAATTTGGTAACTCTGGCTGTTTAGTTTTCAGTTATCGATTATCAGTTATCGATTTAATAGCAAATCAACCCTGACACTTTATAAATGGACAAAGATATTGGCAAAGTTTCAAAGTTTGATTTCATCCAGACCGACTCGGACAGACCCTTTTTTTTGTTAAAAAACATATTCAGCACAGAAAAACATTTGAATATAATATTATTTCGATAAACAGCGGTTGAATATGACAGTTTGTGTGAGTAGTATGTACAGGGTATCTGCCAGTCGATCAACGACAACTACAACAACGTCATTTCACATTTTTCGAGGCAAAGTTGTTTTTTTTTTTCGAAAAGTAAACTTTGCTTTTTTTTTGTTCGATGATTTTTCCTCATTTATTTTTCGACGGCACCCGTGTCGTTTCAAAAGATTTCACAAATTAACTCGGATCTCGTTTAAGTTTATTTTAGTTTTGTTTCGGGAAATCAAAAATTCAAATCGCTTATTAAAAATCACAATGGCGTCCAGCAACAATAACAACGGTGAGGATAACAACAGCAATGAGGAGGTGTTCAATCGCATTGCTTCTCGCAACAATAACAGGGTGGACGCCTTCAATTGGCCGATTGACTCAAATGATGCGTTCGTGATCAACATGCGCGCCGAACATCGCCAGTTGCTCCTAGAGAGAGATTGGCTGAGGATGGTGGCGCCAGTGTTGCCAGAGCGGCCGATTGTGCCAGAAGAAGACGTTCCACGGATGGTGCCACCAAATGTTGAACGACGAAATGGTGAACGCAGAAGAGCACCACTACCGATTGAGGCACACGTCTATGTTGAGGTTCCACCGTTGTTGCCACGAAATGTTGCACGAAGAAATGACTCACGAGCAAATGCTGCACGCGCTAACGATGATGCACCACCACCGTATGAAGCACCACCACCTTACGACACGCTCGACCACAATCCGATGCCCCCGTTCCTGATGCGCCGCAGACGTGGTCCTCACCGTGTGCTGGCTCGCAACTTGCCACCGATTGGTGACTATCGTCAGGCCGGCGATGTGCCTCAGGTGGGCGACAACAGCAACGTAATGGGAGCCCAAAACATTGAGCCACCCGCACTAATGGCCAACATTGGCGGTGGCGATGCACAAATGATCTTCAACCCGGTACGAATCCTCGGCGCTGGCGATGGCCCAGCCGTTACAGCGGCTCAAGAACCACCACCGCCGCCACCTCGCGTGATCCGGCCAGCAAGGCGGGAGCCGCAGGAGCTGAGACGTCAGCGCTTGCACATGCAACTCATGCAACTATGCGAGTTTATGGAGGCCCAACTGGACACACTGAATGCCACCATGAATGCCATATTGACCAAAGTTAACCAGATGAACGCGCCGCGGGATTCCGATGGCGATGCCATCTAGAGTGCATTGCCATTATTATCTGTTGGAGTTGCTGGAGTCCAATCTGACACGTACACGGAACGGAGGCGTCTTCTACTACAACACAGTGTTTGTGAGCTCTCGTTTAATGTCCATGACCACCTGTCATAATTATTGCTTATTGTTGGTTGATGTGTTTCAATTTGTTAACATTGGTATTACTCCGTGGTCATGTCTTATATCGTTGGACGCACTAGCTGATGCAAGTTAAATATATATATATGTATGCGCTCCAAGAATTTACTTGTTCTCAATAGTATCTAGAAGGGGAATAAGCTACATATCTACTACCTTTTAATATAGTTTGAACACATGTAAACCTTATATCGATAAATATCGATTACCGATTGAACAAAAACCACCAAATTACACTTAAAGTTCACTCTCTCATTAGCAAACAACTGAGTGCCCAAAAGGGCTAATTTTGATGCCTTGTGAACTCTTTCAGCGTATTAGAAATGAATGTTGAACAAAGTTGAGGAATCGTAAGACAAATATGTTTTACTTGATCACTGTAAAGGTTTGTACTTTCGAGTTAAAAGTATGAGCGTTCTCGTTCAATGTTTAACCTGTAATCTAAATATGTAAATAAGTATGCTCCATGGGTTCAATTAGAGGCTTTGCAGACTTGTTAAGTAATGTGCAAAGTGCAATACAAACTTGTTATTGCCTGCCCGAAAATGGTAACCAAAACTCCCGCATAGAGAAAGCCCGAAGTTAAGCCAAAACTGAAACCCCCACAAAACAACAAACCCCAAAAACACTCAACCTCAATCCCAATTTGCAGGCATATATACTCGTATATATTTCGTGCAAAATGTTCAAAAATTTCAAGAGTGCTAAAGAAATGACATGCAAATTAGTTTTGTTCAAATGACTGACAAGTTGTAAAAACGGGCCAGTTAAATGTTGAACGAGATCGGCAACGGGGACTGTGGAAAACAAGTAACCAGTAACGGTACAGGTAAGGGCAGAAGGAAAGCCAAAAAAGTATCGAGCCAAAAAAAAAACAACAAACAAATTTCCAATGAAAGGGGCAAAAAGGGTTGTGTTTGAGTGTGAGTGTTTGTGAGAATGCCGACGTTATGGTTAGGTGCCATAAACTAATACTACTAGAGAGAGGGAGATGGAGGGAGTGTGTGTGAGAGAGAGAGAGGGCCATAAGCAATCACCGTTTACTTTGGCCACACAATGCGAGCGCACAAATAAACAAAACAAGAGCAAAGAGCGGCAAAATGAAACTGTCCGCGAGCCGCGAAAAGTAGAAAGGATACGTTTTATGAGTGCCGCCTCACTCCCTTTTAACTCCTTCGGCCCGGTTTCGTTTGCGTTCGCGTTCGCTTTTGACATTGAACATTTTGGGCTGGGCTCGGCTCGGCTGGTCTGGTCTGGTCTGGGCCATAAACCTTTGACCCGGTTAGCATATTGTTTTGGCTGACCAAAAACCAAGCTGCACACAATGCACAAAAGCGCATATACATCCTTTCGCTCGTAGTCCTTGGCTAGTTCTACCTGCATTTAACCCGTTTCTCTAGCTCAAATCCTTGCCTCGCACCCTCGCTCTTCCTCTTCCTCTTCATCTCTCTCTCTCTCTGTCGCACAGCTGGCGTGCATTTAATTAGCTGCAAATTAGTCGCAGAGTTGACGAAGAATCTTTCGACGTTTTGTTTTTGTTTACTTGGGTGCCACGCCCACTTGTAACACAGCCGCCCACAGCGTGTTGCCTTCGCCCATGCCAAATATTTGACAATTTAATTAGCCTAAAATTCGGATTAACTCTCTTTCCCACTATCTTGGTGTATGTGTGTGTGTTGCACGCATTAGGCAAAGCACAGATAAAATAAGAAAAAAAAAACATAGACTAGGGGGAATACCCCGCGTTTAAGTCAAGCTCGTCCTGTTCCTGAGTGTTACCCGATGCTATGTTGCAGCTTGTGGTCGCTTTTGCCGCATCGGCGATAGCGTTTGATCCTTTGATCCTGTTTTTGGGGTTTTTGAGTTGGATGGCAGGGGGGGCATGGTTGGAGCAAATTTTAATTAAAACGCTACTGCAGCTTATTTAGTTCGTGCCCTTTGGCCTTTGGCTATGTGTGTGTGTGTGTGTGTGTGCTTTTTTACTTTTCCTTTTAGCGCTGTTTTCGCTTCTAAAAATCTGATGAGACGTGGCCAAATTTTAATTAGCTTAGATTGGGCCACACAGTCCGACAAAAAATGCTTTGACAAAGCCCAAAACAATACACACACACACACAGACATTTAAGCCCTTAGGTCAAGTTTCTGTATAGCTGCAAGGAATTTCTCACACACACATACCATCCACCCACTGGGGAACTCAGTGGTGGTGGTGCAGTCCGACAAAAAATGCTTTGATAAAGGCCAGAAGGAACACACATATGAGAACGCGCCACATGTAGCATCATTATTAACAGGCACATATGGAATACACATCGAATCTGTATTGCTCAAGCCCAAAGGTCCAGTTTGCCTATAGCAAAAAGCACTAAAAACACACACACTCGGATATACACTCCGCTCCGCTGGGGGGCTTGGTGATTGGATGGTGCAGTGCGTCTGTCCAGCTCAGTTTCTATTACATCAGGCAGGCAGGCAGGAAGGCAAGCAGGCAGGCTGATGTTGCAACGCGCTAAAAACAAAATCCAATAATTGAAAATCGCATGTGATCGAATCATGGAAACACAAAATTTTACACACACTCACACACGCACACACGCGTTGCAACAACAATGCATAAGGCCATGGACAATAGGATAAAAAAAATGGGACAAAATTCTCAACACGTCAAAATTTACAAAGCAAACGTAAAATCATAATTGATAAAATGAAAATGACGTTAAATTCGTTACTATTAAGTGCAGTAAGTTCGAAATACATTAAAGAAGTAGGTCTGGGAATAGCGAAACATTTGTGGAGTCTAGTTTTGGTACTATGTGCCACATGCACCATAAATTGAAGAGCCATCGAAATGCAACTTAACTGTCACTGTTTGAAGATTCCCCCAGCCCACTTGTTCGTTGAGTTAAGAGCGTGTTTGTTGCACATTGTACAAACGCATGGGGCATCGAACATCAAACTACAACAACAATAACAACAACAACGAGCAAACTAACAAATTTCAATTCGTTCACGCCGTTGTGCTATTGATATTATTGTTGTTGTTGTACCCCCAATTCGAATGCCCAAAAAATTAAAGAACAACAACAATGGTGTTAGAATGACAGGGGGTGCGTGGGCAGGATGTGTTGCACAAGGACGAGGACAAGCGTTGCGAGTGTCATCAAAGATTTGCTACTTTTTTTTTGCCTTCTTGCATTCAATATGTTTTCTAAACAACGCTAACAACACTAACACAAACAACACCAACAACAACAACAGCAAGAACATGAATAGCAGCAGTGCCTGCTGTTGCTGCCACTGTTTGCTGCCACAGTGTTGCACTTTTTTCCAATGCAATCTAAACCGTAATCCAATAAAATCGACTGCAGGAACGCCAAATGTATAACTTCACGCTCCACCCCAATCAAGGCCCAAAAACACACATACACACACACACACATGCAGAAAACGATTTGACAGTTTATTGTGTGGATGTGCGTGTGTATGTGTGTGGAACACGCAGTTATAGCAGCAAAAATCGACGCGACGGCAACCAAAAACAGTTACCAGAAATCCGTTACAATGGTTCCCGGGAAAAAATCCTTCGCCGCTCCGCCCTCGGTCGCTGCAGCCATCGCATCGTTCAAATGAATAGATAGCAGCAACCAGCAACAGCCCAAGTCAAGTGAAGGGGGTGATGGGGTGGTAGACTTTTCAGGATCCTCTGTGGAGAAACGCTCAACCCTCAATTCTTGGCCCAAAGTGCTGAATGCCAAAACGAGCAAATTTCCAGATGCTGCTAGGCAGACTGGTTGGGAAATTGCTATTTGCACTCAATAACGCACTCACAAACGTGCGATAGAGGGGGGGTAGGTGGCAGGTGGGGGGTGGTAGGGGGTCTTGGTAGAAAGATGCATACTCGTTCAGAGCTTGGTAGCTGATGGAAACCCGCAACCAGAACCGTTCTGGCCACAAGCACTGACCCAACTATATCGGATACCCGCAAAAAAATCGCACTCTATATGTATATATAGAGGGTGAAAGGGTGGAAAGAGCGGAGAGGGGGGCTGTCAGGAGTAAGGGTAGTTGGACGGTGTAGAATGTTGCAGAAAACAGAAGCTGCTGTTGCACAACACTAAAAAAAAAAATCCCGAACAAAATTTGCGACATACAGCAAAAATGGGTGAACAACAAAAAAACGATGCAAAACACAAAAAGTAAGAAAGCTCTGGTCGAGACATCCCGACTAGGAGATACCCTGCAAATCTCTCATTCCTATAGTTTCAAACGCCATTTCCAAGGCTTCTAAATTCATGATTTTATAGTTATCGATACCATGTGTTTATCGGAAAAGGGAAGATTTATCGAACATTTTAAACAAAATCGGGCTTAGGCGAGCCTTTTTAGCCATTTTCCATGGGTTCAGGGTATACAAAAAAAAATTACTGACTGAAGGCAAGTAAGTGAGAAAGAAGGAGGAAAATAGAACAAAGGATACAGTGCAACAAAGAAGGCTAAGTAGCACAGCTATTTGCAGAAGGAAGGCAAGTTGTTAGTAATAGAAGGCAGACGGGGAGGGCTAGCAAATTAATAAGAACAAGCCGTAACAAGCAAAAGGCATCGCACAAAAGCTATTTGGCTGCCGGCATAGTAAGGATACTCCAGCAGAGATTTAAGTGGAGTTATGGATACAAAATCTTCAACCAGTCGAAGTGAATGTAAAGAGGATTTTTGCGTGAAACAAGCTACACAAATTCTAGAATCTTGATCCGTCCGGTTGAGTACTTCAGTCTCGAAGATTTTAACTACAGTTGCTTAACTGAAATTGAATAAAATAAAATAGGTCGCGTATTGAGTATATAAGCATACACCAGTATATAAGACCATCATCATCCTTAGACTTCTAAGCATACATATATCTTTGAAATAACCTCTTGGCTTTGAAACATTCTTCCACTTGTCTTCACTAGTTATAAGTTTTCGTTCAAAATACTTCGTTATAAATACTTTCTATACCATTTGTATATTTAATTTTTGTATGTCGTCCAAAACCTATCGCATTGCCAAATAGATTTGTGAACAATAGATTTGGTACAGCATTTAACTATTTGTGTACATGTATGTATTTAGGGCGTAAGCGTGTTGTGGGCACCATGAAACTAACTAACTACTCTTCGTCAGCTTGGGTCCTGGTTGGTTTTCACATTTTTAAGGTTAGGTGAGTTCTGGTCGTGCGCACAGCACGCTTTGGTATCGAATTTGAACGTATTTGTAGTAAATGCACGCGACTAGCGCAGCGGTAGGGCACAGCGAGAGACACGGCTAGATGCAACCCACAGGGAGCTGCATGTCCTGTATCCTGTCCGGCATAGTGCATATCTGCCAAAAACCGTAGCGCATTCCAATGAAGCGCGTATCGTAAAGCTACAAGGCGCATGCAGCGTTCCCTAGAAACTTCTTAACGAACACATTCTCTCTCTCTCTCTCTCTCTCTCTCTCTCTCTCTCTCTCTCTCTGTCTCTCTGTCTCTCTGTCTCGTTCTGTCGCTCTTAGTCTCTCTTGTGTCAGTTGATATCTTTCGTTCGATTGCAATTCGCGTGCGCAGCTCAGCGGGCGACGAGAACGCTCCGTCTGTCTGCGTGCTGTGCAATCGAGGGGCTGAGAAAGAGAGAGAGAGAGAGACAGTGAGGGAGGGAATGAGTGAGAGATAGGTGCTGAAAAAGGTGCTGAAAAGGTAAGGCAGCTTCTGTGCACGCGTTACTGCTGCTGTTGCTGCTGCTCGGCACGACACGGCACCAAAGAACCGTTCACATTGTGATCCTTGGCCAACTCCTCGCTGACTTTTTGGCCCGTCGAGGACATTGCTCAGCAGTTGGTCCCATTTTTATTTCCATTTCCATTCGCTTCAATCGACAGTTGCATTAGCATGAAAAACACGGCCCAAGGACACAACAGCGGGTGGGCGGCAGCAGCAGTGGGCGTGTCCAATACATCGATGGCAAACGCGTGCCCAGAGAAACCTAGCAAGCTACGGCGGCGCCCCCTAGCGGTGCTTCATCTCAAATGAGATGAAAACCTTCAATGCAAAAATAGTTCAGCTCGCAACCAAACTCTTTTTAAGGCGATCCGGAACAAACCACTTTTTAAGTATATTCAGAGGAGGTTCACAGATTGATTGCTAAGTCGACGCATACTGTTTACCCCAAGAAAGCCATTTCAATGCGATCTAAGGAGAACAAAGTACATTGTAGAAACCAACCAAACTAGATCGGAAAGTTGTATTTTGAACCATATCCATTTAATGCAATCGCTTCTCGTAAGATCCATCTCAACGGAGCTTTGCTGGGTTTCAAATATCTTCTTATATTATTCTTGGATAAACTGCAACGGAATCGCTCGCTTCAACTCAAATCGAACTGCACTTTGTTACGAACCGTACCGTATTTTGAACCATATCCATTCAATGCAATCGGTTCTCGTAAGATCCATCTCAACGGAGCTTTAATTGGTTTCAAATATCTTCTTATGTTATTCTTGGATAATGGAATCTGTCGCTGCAACTCAAATCGAACTGCACTTTGTTACGAACAGTAACGTGCTAAAACCGCTCCTTAAAACTTTCTTAAGCACTCAAAGGATGCAGCTTTGTTATTAGATAAATCAAACTCAATGCTTTCAACGTTATCCAATCACACACGCAATTACACACAAATGCTTCCCCGATTGGATTTGGCGTTGGCTTTAGGTTCGGGCTCGAGGCCAGTTGCGTCCGAAATGAGAGCGAGCGGAAGCACACAGGATATTAACACAACTTGCCGGCGACGTTAATTAAGTTAGTGTTTCACACGAAAATAGGCTAGACATATGTACACACACACACACACACGAGAGAGGCGGGCGGGCGAGGGGGCGTGCCACTAAAAATGACCAGAGGCTACAAATGGCAATTCATTTAGTCCTTAGCAAACAGGAAACACATACACATAAATGGTAAATGAAGTAAAGTAAAGGAGTTTTTTTTTGCAGCTGCTTTGCGTTTTGGTGAATCCTTTTTGGTCAAAACATAAAAACTCAATTAGACTCATTACACGCCCAATTATGTAATATACTATACTAAATAAAGCGCATGTCGATGAGTGATGATTGCCTATGCTGGAGGTCATTCACAAAAACACACACACACACACCTTAACTCCTTCATCATCTTTACGGTTCTGTTCTGTTCGCTTTGTGCCTGATGATCCATATTTTTTTTTTTTCGTTTTACTCTTCACGGCCCAGTTGAGCAGCAAAATGGCAACTCGTAAATCGTCAAGCGCCAAGCGTTACCCTTCTACTTTCTACCTTCACCCCATCCAACCAGACCCACCTCTCTCTCTCTGCTGTTGTGTAAATCCTGCAACGGATTGTCGTCTAGGTGGAGAGTTGTTCCCGGTGCCTGGCTGGCATTCATTGTTCTGCTTTAGCTTTTGTCGCATTTTATGAGCTTGCCTGTTGAGGGGCAGGGCACGATGGAGGTAGGAGTCAGGCTGCCAGCATATAACGGTACTCAACTAAATTGCCAAAGCGTTGAACATTTTTCACCCGATGTGGGCCAATAAATATAACGAAACTACCAAAGTAACTAAACAACAGGCACACTCAATGGACACTGGACACCAACGATCCGATGCGATGCGATGCGATGCGATGTGATGTGGGCAAGAGCCGGAGGAAAAACGTCAGGAGAAGTACACAACAAGTTAACAAAAAAAAATATAAAACTGGGTAACACACAAAAAAGAGATCAAATGGTCGAAAGAGTATTTTCAGTGCTTGAATACTCTGTAAAACAAATGGTTACTATCGTTGGGAAGTAGAAATATAATTATTTGTATGTGTTCTGACGATTTAAGTGTTACTTACTTAAGAAAATAGGTTCTGATTCTTTTTAAAATTCAAGATTCGGCAATTAAAATATCAACTGATCGGTTTTTGGAGCACAGTGAAGAGAATTTGAAGTTTGAAAAGTCTTTTTTCTCTTATTATTATTATTTCTATTATGTACAGCTTCAAAAATGAATGTTCATTGCATGATTTATTAATTCTTTTATATTTTAATTTTTATTTATATTAACAGCACCTATTTTTATTTATTTTTAATATTCTAAGTGCTTACAATTAACTTTTTATCTATGCCACAAGTTAATCCTTTGTTTCAAGTACTTTCCCAATTATAGAGTATTGCTCTAGTATGCAAAAATAAAAGCATCCTCTCCCACAGAAGCGGCAGCTTCTGATGTGACAACCTCGCCAAGTGGCCAAGTACCCAGTCACCGTTACACTCCCCTCCCCCAATACCATCGGCATCCTTCTACCAACCGACAACCCACACTGCTCTACATGCAACATCCACAGCCGCGCCCACACACATTTGGTTAGCCATTTTTTAGTGCGGGTTTTAACTGGCTTGTGGGTGGTTTGGGGTATGGGTTGAAAGATTGGTCGTTGGTTCCACTTCTCTCTCTCTCTCACTCCCTATTTCTTCCTCTCTCTCTCTCTCTCTCTCTCTCTATGTATATATATATATCTCTTTATCGTTCTGTCGGTGAGGCAGAGCAACTTTTTTTCAGGCTTGTTACACGTCGGTCGGATAGTCTCCCTCAACTATGCAGTTTATCTGCCCCAACTACGCCCGCGCCACCGCCCGCACCCGCACATCACCTACCACTTCGACCAAACCTCTGTTTGGCTCTCTTCTTCTTTAGTTAGCGGCACTCGAGTTATGTTGGCAATTGAAAGTGGCAACTGTGTCAAGTGTTGCCTACTTGTCGTACATGGCAAGCTCTCTGACTCGGACTCGGACTCTGAATCGGGTTCCCTCCCCGCCTGCCCACTCTCTTATTTTTTTGCTGCCAGCGATTTAAAAACAGAATTTTTTATTTCCATTCCATGCTTGGCTGGGGCAGTGGTGGCACGTTAGCAGCCACAGCGTTTCTCTTTTCTTTCTTTTTTTATATCCTTTTTTCGTTACTTTTTACTATTTGGTTTTATCTTTTTGTAACTTTTCCTCGTTGTTGTTTTTTTTCTCTATTTTGTTGCCAAACTTTTTCCTCAGGATATGGAAGTGATTTCAATTTATGAACATGCCGCTGTCCACACACCCCCACACCACTCCCACTCCCACACACACACATTCGCAATCGTACTCGCATGGCATTACATTCATCCATCAGAGGCAACGGCAGTGGCCATCTACAGCATCTACTCCTTCTGCTACTGTATGGCTTCTGCTTTTGCATCAGTTCTGGTTGAGGTCCTGGCAATGGTTCTGGTAGCAGTCGTTGTTGTCGTCGTCATCGTCTGTCTGTCTGTCTGTTTGTCTGTCTAGGGCCAACAACAACTCGCTGGACATGAGACATGCGTTTGGTCTGCTTTTTGAAACGAATTTAAATTTTTCTATAATTGGTTCTAAGGGAAATTGCATTTTTGAGTTCAACTTCCGTAACTTAATGAATTACCGAAAGTGTTTTACTTACACACACACATACGAATATCTGAATATCTCACACACACACATACTCATGTAGTTGAGCTTTTTCTCACACTCACACGGACCGAATGTGAACTGTTGAAAAGTACATCCTATTGGTATTGATTGAAGTTCTCATCAAAATTCTATGTTAATTATATTAGTTTAAGGTACTTAAAGTGTTTTTTACTCTCACGTTTCGAAAATAGTTTACGAAAAGCGACATTAATTAAATTTTTGAATATGGTTAATCCGGAGCGACTGTTCGCACTTAAGTTTTTCAATTAACCCGCCAAACGTCTTGGCAACAACAACAACTACCCTCGTACATATTTATTTTCATATTCATATTAAACGGCGCGTGCGACAACATAATCAAACAGCACTAACAACAACACAATAGATGGGGTGTTAGGCAGCGACAGCTACTCAAAAATGCCTCAAATTACACGAGTGTCGCTCATATTTGTCGCCCAACTATTAAACACATGCGGGTAGCACCTCCTACAATATATGTCTGAGGGAGTTTCTGGTTGATGGAGACGGAGACGGAGATGAAGTGAGGCAAGACGCGTGCCGTTGTTGGCATCTTTAACGTTCCGTAGGCACTGTCAGAGGGATGATGGGGGCGATGGTGTAGGTGTATGGAAGAGCTGTACACTTAAGACAAGTCACGAGCCAAAAGTCGCACTTAAGCGTTTTCTAATCTGTGCAGAGAAGGGTGAGGAGGAGAGGGGAGAGAGAGGGGATGGGATGGCTATAAATATTTATGCCTGGGCGTATATTTTGGGACCTGGGCGCCTTTTCCAAATATGTGACAACAAACTTAAATTAAGCCATGCGCATTACTCACGCGCCAACAACTAGTAAGCGCAAGGGGTGCGGAGTAGGGGAATCGACTCTCTCTCCTCTTTCTATATATATATATATATATATATATATATATATATAAAAGTAGATACGTATAGTCAATGGGGTCGTGGGTCATGTGATTTACAGTGAAGCATTTCAATGGATCTTCTGCCGCATCTTCAGGCATTTAGCGCGCCTCATAAAAGCATCTCAAGAATGTTGTTAACAAAACAAATAGACGATGTGTCCACCAAAAAGGGGGAAAGGAGACTAGTCGACGACGGCAGTGTTTGTGTGTGGCATTAAGTGATTACTTGACAGGAGTAGTGATGGGGGTAGGAGGGGGGCGAGTGGGTTAAATACGTCGTGCCATCAATTGATTAGTGCCTTATTTTAGAAGAACAACACTGAAAGTGAGAGAATGAAAAACGTTTTGATAATTGCTCTCAACGCAGAAGATATGACACGATTGAAAGTTTGAATGAATGCTGGCGCGAGTGGGCGTGGCTACAGCAGGGGCAGCCAGGCAGCTGTGTGATAAATGAGGCAACTAGACTAAACTACTTAAGACCTGAATCAAGCAAAATATTTAGAATCAAGCAGACCTATTAATAAAATACATTCAACGAGAGAAGTTAAGTCTTTTGTTGATATATGAACTTACAACTTTCGTATATTAAACTAAATATGCTCATATTATAGCTGGATTATATCGCATTTGTTGCAACTACTTGAGTACAACTTGCAACAAGCACATGTCACGCGGTGGAAATCGAGGCTACTTTGTTTGCCAATGCGCAAGATGTTCGTTCGCAACTGTAAATTGCGCTAATTTCACACCTGGTAACTGAATGGTGTGTGGGGGGGATGGGAGGGGTTTGCACGGGAAGGTGCAACCAACTGGAAGTGGATAACAAAAGTGCCGTAAAATGGCGACGCCAAATGCTAGCGATTTAATTCACTGGCGGGGATGCAGACCTGTAAGGACATCAACTCCTTTGGGTATAGTCAGCCAAGCTGAAACACACACCCAACACACACGCACACACTCGTGAGTGAATCAAAAAGTCATTTATGCGTGTGTTGTTAGGCAGCCTCCAGCTTGGCGAACCAGTTGGTCCGGTTTCCGGTCTTGGTCTCGGTTTCAACTAACCCTAACCCCCGCCGCCCCTTGCTCTTGGGCCAATCGTAATGACAAATGTGCACGCCCACCGCCCACTTTCTCTGTATCTCTGTGTGTGAGAAATAGTTTACGAGCAATACGGATGAAGGACGCAAAAGCTATTGTAACCCTTTTGTTTGTGGGTTGCTTGGTTGTTCTGAAGGAAATGATTGTTGCGCGGCAATGCCTCGCGCCTTTTTGTTGCCCCATTATGCGGCAGGGTTGAGATGACATTTTAGTTTTGTTTTAATGTTCCCATTCGGTTGGCTTTTTATGAGTTTATTATCAGCCACCCAGCCAGCAAAGCAAAAGTAAACGTTGCGCCGATGCGCAAGGATCTTTTTCAATTTTCAAGCGGAACTGCGAAACGCCGGCATCATCGACGAGAGACATCGTGCAATGTGCAACCCTTTTTTTCTCTGCCAAGTGTGTTTGTGTGTGTGTGTGTGAAATTATATGAATTATATTGCATTGCAAGCCGGGCGTGGACTGCACATGTGTTCTTGCCTACCTCTACCTTTTGTGTCGAGCTCTTCGCATTGCTTGCCCGGGCTTTGTGTTGTTTAATTAATTATGTAAACATAACTTTTGTCGACAAACCCTTCGTGTTTTTTTTTTGTTGCTTGCAACCCCAAATCCACTACTATCCAAACACCCCCCATCCCTGCGCCCGTCGCGCATTTATGGAAATTCATTTGCAACTGAAAATTGAAATTGAAACCGTATACAAGTGAACTTTCTGTATCTGTGTGCATGTGTGTGCTTGTGTGTGCCTCTCAATTGATAAATTAAGAGATTAACAACCGCCGCCGTAACCAACATGGGTCACATCCACAAAATGTTCCAACCAAAAACGAAAAACCCTTTTTTAATGGCTAAATGGGCGTTCCTAATGTTTTGTATGTCTTGTGCGTTTTGTGAAGGTGACAAGCGTTTTTTGTTGTTTTATCCTGATTAGTCCTGTTTTGCGTAAACCTTTTTTTTTTTTTTTGGTTTTAAATGGTGAGTTGTCAAAGTTGACACATTTCTCAAAGTTATTCATCAATTACTGAGCTGAAGAAGTTGGGCAACAAATTGATTAGCTGACTTTCTGAGAAACAAATAGTTAAGGCAAGAAAAATCAGGATCAGGATGTCCCGCTGTAAAATATTGCCCACTAGCCACAAACGTTTTATGATGCCCGATCCGAGTGAAAGGAATAGAAAGTAAAGGAATGGTACGGAACGCAAAGGGAGAGGAAAGGCAACCGACAATGTCAATAGATTGTAAGTCCGTTTGCCGTCAACCCGATTGACGCATATTTGTATGACATTGCGACAAAAGGACATCGAGGTCGCGGCCAGGCGATATGCAACCGGGAAAATGGCAAGCAAAGGCCCAATAACCAATATTTACATGTTCGAACTGTGTGGCAAACAATGCAATATTTGCATAGACAACGAAAGGACAATACTCGGCGAGAGGCCAAAGGATGTGGGCTGCACGAGGAGTTAGGCGCGAAGGTACAAATTCCAAGGAAACACAAAGAGATAGAGCGAGAGAGAGAGTGATAAAAACCCGCTCGCTACGCAACTTTATATAATGCCCAGTTACCAGCACAAGTTGCTCTAGTTTATACCCTAACTCATACTCTTACCCTATGCAGTTCCGGCGAAAGCCGATCACCGCAGCGGGTGAAATGTTGGAAATGCTTTCGGGCTCAAATACAACATTATAATAGAAGAAATGTGCTCTAGTTTTTGGATTGCATCATAAAACCAAACCGGCCAAAAAGGGGCATCATAAAATGTGCGCATATTGCGTCTAACGCAATGTTGCAGGGCATGTCCTGTTCTTCGAAAAATCCTTTATGCAAATGCATCGTTTTGGGAAAGGTTGAGCTGACCTTCACATAGTATGTACGACAATTGCCATTGTTTGGCAAAACGATTCAAAATTTTCAACCAAAACCCAGTTTGCACTCACAACGAATTTCTTCGTCTTTACAATTTCTTTTTTTTTTTTGCTTTCGCTCTTCCCCTCGAAATCAACCCGTTCGCACTCCGATTACCGTACCCATTAGCAGGCAGGACAAATCACGCGCCGTCCCGTCAAAGAGCAGTCGCTCGTAGCTCGTAGCGAGCAATGATAATGCAATATGTTGCATGATTTATGCTCGCTTCAAAAATTCCCCATTCACCAGCTATGCACCCTTTTTCGGCTATATAGTATACAACATGTATATATGTGTCTGTATTTTTTTTTTTTGGCAACATCATTTTGTGCTACTCCTGTTGCAATTTTTTTTGCGTACGCCCAATACTTGCCCACTCCCTGTTGCGACAAATATTAACTTCAATAAATTTGACGCACACAGTCCGAATTATGAGTCAAAGGACGGCCAACAGATGAGTCTAACGAAAAAGTTAAATAAAAAAGGGTTCGTTTGGCACATTGGCTTCACTTCACAAGCATTTAATAATCAATGCGCGCATACATACTCCGCGCACCCCTAGACATCACGACCACATTAAGGGATCCAACCCTCAGACGTCCGCAGTCCATTGTTGGTCCTGCTCAATTGCTTTGTCATGTTCACAAGTTGTCGTACAGGGTGTTGATGTTGTACTGAAAAATTAAGCACTACGTATAATGAAATCTGAACGTTATATAGTTAAAAAATAATAATAATAAAAGGTCAGTTAGTAGGCAACGTCCATGGATAACAAGACAATAACGGGGTTCCATTTTCTGATTTCTTTTTTATTTTTGTTTTCACTGTTTCATGTTAAGTAGACAGACCAGACGCGAAAATCGAGTGTGAAAGATTAAAATTGTGTGTGCTGCGTATGCGAATGAGATGCGGTATGCGGGAGTTATTACTCGAATAGTTGTACCTTGCAGTAATCGAAATAAATGATGCAACAAACAAAACTTTATACACATAGTTATATGGTCTCTGAAAGGGTGATAGCTATATCGGAAAAAATAAGGCAGGCGCAAAATCGAATAACTAACTTTTTTTTTTGTGATGCTCATAATGATATACATATACCTCATTTAATATGAGTGAAACTTTTCAAAATCGTAAATCATTAACTTTTTAAATCTATCTTAACGTTGTCTTTACTTTTTGCCAACATATTTTGAAATTTTTTTTCTTACATTTTCAGTAAAAAAAAACATTGCTGTTCCGATTCTAATCAAGAGTTTGTACAAAAAGCAGTTTTTTTTTTTGATATTTTTTGTTGAGTTTGTTTTTTATTTTATGACAATTTTTTTCAAATAAATATAGGGTATTAAATGAACGTGGGGAAGGTGAAGCGGAAAGCGGATAACCGTTGGCAGATTTGTTGTTGCCAAAGAGAATTGCAAATATTCTAGATTGCATTTTGTGCCTAAGCGCGCGTAAGCACACACACACACACATACAGTTGCATCACGTGTTGAGTGAAAGGATTTTCAAACAAAATTGTGTGAAGCTTAAACAAAAATCAAAACAAAAACGAACACGAAAACAAACAAAACACAAACAGATAGAAATAAAAACTTGCAAATGTTTCGCGTTTTATTTTGCTATTTATTTATTTTATATCAGACACGCGAGTTTGTTTTTATGGTTTTAAAATGATTTTTAGCCCTGCCGGCAAACGTGCAAAGCTCTTCACTTCTCGTTTCCAGTACCTTCCAGCATAATCGAGCGAACGAACGACTGAACCCAACGCCCAACGCCCACTCACCTCACCTCACCTCATCACCCTTCTCTTTACTATGTGTACAGCGCTTAACCGGAAACGGATGCGAATTGCATGCGTCACGTGACACACGAGCGCATGTCGACGTCGACATCGATGTTGTTGTGGAGCGTTAAGCTTTTAGCGGCTATACTTGCTGCTGTACGTTGCTCGTACCCCAATGCCGCATGTGGCCGTATGTGGCATGCCCGTTTGGCCCATTGGCAAGGGCGGGCGGTGGCGGGGCATGCTTTCAGCTTCTGATGCGATGCATTTTTATTTACTTTTCTCTCTGCCAAATGGCAAACTTCACAACACGTTCGCATTTCGGTATTCAGTATTGATTATGCAGTTTTGTTGTTGCAAATCTCTGCACCACCACCAACGACAACAACAGCAACAACAGCAGCAACAGCAAGTAAACTCAATAAATCTAAATGTCGCACAAAAATAATTGAATCACTATACCATGAATATGAAAAAAATAAAACTTTATAAACTCTTTTTTTATTTTCAAAAATTTTCCTTGCAACGTTATTTCGTATAAAAAGTCTATATAGTAAATATATATATATAAATTTATATGTACACTACTTCATATCTATGTATGTTTTCGATTGTTTGTCGCTTTATTTTTATTGGCTTAGCATTTATTTTGGCGTGAAAATGTTTTCCAGAAATGAACAAAATACAAATTGCCATATCACAGCCAATTGACAGATAGTTTTAAGCCCCTAATGAATGACAAAGTAGCGCCGCAACCTGTGAAAAGCTGGCCAAAAGCTTTTAGCATTTTTTTCTAAATCAAAGACCATTAAAATCCATGAATAAATTGGGATTTTTTGATTCCCAAACAAATTATTATATTATTATTTTCTGAGCACATATTTATTTGGATAAATTTGTAAAGATCTCTTAAAAAAACTTGCTTAAAATTTGTAAAATGTAAATTTAGACATTTTTGATCTATTCTTGAAAACTTCTCACAAATCCTCTCCCCTAAAAATTCCGAAAAACTTAACTATTTGTATGTCTTTTTATTAATCTAAATTGGATTGTAAATGATTATATTATATACAAAAACCTTATTTATAATTAACGTTTAAACAATGCCTTGTTCTGTTAAGTACATAACTTAAGCTCTCACAATCTATCGACAGAGTATCCCTCAGTTGATACTTATCAACAATTTTGCTACTATTATAAATTTGAAAGTGTTGAGCTCTTTTCGGGGTGTTGATTGCGAGATTGAAAACAAAAATTGAAATAGAAAGCGACCCACATTAACATATGCATATTTCATTTATGTGTTTGCTTAAAAACTTAAAAAAAAAAAACAGCAATAAACTAAAATTTAACGAAGAAACGAAAAAAACCGCTCATAATGCGAAAATCAAATAACAAGCGATGAAAGTTGCGGCAAAACAACCCGCACAAAGGGCGAAAGCGGGAAAACAATCCGTTGCAAACTGATCCCGTCTGATCCAATCCAATCCAATCCAATCCGAACCGAACCGATCCGAACGGATCCGGGAAACACAGCTCGGAAAGTGTAACAAACTGAAAACATATAAAATTTGCATCTTGTGTTAAAATTAAAAATTACAAAAAAAAATATAAAAAAGGCAGCAGCAGCAGTAACGAAAGGAGTAAATAAATAAATAAATCCTACTTAATGTCACAATCAATCCGTGGCAGGACAATAGAGCGACCAACAACAACAACAATAACAACTATAGAACAAAAAAGGAGTAGGCTCAGGCTTCTGGCTGGGTTGGTTACAAGCCTTGCACAAAAGGCCAAGCAAGGCACGATGACAAGGGAAAGGACGACAAGGACGAGGACGAGGCCGACGACAGACGCTGAGGGCTAAGGTTGCTGAAATCTGAACCCCTATTAGCGCGCATTTAACTGTTCATTTGAAAGTTTTATTTGGCGCGCTGATGCGTTAAATCAGCACAACAACAACAACAACAACAACAACAACAGGAAGAGGAACAGTAAGGGGCAAGGATATTTCAGCGGGCGTGCAGCAAGCAAGCACTCAGCCTCAGCTGCCAAACTCTCGCGCAACACTGCTGCTGTTGCCGCTTTTAGTCAGTGACATGTATAATTTTAATCCAGCTGTAACATAAGTTTTTGATTTGACAAATCCTTGAAGCGCCGCTCGCAGCCTGTGTCCCAGCAAGGACAACGACAACGACAACGACGACAATACGAAACTATTTGACAGAAATTGAAATGTTGTTTTGTGGCCATGCCAACGTCAATTCGAGGGTGGACTCTCGCCCAACTCGAAACATGTGTGATGCGCAGGGTTATTTAAATTACGCTCGAAGCTCATACGCAAATATTCCAACAAAAAAAAAGAAAAGAAAAGTGAAGCAAAAGGGTGGCCCACACCCCTGTGCGTGTGTGTGTGTGTGTGTGGCAGCAACAGCGTCAATCGCAAAGGGGGTTGCATCATAAATATCTCAACATTAACATTAATTGCACTCCATGTCCTCGACGTCCTCTTGTGTGGGCCCACACAAGAGCCGCATCCTGAGAAATCGAACGGCTGGCTCTGTCCCGTTTCTACCTCCCCAGTCACCCCACCGCAGCCCATCCTACTCACTCTCTTTGGTTTAAAAAACATTTCGCATTTGCTTTCGCTTTCGCATTTCCATGCCCCCTTTGTCACTCCTTTGCTATTTGGTTTTCTGTTGTGTTTTTTTTTTGTTGAGGGTGCCGCATTGGCCACAAAACGCAGCCGCCGCTTTCTCGATAGCTGGTCCGGCTTTGATGTGATCTCTCTCTCTCTCTCTGTATGTGTGTATGCTGGCCATGTTCTCGTGGTTGTTAGTTTCGCCTTTGCACCCGGCATTGTGGCATTATTTCAATAATGAAGCCACTGCCGTTTCACTTTGCCCCCGCCAGTTCGCATTCCACCCACATTTCATTTCCTCTCCAGCAGCAACAACACCAAAGAGCCCATTGGGCTTTTTCAATATTTTTCGCCCACGAACAAGGCACGCGGAATGGTATGAGCCACAGCTGCGCCATGAGCGTCAGAATATCACAATCGAAATCAGGGCCAGAGTCAGTCAAGAGAGTCAGGACTTGCTTCTGTCTGCGTTCTGCGTTTTTGCTCAGTGGTTGGCGCAAACTAATAAGTTGACGCATTAATTGGCTGACAAGCATTCCCCGCATAGCTTACTCATCGCTATCGACAACGCCATTGCCATTGCCACTCGATCCGAGACATGGCTAAATGCTGGACTTGACTCCCGACCCCTAAAGACAAAGGACAAAGTTTCTATTGTACTTGCCTGTCAGTTGGATAGACAGAGAGCTGGAGAGCACTGGAAATCAGGGTAGAACTTGATGCTGTTAGCCACATGCTCGCATTTATTAAATAGTTTCGAAAATATAATTAGACTTTATAAAGGAAAACGTTAATAAAGCAACATTTTTGAGAATAATCTGAATATATTCAAAATATTAATGAACAGAAAACTTCAACTAAATCCAAATCAATATAATTATTAATTTGATTTACATATAAATAAAATTATCCAAACGCGTTAAGCATTGTATAATAACTGTTTCAAGTGCAAGCAAAAACCAAAATATACAAAATAATTTTTAAAATGAATCTTTTAAATTGAATCACTTGTCAACATCAAAAAAAAAATCCCACAACCGCAAAAGAAAAAGACGAAGAAAAAAATTGATTGGGCAGCTAAGCCAAATATCAGAGGATTTATGGTCGACTGCTCGCCAATTTAAAGGCATACTTATATGTTCAAATACAACTTACATACATATTGTTTAACCGCACGCCCCGATGTGTTGTGTGTTGTGGACTAATCAGCATGCGGTGATCCATGCAACAGGATGACGAAAAGAAGACAAGGACATTGATTTCAACTTAACGGAGTGACGAGCCATGAGCCTTGATCCGCGAGCTGTGAGCTATGAGTGTGTGAAGTGGTGCAGGAGGGCAACAAGTTTGTCGCCTGGTGGACAAACGACACGTGTGCAGCTTTCTTTCCTTTTCTCTTCTTTGTGTGTGTGTGTGTGTGTGTGTGTGGGTGTGTGTGCAACGATTTAAGTCCAGGCACGAGCAGCGGCAACAACCACCCACAAAAGCCGCGAGACAAGCGAGCCAACCACTACCCCACCCACTCATTCACTCACTCCTGCCAGCAATTACTGTATGAATACGCATATGAGTTGTGGAGTTTGGATGCATGAGTATGAGTATTCAATGTGTGTGTGTGTGTGTGTGTATTGTTGTTATTGTTGTGCCAATTTTGAAGTAGTTGATGGTTTCGGCTACGTGCCCGCTTATTGTTTGATGTGGATTTTAATTGAACTTAAGTTGATGTTGATGGTCTGGATGACTGCTTGCCGCTTCGCCGTTTGCCGTTTGGGGTTGATGGCAGGATGCTTAACAACGGGACCATCGACAACCGCAAATATTAATAAAAAAAAAACCAAAACCAAACCAAGCCAAACCAAAAACCCGAAAACACTGATGAACAGATGAATGCATAAACGAATGAATAAAGGAGAGACTGAATGATGGACGCATGGTGGTTTGCTTGTATGGAGGGACGGACAGTGGGTGCTCGAGTCGACAACGTCGAAATGTGAACAAAAACACGTTGCACTCATTAAAAAAGAAAAAGGCAGCCAGGTCAGACAGAAGCAAACGGAGGCAAAGCGCTCCGCTGAATATCGTAATTCACAACGCATATGTCACTCAATGAGGCGCATAAGGGGTGGCTTATAGTTGTTGTTGTTGTTGCTGCTGCTGCTGCCTGTGTTACTCACTTGTCAGGACAGGACTTATTGCCGAATACGGCGGCAGCGTTAATTTGAATTTGATAAATGATGAAGGCGAACATTGAACGTTTTTTTTATAGCCAAGACACGAACCGAAACGTTTGATTATAGTAACCATATAAAGTATGTATCTGATCGCCGTTGCTCATCCATATTATCCTGCTTAGTCGCATCCTGTGCAATTATCCGCGAGCTAAATCCTCTTGCGCCAAATCAATTGAATTTTGCACATTTTTTTCTTTTTTCCTCAGTTGCTTTGTTTGGGATTTACACTTATTGCTTGTCTTTTGAGTCACCGAATGTCCTGTAAAAGAGCATTAAATCAAAATAAGATAAATCTGTCATATATCCTAACAGTTTCTGTATGTGTGTGTGTTTCATTTTGGTATTATGCTTTTGCCGGATGCGGTTGCCGTGTTCAAAACTGACAGCCACTTTGACGAGAGTCTTGTCTAATCTGTCGTCACTTTGCCGCTTTGTCATTGCTGTGAAAGTGTATGTCACATATTTGGACAGGGCGCCAAATTGCTGCAGACAGTCAAACAGTTGCCACTTTTATGAAACGTATTGTGTTTATCTAACAGTTGATTCCTCAATTTCAGGTATAAGAAGTCAACAGGCAAAGAAATGCCATGGCTGATATCCTGCACACTTTTTGAGATTGGTTGGGTGTGTTTAAAAGTTTTCTGAAAGCTTATGGCATAAGATGTTTAAGCTTCTGACTTCTATGATATGTAAAGATGGTTGATTGATATTTCTATGTACCTTCAAGGCTGGAATGAATCGGTTTGTGATTGAGTGCAGAAAATGTTATTACATCTACAGTTTGTTCTTTTTTAGAGAACACGAAGATATTTTCGAGTTGAATGCAATCAAACGTTTTTGAAACCGATTTTTTTTACAAAATTTCGTTTCTTCATTAAATTAAATTTCGTTGCGCTTTTATCAGCTGCAATCTGATGGACCACGTGGTTCGCTGCAATCCAATTAAATGTGCATTGGCCACGCTAACCAAAGCTCAACCCCAAGCCTAACCCCAACCCTTAGCCTTAGTGTCTCTCAAAGCGCGCAAATCAAATTAACATGCGCAGCGCTTTTGTTGCTGCTGCTGCTACTGTTGCTGTTATTGTTGTTGTCTTTTTGGCCGCAGAAAAAATGGTTGGCAATGTTGCTGCCAACCACAGCAGCATCGCCCAAAAAGGCGGCAACTATATGGCCGCCATGCCACCCCCAAACAACAACAAAGAATAAGTTGCCAAAAAAAACATACTGAGTAGCACGGCAAATGAACAAGCACCCCAAGAACCGAACCGAACCCAAACCAGACCACCCAACCAAACCACCCACCCACCAGCTGTGACCGGCTGGCGGCGTTAATGACGCACAAGTGTGACACTTTTCTGACGGCGGCAGCGAAGTCAGCGTCGCCGTCGCCGTCTACAGCGTTGAAACGCGAAATAAGAGCAAATTGTTACAATTGCTTTTTATCACTACGCGTGTGTGTGTGTGTGTGTACGTTTGGTAGCATGAATAAATGAAAGCAGAAAATAAGTTGATTTTAATATGGAATTTCACGCTAGCTGTCTCTCTCTCTCTCATATTCTCTCTGTCTCTCTCTTATCCAACCTTCAATTTTTGGCTCATTTTGCAGTTTGCCTTTCGTTCTTTTTGGCCCGAACATACTTTTTGGCAGTGTGTGCGTTTTATTTCGACAACAACAGGAATGGAAAAAAGAAAACGCCGTTTAATTGAAAATTATCGCAACATGGTTGTCACGCAATTATTTCGCGTTATCACCGAGCTTGACGCAGGAAAGAGTAGATGCGGGGTGGGGTGTGTGTGCGGTCTTTGTTTGGGGTTGAGTGAAAGAACTCCAACAGAATGTTGAGACAACCCTCGGTGGAAAGTTTTGTCAGCAATGCTGTATCATATTGTTGTTGTTGTTGTTGTTCGCATATCCCAGGCATGCCAAATGCGTTTAAGCAAGTGCAACAACAACAACAACAACAAGCAACAACAATTACAAATAACTGAAAACGAGTTTGAGTCGTGAAATCAACCACCTCGAAAACACCACCTGAGGTTGTCATAGCTGCTGCGATAATTTGCACATAAATTTGTTGATTGACCGGCATACACCAACACACACACACACACCAACACACACACCCACACACAGAGAGCCTTTGTGTCTGTTTCTAAAGCGTGAAATCAAAAATAATAAAAATATATTTAAAAAAAATATATAAAAATAAATTGTCAACACCAACTGAGGTTAAGTGAGAGATGGTGTTGGGGAGGGGAATTAGTGGGTACGGAGGGGTGGATAAAATTAAATGCCATATGACATGGGTCAAGCATGGTGTTAATTAAAGGTTCAAAAGCATATCGATTGCAATTCACTTAAGCTAAATATAGCTTAAAATGTTCTATTAATTGTAGATGATTAATGGGAGTAAAGAAGAAAAATTGGGATACAATAATAAGGATTAAGATTTCTAGGTGACATAGGAACATTTATTTTTGTTTGTAACTAATAGATGAGGTCGAAATGATTCAAATTACATTTATTTAACTAAAAATAATAATATTATAATGCCAAATTTCTAGAGATTACAAAAAAATAAAAATTATTGCCTACTTTTAAGCGCAGATTAGTTTTTACACACCTAATTATACTTATTTTTAATCAACATTGTTATTGCACAAAGTATAGCAAATTAACCGTATATGTACAATATGCAAACTTATTATGCATATGCAAAACTTTCAGTATGAATTATATTTATTTTTATCCTAGACTTAAGAACTTAAGCTCAACAAGTATTGAAAGCATTTCACTTTATTGACTTCCTGTCAAAACGTATACCTGCCGATTAATGCTGCTTGTTAACTCAATCTCTGCAGGCTATGTCTACTAATTGACCCATTGATGGGTTTATTAAATACCCACCGTGAAATTAAAGACAACAACAGCAACAACTGAACGCAGGAATAAAAAAAAAAACCAACTTCATAAAGAATTTAAGGAAGAAGAATGAAGAAAATGAAAAGAAAAAAATGCGCAGCCAAACAAGCCACAAAAAAACAAATAAACACAAAGTTAGGGGAGTCGCTGCGAGCTGATAAAAAAAAAGAGTCAACTATGAGTATTTAATAAATAAATAAGAAAAACAATATAAAAACCAAAGGAAGACAGAATTGTAGGACCGATGCGAAGCATTAATCAATCTCATCAGACAATAAGCGAGTGGCATTGAAAAGGAATTCAAGCGAACAGCAGTCAAGTAATGTTTTCATAAACCAATTTATACACAAACAATAAATAGCTGGGCACCAACAAAAAAAACAGAAGAAGAAGATTTTCCCTCCACAGAAAGAGCATGAATGAAAGTGAAGCTGAGAGCTAAACAGGTTGGGAACTTGTCCACAAGCGCATAATGAAGAACGGGGAACGAAGAACAATGCAAGGGAAATGGTCGCCAGGTATCTTTTCTTTGATTGCGATTGTGGCTGTGTTCTGGTCTCTGGTTTTTTGGGTTTCTGGTAACTGGCCAGGATCATGATGGGGTGTGTGTGTGTCTGTGCGTTGTTGTTGTTGGCTCAATCAATGCCACAGCCAAACAAGTGTTATGAATGATTTGATGTTTTTATTTGTCATTGAAAGAGAGAGATAGCCGTAACGACCTGCGACCTCAACAAACCGCACAAAGCGCACAATTGATGCGGGGGGAAAATGGAAAGAAAAACGACCCAACCAAAAAAAAAAAAACTCACCAATAATAGTTTTGATTTCACTTTTTTTTCTTTTCGTGTTGCCCCAGACGAGCTGGCACCAACAAATAAAAAAAAAAACTAAGCGACGACCACAGCTTGTGACATGATTTATGAAGCAGAAGTGTTCCCCTGCTGTATAGAAATAAAACCCAACTAATGCCAAAGACCCAAAATCAAAACCATTGTCCTTCTGCACTACTCGACTTGGTTAAGAAATGATGAAAAATGTTTCAATAAACGGCTCTCGCACCAACTGCCAAGCAATGCTGATCCACACCCCCGCTGGGGGGTCCGTCGGATTGGAGCTAAACAAATAGCCGCAGACAACATACGGCCAGGCGAACACAGACATTGCCACAAACACAGCGAGTTGGACAGACATCGAATCCGATTCAGATGTCTGAATCGCCATGCGGCCATCATAACCGGTTCGTCAGTCGCATATTAACGGCTTAATTGACCACCGTGTGGCTATGGTCTGTGGTCTGTCTCTACTTCTCCCTGTCTGTTAGTCGCTCCCTTTCTTTCCCACTATCCCTCTCTGTATATATACATATCTCTTTTGCTGTTTGTGGCTAGTGGCGAGTGTTGGTCAGTCATCAACCTGGCTTACAAAAACATTCTATAGCTTCACAATTGTATTGTGATAGATCAGTTTGTCTGCGTAACAAAACAAATTCTATAAAAATAGCAAACTTAATACATGTACAACAACAAAATAAAAAAACAAAAAATTTTTGTGTTCTACAGCCACTTCCGTTTTGCGCCATTGTTGAACAATAGCCAAAAAAAAATCAGCAAAAAATTGCAAAAAAAAACTAACAATAAACGTCGAACTGTGGGGGAGTGCTTTAAAGGAATGCACAAATTGCTGGCTTTTATTAAAAAAATCAAACAAATTTATACTTGTACCAAATAAGCACAGCAAAATCCAATATACACTATCTACATTGCAGTATGTAATAAAGAAAAATATTTGTTAAAAAAAATAAAAGTTTTTGTTTCCGTTTCATACTGTTTAGTTAGTTAGAAGATTTTTGGTATTCTTTTTTTTTAATATTCTCATACTCAATTCGAATAAATTAATGTTTTAATATATTTTATTCAAGTTATAAACGTACTGTTAAGTTAATATGCTCTAACTTCAAACACAAATATCATACACAAAATCAACAACCAACAATGAACAAATTGTTGAAATCAGTCAATGGGCAGCCCTTGACAGGGTAATTTGGCTCAGCCTGCAAATCAGAAGCCAACCCCCAAAAAATAGTATCAACCACATACAAAAAAAAAACAAAAAAAAAAACCACACGCTCAGATCCCAAACAGCCAAAACGCCATATTGGCTATGCAGGCTGGCTAATCAATGAGCCACCATTTGTCTGGTCCCCACGCCTCCACAGTGACCCATAGCCTTAAGGGTGTTCCTTATGAAATGCGCTTATCGAATATTCCATTTTAAATTAGATTTTAACGAAAGAAAAAAATTGGATAATCTTTAATTCTTCGTTGAACTTTGTGTTCTTTTAATCTTTTGCTATGCACTTCCGATTGACCTAGTCCTAATATTCATTTTAATTTTTTTTCATTTACAAAACTTATCTAATCGAACTTACGAAAGAAACATACACATAAAATGACTAAAATTTCATTAGCGCAAAGTTTCAGCTGATTTTGTTTCGCTCATTTAACACAAAGCTAATTCAAATTAAGGATTCCAACATAACATTTAACCATTACAAGTGAAAATAGAAATCGCAGTTTGGAATACAAAGTAAAAAAAAATGGAATAAAAAGTAGAATGTGTTCCGTTTATCTTTCCATCTTCTTTCTGTATCCCGATGCTTTCTTTTTCACATTTTCCTATTCAGGCATTTCGAATGTGAAAAACAACAACAAACTGGACCATCAAAAGACTCATTTTCGATTTTTCTCTTACTCTTTTTGAGGTGATTGCGCAAAATTTATTGAACTATAATTGTTGGAAAATAAAGGTTGCAAAAAAAGAGAACGGAGCAGAAAAAACATTAACAAAGCCGTCCCGTTGACTGCAATCGTAAAAATAAAAATAAACTGCTAAAATAAACGGCTAAATAAACGGCCAAATAAACGGTTAAATGTCTAAGAATTGAGCGCTGCATTTCAATTGCAGTTTCCAAATATTCGTTTCTATTGCTGAACAACAACGAGAAGTCTGTATATATGCGTATCCTTTAGATTGAATCCTTTTTTCGCACGAAAAGGCGAATGGAGTGAACCAAATGCCAAAAGTATTTTTGTACATATGCCAAAAAAAAGGAAAGGAAAGGTGGTAAAAAGAAAAGAGTTGTTGGCCGCGTGTTCGAAGCGTGTCAGGTAGTCGATTGGACAGCCTTACTGCTTGGTCTTCGTCGTCCTGGCCGACATGTCCTTGACTTTGCAGACCATTGCATAAAGTTGCCTGCGGCCTGACGCAATGGCCAGCAACAATGCCCAGGTAGATGCTTATTACCCAGAAGATGATTCAACTCTATGCAACCCGCAAAACCTCAGCTCCGGTGCCATAAACGACAAATGGACGAAACAACGCGCCCTTGGGCTAGTAAGGCACACACACACACACACCCATACCAGTCTATTTATATACTATGTAATTACCGGGAAGTTGCGGCCAGTTTTTCCTTACCTTAAGAAGGAACCCAATTCCTTGCTTTTGGTTTTGCCAGCATAATGTAATTGTTATGTGCGATGCGTTCTTAACCAGATAACTTCACCAAAGGCAAACGCAAATCGCATTGTATCAAGTGAATGGGAGATATCTTGGGGATGTAGTGGAGGCATCTACGAGTTTGTCTTTATGCTTATATTATGATACGGACTGAAGTACTAAATTCGGAATAGAATGCTTTGACAATATATCTTTAATCCATACGTTGAGTGTGTTCCCTAGAACTTCCAACATTTGTTCCCATCTGATAGTCTTTCTCCCAGCCTGCTGCGCCTTTTTTTGGAATCGAGCGTTAAACTCTTACAGGGGGTTGCATCATAAAGCAATTGACTTTTTAACCGTACAAACAGCCCACTAAACATTAACAAAACGACTGCCAAAAAAAATGTACAATAAAAAAAAAGAAAACGGGGAAAATTCGTCGAAAAAAAGGAGAAAAACAACTGCAATTTAATGTGCAAAAAAAAAGGATTTGTTCGACAGACGCGAATTCGCGCGAATTATATATATTTTTTATGGCACATTCAAGGCAGGGTTAGGGCTAGGGTTAGGGTATAACCCTAAACCTAAACCCTAACACACAAAAACAAATAAAAACCTAACCCTAAAACCCACATCGACTACCTGACCAGCGGCTTAATTATGTCATTTGGCGCAAGTCAAGGCTACAAAGTCAATTGCTCAACCAACAACACGAAAAAAAAAGGAGAAAAATTCCCAAAAAAAAAAAGAGTGAGCATATAATAAAAAGATGACAAACGATATGTAATACATGTCTGACCATGCACATATGTATATATACATATAGATGTATATACGATATATTGTATGTATTTTTGAAAACCTCTCTGTTTCTGTCTCGCGCTGAGAATTCGCCGCCTGTGACACTTGCTTCTCCGCAATATTGCGCTGACAGCAACGAGAAATAATAGCCCAACAATTTATACAATTTATGAGCTTGTGAGAGTGTGCAACAGCAGCAGGAGCAACAACAACAGCTTGGAGAAGGGTTACCCGAAAAAAAAAATATATATATATATATATATATTTGGGTTGTTGGGTGGGTGGGTTGCCTTTTAACTGTGTTCGGTTGCTGCAGAGCAAAATCAAAACAAGAATCATAAATTCGGCATGTCTAATGACAATTTTCTTGGGTTGCATATGAAAGAGAGTGAAAAGAGTCGCTGGCGATTTTATTATGGTTTGGGGTAGTCATTTTAACCGTTTTTATTATTGCTTTTATACTTTGATTTGCCCCCTTTGCTTTTTTTATGATGTCTCTCACACATAAAAAACGTTTAGATTTCGGTACGTCACGGACCACAGACCAATTTTTTGGGAATGTTAAATGAGCAACCCCTTTTCGTATAGTACATACTCAATGATTTATAAGTAGCGTCTAGTTTTGGAGCAGACCAGCTGATGATTGCTGCCAAAAAATCATCGTCTTATGAGCCGAAGTCAAACGGCGGCTGCAAAATGCCAGTCGCATCCGCAATATAAATCAAAACAACAAGCTGAAAGACCATTGTGAACTGTGTCTATAACTCACATGATGCAATAGAGAAAACGCAGGATACGTTGCTCCTGCTGCTGTTCAAATGAGAAGCAATCAAGAGCTGTGGCCAAAGCAAGAAGAAGATGTTGGCATTGTAGCCTACTTTGGCCCGGTGGTAATTGTTGTGCCCAAGTATTATAATGGGCGATGATGTCACCACACATACACAAACACACACACACACAGAGTTAGAGAGCAAGAGAGTAAAGAGAAGGACCTTACGCCATTGTCGTTTCCTGTTCCTGTTTTCTTATTGTCTAACGCTCTTTCTTGTCATTTTACGATTATCTATGTGCCACTACTGCCAAACATTAACTTAAATATAACCCAAAAAAAAAAAAAACGAGACCCATTCTCTACTCCGACCGTATACTATATGCTATATCCATTGTGGCCAGGGCACTTTAGGACCCTTAGCCGCAGCGTGGGTGGCGTCCATTCAAAGTTGTCACATTGCATTTAAGTCGCAATAAAATCGCATTTGTTGTGTCTAAATCAAAGAGACAAAGACAGAGAGAGAGAGAGAGCGAGCGAGAAAGAACGAGAAATAATAGAAATCGAAAGACGATTGAGATGCTCGGCTTATTAAATCAGGCTCGCCAAAAGCTAACAAACCATGCCAGGCAACCAACCCCTTCAACAACAATAACACGATTTCACATTCAGTTTCCATTTCGGTTCAGCGATTCTTGTTTACCCAAACTATTAGTTGGCTAAAGGATTTGGGTTCTCAAAGGGATTTCGAGCGGCTTTCGTCCTTGTGCCTTTTGCGGCCTCTGCTGCTGACCAGCAATGGGACCGAACAAAACAAAAAAAAAAATGTTAAAAAAAAACCAAATGCAAAATCAAATAAAAATGAGCATAAAATTAAATGTGTTACATTGATGAATGATGCCCGAGGGGCTGGCTGCGGCAGTGCTGGGCAGTTCAAAGTCCATTTTTTGATGTGCACTCAACAAAAAAGAAACGGCAAGCAAATGTTTGGCTGAAAAGCGTCTTAGCTAAGCTTAAGATATATAATATTTAACTGCCGAGATCTCGCAAATTATTATTTTAAGTGGAATTTCAGACATTTTTTTAGATATTTCTATTACTATTTGGCTTTAGCTTTGATTAAATAAATATACTTTGGTATTTGTTTCTTAATAGTGCGACGATATGGAATTTTCTCCATTCTATCTGTTTTTATATCTTTTTTCCAAGTGTGCGAAACACACACACACACACACGCACAAACTTCGAAGCCGTATACGGTATCCAAACATGCGGCGTTTAGTTTGATTTCGTTTGGAATGTTTATTTTATTGCGTGGAAAATGACGCCAACGTGGCCAAAGAAATGTCCACGTCGCCGCCTTATCGACTGTGCCCCCTTTTTCCCCCATCCACGGGTCCTTTGCTTCGTTGTTGTCCATCTCTGCAATTTCATCTCTGCTTCATGCCTCCCCTCACACTGGCTCGGGCTCTAATCTTGCCAGCCAATTGGATGAACTGGCTAAGTTGGGGAACCGGCGGCCCATTTGGCAGGCGACGTGGACACGGCTCCAGTCGCTTTTTATGGCCACTGATTGTATCGAAAATTTCGTACGCAATAAAATTCAAATATACTTGCGATAAAAATCAAATCTTGTTGGACATTTAAGCATCCCAACTTCCAACCTGCCCCCCTTCAACTTACCTCCCATGGTATCCCGCCCCAAACGAGCATCAGGTCTTCATTCCCATAGCGGCTGTTTTGGCTTTTTTCAATTTTCCCTCGCTGCTACTTTGCTGGCAAACGAGGCGAATTGCTTTTTATTAGGCCAAGCCCAATGGAGAGTTTCGTATGAGGTTTCCAAAAAGGCCACAGCTTTCCCAGCGACCCTATACCTGATTGATAATATATATTATTTCGATTTTGAGATCGGTTCAGTGCTAACCGATAATATTATAAAGATAAAGTATATGTTAAGGCAAATCAAAAAGTAAAAAGTTTGAGAACCACTTGAAGAATATATTCAAAAATGTATTTTCCAATCTAAAGGTAAGGTTTTCAAAGGTTTTCTTCGAAAAAGAAACGCATGATATGAAAAATCGTTCTTACCGAACAGCTTAACTGAAATGTAAGTGAGTTTTGACCACATTTGAGGGTTTCGAACAAATTGAGAAATGGTAAATCAATTGAAATGTGCAGTTGTGTTGCGACATAAGAAATGCCGACCCATTTCCAAGAAAGTGGCCAACTGCGGTTAGCGATAGGACCAGGATGAGTCCAACAATATATATATATACAGTTGCAAACTAAGACAGAGCCAAAAGAGCAGAGGCCAAGGCGGGCAATCATCTAACAGACGTACGACACTAATGAAGTGCTCTCCTTCTTCCACTCGCTCGCCACACAAACGGGCGAAGGGCAAATAAAACACCTACAATCCATGACAGACAGAGGACACAACTAGATAAAAATAGTTGGCAGGACATTCGAAAAAAGAGACATAAGACGCAGCAGGCTGTCAACTACAGGAAAAAAAAACACACACACAAAAGACAAAAGGCAAAGTGCAACTCAATTCAGTTACAATCTGTAAAGTATTTTTTGTTTTTTGGCAAGAATCTGACCCCGTTGCGAGGAGATTGGTTGCCCAAACAGTAGGAGCCCGGAGCTGCCGACGGTTTGTCGCTGCAGGGCAATTAGAGCATTATCAGGCGGCAATAATCGGCTCGTTTGCACCCAAGTGTCGTCTCGGTCGCTGCTGACATTGTCTATGGATGTGTGTGTGTGTGTGTAATAAAAGCAAGGCGGCTGCCACATGAAGTGTCGCCGAATCCCAACGATAGAGGAGTATGTGGAAAGAACAACAGGATATATTTTGTTTTGGTCCTAGCAACTACTACTATCTCTGTTGGGCTATCTACGGCCAGGAGGAGAGGCAGAGAGCAAGAGAGAGCGGCTCCTTTTGTCTCGGGGCAAACAGCAGCAGCCATGGCTGCAACTAGGCGACATTTGTGAGTGTTGGACACAAAATGTTGCAATGTTGCAACACGCTGCATGCTGCATGCTGCTCGACGACGGCGGCGACAGTCGGCATCAAAGTCGATTATCACAATTTTTGGGATTTGCCTTAAATCACGCACACGTCCACATCTTTGTTTGCCATCATTATCAACAACAACATGCCAGCCATGCCATCCCCTTCTGGCATGCGTACAACTCAATTAAAATACCAGGAACACTTTGTGTTCCATTTAATTCTGTTTCTGTTTTGTAGGAAGTGTTTTTCCTTAAAGCGGTTCTGTGGTTTTGATCTTTAACTACTTTGCTTCCCCCGTAATCCCTTTAATTAATGATATGGCGCGCAGCAGACTCGTAAATATTAACCAAAACCGGGTTCCAACCAAACACACACACACGGAGAGACACACACACACATACATTGAAGCTCCATAACAGTTGTTGGTCGCCGAATGACCAGCAAGCAGTTGGCTGTCTGCCTGTTATAAAGGAATCTGAATAATTCCAGCAAATCTTCAAATCTCTTTCATACATGCTTGCTTTTTCACATTATTCTTCTTTTAACCGGATTTCATTTCACTTTAACTTCTTTCACAACATTCGAATCTATAATTTTTATAAGCTTCAGCTCTCCAAAACTTATATTTTACTGTAAAAGGAGTTGTTATATACATGTTGAAATATCTATTCAAGTGAAATCAACATATACAAATATGTTAAAGTTTGTAATGATAGTTAAGATGCAATTAAGACCAACCCCTAGATCAAAGATGTCTTGACATGCGCACTGCAATTCTATGCGAAATGAAGAGTCAAGAAACCGCAACCCTAACCTTAAGCCCAGACCCAAACCCCAGCCCCAACCCCCGCCCCAATCCTGTGGGGCTCATGCGCTTAGCCGCAATGAGATGCAACCCTGGTGTGTAAATAAAACAGCTATGATTATGTGTGCATGTGTGTGTGTGTGTGTGGCGTCCGAATCTGTGGTATAGTTTGTATGGGGTTGTGGTTGGGGCTAGGGTTGAAATTGAGTGTTGCTTGGGGGCTGTTATACACACACACACACACACACATATATATATATATATATATAAATTCTTTTTTATTTCGAAGCTTAAAGGATTACGAGTAGCGGAGTCTGTCTGACTCCCAGCTGTTGTTGTTGTTGATGTGTGTTTTTTTTTGTTTTTTTGTGAGTCTTGTTTTTTGTTAACCAGTCAGTTGTACAGATGTTGGGCTGATGTCGCGCTGGATAACTCCAGCTCAGTTGTTTGTGTGTATGTGTCAGTTGGGTTAACTGTGCCATGTTTCAAGCTGTGTGTTGCCGCTGATATCCTTGTTATTGTGCTGGCTGTTGCTATTGTTGTTGTTCGTTGTTCCTGCTGTCCAGTAACAATGCCAATTTGCATTTAACACCGAGTGTTAGCCACTGGGTGACAGGAATTAAATAATTAACGCGCCTTAACCATTCACAAGGCCAACAACAAGACGGCAAAAGCAGATTTGCTGATGGTGGGGGGGGCAACCAGAACGAGTAAGAGTCAAGTACTAGTAGGTAATCGCAACGCGAAGACACTTAACATAATTGAGCCAAACATATCAACCAACAAAGTGAAACAAAAAAACGAATGCTGTATAGATATTTATTCAACAAAGATGGCAAAAATAGCTGAAGTACAGCAAAACTAGATGAGAAATGAAAAGCAACGTACAACGTTTCTAGTACATGTAGGAAGAGTCAAAGGTAAATAGAAAACAGACGTGCAACGAAGGATGGGGGTGCGCGAAGCTCACACATACATACATCCACCCCCCACCTGGTGTTCCAATCAGGTGAAGCGCACATGACGTATTGGCACAACGTACGAGTCCTGCCCCAACCAAACCAGCCTGTCAGTTTCAGGAACGGGTTCGGGTCCGCGTCCGGGCCCGGGGCTCAGATTCAGGTCCCAAAGCGGCGCCACTTGAAAGCCCGGCATATCTTGATTGTTTGCATGTAAATCTGCACAAAATCCCCAAAGTACCAGCGGCAGCAGCATCGGATGCAAAGGATGCCAAACTAGCAACAGCGACAACTGCTCTGCGCCGCATCGTTACCGTTACCTGCTCCACTTCTTCTCTTTCTTTTCTTCTTGTTGATGATGCTGATGGCGAATGATGATAATGTCCTTGGCTGCGCGTCCTGGCACACATCGCTATCGCACAATCCCTTGCACAATTGAGCTGAGTGCCTCCCGGGTGGCAATCGTCAATCAGCTTGGCCTGGTCAAGTGGGTGGCTTTCTCGCCTCACAGCCCAACAACAACAACAGCAGCAGCAACAGTTGCAGCCAGTTGGACCAACTTGATATACTTTTCGCATATCTGTTGCTTCAAAAATATCACTTACCTGCTCACTAGATTAAAACTTATAAGAACAATCAGTCTTCGCATCTGGTTAAAAAGTTCATAAAACTAGAATATAATGTAGAGCATCAAAGCAGTTCATCTGGCAGGACTTTTCCCCCTTTTGTTAGTATATCAGTTTGTGCTTGCAGCAGTTATGCTTCGTTTTCTTCTGCTCGCACTTGTTTGTTTTCGGTTTGTGTGCCCTTGCGTGGCCAATTTTCCGATTTTCTACGAGTCTCGCATCGTTTTGGTTCACCTTTTGGTTCTGGCTTCTCTGCAGCTATTTACTCCACTTAAACTGCATTTATTGGAATTTCACAATAAACTAGCGACGCGCCATGCCAGGCACGTATCACGTCAGCGCTATGGATGACAAGGACGATGACGGTGACGGTGATGGTGATGGTGATGACGACGAGCACAAAGGACACAAAACTACACGTTGCTATCTGATGGTGGTGGTTGTGCTGTTGGTGGGCGCCTATCATTCACCGCCGCACATAGGCCAAAGCCAAACCGTTACAGTTGCGCAAGGCTTTATGGTTTTGGTTATGTATACCCAGTATATTTCAAACTGCCAGTTAGGGGGATTCTTTATATATTTCTTTGATCATAGTGAGGCATTTTGCACTCAAATTTTGACAAACAGTTATATAACACTTAATGGAAAACTATTGGAATAGCCTACTAAGCCGACAATGAAATTTCACTCGGAATCTTCAAAAGTTTTCCAAAATTCTAAACTGTCAATATATTGCTTGCAGCTAATGAGTATCTTGCCGCCATGTTTGTCTGTTTGTGTCTTATCTGTGTCTCTTTGCTGTTTTTTGTATTGTTTTGTTTTGTTTTTTTTTTGGCTTTGTTTCGTTGTTCGCCAAAGGCGCGTCATACACGGCGTATGCTTGGTGCCGCCCTCGTTGAGGATGTAATTAAAAAACGGCAACAGTTCTCCAGAGTGGCAAGCAGTCCCAAGCCGAAAGCCTCAATGCCTCCTCCTTTCATCGAGGAGAACGACGACGACGACGACGACTGCTGTTGTTGTTGCTGCTACTGCTACTGCTGCTGAATCGATGAGCTTCGATAGCAACGAACAGCGATATCCATAGCTCAAAGCCAAATCTCTGCACAAACACGATATATGCATGTATGGGACTGGAGTCAGAATCGAATCCAACCAACCCAAGCCCACTTCAAGCCCACCCCTCCCGTCTCAGCTCCCATTCTCTCCCATTCTCAATCGAGCTTCAAGCGTGCCGATGTCGATACCGCGTCCGTTTCGACTTGGGTTTTGTAGTCAGTCAGCTTTTGTTCAACAGTTTTTTTCTTCTTTTCTTTATGTTGTTGCTGTTGCTGCTGTTTTTTTTTTTTATGTTTTATAGCTTGCCCTAGTCGTGTTCTTGCACACCTCCTTCTTCTTCACACGACGCTTCCTCTTCACTTCACTTTTGCCATGTGATTTTTGCGGGTACTTTTTGTGATATTGAGCCGGCTGCTGTTGGGCGCACTCAAGGGAAAGCCAAAGCTATCTCCTTCTAGTTGTTGTTGCTGTTGTTAAGCTACTGCTGCAGCTGCTTTGACGTATTCGGTTTAGTGTGATTTGTATGCGTAGCCATTGCCGACCCCCCGCTCCAATTCCGATACTCTGAAAAAAAAACGATAGAGAGAGAGAGAGAGGGTCTAGGCGAACTGGATATGTGTATATGGATCCAAATCGAAAAGTGTGGAAGCTGGATTGCCATTTTACGAGCACAGTCAAAAGCAGAACTAGCCAAAAGCTGCTCCAGCTACTTGTGCACATCAAACGGAGCTGAAAGCGATTCAACACTTAGTTGAATCAGCTGAATGGTAGCCAGACAACAACTGACAACAACAAGACAAATGACAACACCAGGAAAAGGTAGTAGAAGGAAGTAAGGACTATTGGTAACTGCGTTAACATGAACCAATAGAAACAAGAAAGAAGGGAAAAAAACACATACAAGCCACACTAGATAATAAGCAATTGGTATTTTAGGGTTTTACAATATTCGAGTACTTGCCAAATTATGCTTTGTGCATATACCTTGAGTATATTTTAATATGTGATTTATGATTGGTTTCTTAGATAGGGTTCTTTGAGTTCAATATGCAAAATGAGGTGAAGTATTGTTTCCTTATTCTTCCTTCTGAGATACAATTTTTGTTGTTTAAGGTTTGCGTTAAAGCTTTGAAACGAAAGAACTTTTTGTTAAGTATTGTTTATGCTGATTTAAAAGGGCCAACAGGCCAACAAAATATATTTAGTTAAAATGTATTCAACATAAATCGAATGTTGGTATCATGCATTCGAGACCAAGAAATCGATTGAGTTCATCTAATCGATCTTGTCCAAGCGACCTGAATGCAGCGTGGTGCGCGAGATAAACTTCTTCTCTGGCGTCTTCTTGCTGTCAGCCTCAATGGTGAGCTCCTTGAAGCGCTCCTTGATGTACTGAACGCGTGCCGGATCAACATTGCTGCGACGCCTCAACGGGTTATAGTGGGGCGCCTTGCGTATCGGCTGCTCCAACGTTTGTGGCTTCAAATTCTCAACATTCGAATGCTCGAGCGCGACGAGTGCAACACTGTTTGACGGCTCCACTACTGCTACGTCTCGAAAGACGGCTCCATTGGTCCTTGTCAAATTTTTCTTGCTGCGATTCAGGTGCTTGCCGGCTGCTTGTTCCGGCTGCACTGAATCGAGTGGATTTAGACAAACGCTGTATTGGCGAATGTTGATAAAAGTCTTTTGGAATAACTGCTTAATGGATGGAGCAGTCATAATCAATGGACGCGTTGGCTTTGGTTTCATTTTAAGTGGCTCCGGCTTTTGGGCGGGCTCACTGCGACCAAAAAACTGCTTTGCATCTAAGAGATAAAGATTTGTATATGTATATTGATGTTATAACTTAACTACAAATAAAATATTGATGGCTAATATTACTCACTGTTCGAAAAGTAGCGTTTTAGCTTCATGGCCTGAATGGGTGCTCTCAATTGAAGTTGACGCAACATCGCTTCCTATTCGGTTGGTTAGCGTATGTTGAAGTTCTGGCACTTCTAAAATTTTGGTGTCCTAACTCTGAGTAGTTGGTGTTGAATGTGTTTAATTCACTTTTCTATTGCCGCTTGCAATTTACAACTAGTTGTTTGTGTTCGTGTTTGGTTTTATTTTGATTTTTTCACTATTTTTTTTCGTTCCCCAAAAAACAAAATATTGATGTAGTGCCAGAAAAAAAGTCGAGTACGAATGAAATAAAATGCACGACAAACAAGCTTACGTTATGCTCATTCTCGCTCTCCTTTCGACAAATCGCTTGATTGCAATTTCAAAGCCTGCCTCGTTTACGGCCACTGGACAGGTTCTGATATTTCGGCCACACATATGTATGTACCTACTCCATCCACAGCACCACTCAACCACTGTCAGTGTTTTTAATGCAAAAAAAAAGAAAATAAAAAAAAAGAAGGAGTGCTGCATGCATATTTATAGTTCCGCTTGTTGACAAATATCGCGCTGTGCTGAATGAAAGCCTAGCAAACGGAAGCTGCACTGATTAGAAACCTAGTGTTGCCCACTCTAGATTCCGGTCCGAAAGCCAAACAGCCACCAGCAGCAGGCAGCAGGCAGCCAGGAACCCTGCCCGGCCGAAAAACAACATTGGCACTATATATGCGGACAGAAAAACTCGGCAAAAAACAAAAACCAAATAAAACTACATTTGGCATTGGCTTAAAAAACGCAAACGCCTCTTTAGAATTCCAAAAAGGAATTCAAAAACAAACATAAAAACAAAGCCGCCCGATGACGTCGTAACATCCGGGCAAAAAAAAAAATTGACAATTCTATGTTCTATGCACTTATACAGTATCTGTAGATTTGACTACCGAGTTGTTGGGGTCTATTCGGATTTCCTAACTTTCAGTTCTGAAGAATATAAAGATTTGTCTTTCTTTTGCTGATGAATGGATAAAGATTTTGTTACATAGCTAAAGCTATAAACAGTAGGAAATTCTATAAAGTCTAGCATACCACTTGTTAGCAATTACTCGATGGGTGACTTGTGTACTCTGCTGCATATCCTGCTGCACGTCCCTTACTAGCTGCATAGATATGCAATGCAAAGGGAAGTGCAATGTGAACGGAACCATCGAAGCGATTTGAATATTTTTCGGTACGCATATTTAAGTGATTGAAATATTAATGAGAAGTAGCGCAACGAAAGAGAATCGCACATAACTGAAAATGAGTACACGAACGAATAGTACGTACAGTTTTTTTGTAGCGAATCTCAGCCTGAGATTAAACCAAAATTGGTAAGCCTGAATAAGTTTTTGTTGTTGGCTCGGATCGATTGGCAGCGCCGGCGCTATGTTTAGCATTGTTTAGCAATTTACTTAACAATGGAGTTTTTGAGTTTCATAAAAGGGCGGCACACAATAAAAGCCACTGCCCCATTGTGTGTTGTTTAATCCTGGCCAACAATTGTTGGCCAGGTTTCGCATGTGTGGCCAATGCTTTCACATTAGCAAACCTATTAGCATTTGGCTTATCCGCACTTAGGCTTAATATGAGTGCCATATGTGTGTGTAGCAAGTAAGGATGCGCGCTAGACTTGTTGTCGGCAAATGTTGTGTGGGCGAGAAAGAGAAAGCGAGAGCGAGAGCGAGAGAGAGGTAGAACTGAGCCTTAAGATCATAGCCCTTTATCGCAGGTCGATCGTGCATGTCCTTTGTTTTGGCCCATATGCACTTGCAACAACAACGAGCATTGTGCAACCACCACCTTTTTAGACCCGGCTCGACTCACCACTTGTTCTAATCCGAGTTTCAAGCAATGGTGCCCGTGCATACATATATATATCCAGATATCGAGTGGCCAATGAACAAACAAAAGCACACCCGGCCACAATGGCAAACAAAAACCTGAAATCTGGCACGTCATCTGATCCTCTCTAAAAACTAAACCAGCAGCAGCTCAATCGATCTATCGATCTACTAAACAAACGAACATGTATACATCGTCTATCTGGCTGCATTTGTATTGTTTTCGACCAATTGATCCACTCAAGATAAATTAGGCCACAACATTTGTGTAAGCTTAGCCCAAGGATTAAACGAGCAGCACTTCTCTCTCTGTACAGAACTCCCAGACAACATGTCTTCCGGTCGCTTATCACCTACAAACATACATACAAACGTACGTACATACGAACACTTACAGTAATAATTCTGGCAATTGATGATTTCTTGGTTTATTGGTCCGAAACAAGTAACGTAGTGCGTCCGTCCATACATAAAAAGTTACAATACAAAAGTTTATTACAAAAATCCATGAAAATCAATGGAATGCGAGCAATAAAAGGCAACAATGCCAAACAACAATAAACAAGATGGGTTTCCAAAGGGGAGGATGGAGTTTGTTGTTATTGCTGCTGCTGCTGTTGTTGTTGTTATTGTTGTAGACTGCAATTATTAAAATAATGTCCACAGGCCATTGAGTTCATAACGCGAATGAGGCCGCAATAAAATAAATAAATGAAGAGGAACTTGTCCTCAAATGAGGCATGCAAATGTTGCGATGACCAAAGCAACAACGAAACGAAACGAGACGAGACGAGAATCAACAACAACAACAATAACAACAAGGAGAATAATACCAAAGTCAACAGCCATATCATTGCCCCAACCAACACCAACAGCGTCAATGTCCTCGTGGGTCATTCAGTCAGTTCAGTTCAGTTTCAGTATTGAAATTTATTTTTTATAAAAATATGAGAATAGCAAGTGAAGCTGGAATTTCTTTTCAGCATATTTTTTTTCTTCTTTTTTATTAGGGGTTGGGCTTTTGGGTTTGGGTTTTGCGTGATTGTGATTGCTCGATTTGCCGTTTGGCCTGACTCTGAACTTTGCTTGGAGCCAGCTGTTTGCACACTTTATTAAAGTTGACTGCCAAGGGTTTTTGGTTTTTGGCTTTTGGTTTTCTTTTTTTTTTTTTTTGCAGCTGTAGCAAATTGAAATTAAATTTATGCAAGTTTAACCAGGGGTCAAAATACGTATGGAATTTCATGTTATTGAACAATGTTGCGAACATATATAATTACTTTGAAATGAAGCAATTAAATGAATATTAACTTAGCTCATTAATAATAAATGCATCAAAATATTATAGACATGATTTTAAAAAAAGGCAAAAGAAACGTGGAAATATATTGTGGTTTCAATTAATCTATGACTTCAAGTCCTTAAGCGAACTTAAGGAATTTCTTATTTGAATGCCGAAACTCGATAATTGATATGCATTGCAGTAAAGAATTCAGTTTGCATTTTGATAAGCTTTATGTCCGTAGAATGTTGCATAATGTTAACCGAAATATGTTTGTAATCGTTAACAAAATATATGCTTAGTACTGACCCTTTGCTTGTGCCGTGTGCTTAACCTGGCAGGGCAAGGAGCAAGGAGACACAAAACACCAAACAAACATTGCGAAGACCCCGGGGCAAAGTTACGAAGTTCAAGTGTATAATTTCGTTACAATTGGGACAGTTTTAGTGCTTCGCCGGAACTCGTCGACTCGACGCGTTGGTGGCGGGGTGAAAAACTCACACTCGCACACACACGCGCACACACATACAAATGTCCTAGTCCTGCCATCTCGGGGTTCTTTGGTAACGCTTAAATGCGGTTTTGTGTTACACATGTGCGTCTAATTAGCGACTGTTTAACGACACAGTCAGACAGACCGAATGGAGTTGGAGTTGCTGTTGGTGTTGTGTACGTGTCCTGTAACTAATACGGTTCCGGACCATGACCAACGCTTGTTGTTAACGAGCATGAAATTATTATCGAAATGCAATTAATAAGTGAGACAAGCGACAAAACGACATTGTATACTTACAATCTATATGGCACTGGTTCTTATTGCGTAAACACTTTTGACACTTGTCCCCTTTGTGCTTGCCCCTTGGCCCCTGCACTTGTGTCTGTTTGCAAGCTGACACTGCAGCTCAGCAGCGGAGTCAAGATAAGTTCACAGCCTCTTTTCACACGAATTCCGGCGCCAGGATCAACGCCTCAAGTATCAGCGACACTTCCTCTCTCTCTCTAAATCCGGCGTATTCTCAAGGGGCACAAGGGTAAACGCGACAAATAGACCAGCGACCTACTCGCATACTTTGCATACATAAAATCAAAATATATATCATATGTGGGCCTGGGAACTGTGGGGGGGTGGACAAATCGGCTTTGGAACTTAAGGCGTAAATAATTTGGACCCCAACCACTTTAATAAGTGAAAGCTGCCGCTGTTCGTTTGATCCGCAAAAGAAGAAGACCCGACCCTTTATATTTGTTTTCACATGCTCTACCCAAAGCCAAAAGAGTCCTTTGACTTTGGTAACTCTTTGGCGAACATATCTATACTTTACTATATACTAGCTTTAGCTTAATCTGATGCTTTTTGTTGCCATTCCCAATTGAGAGTTATTGTTAGTCGGTTTTCTTTCTTGCCTGTTGTGCAAATTGAGTCAACACCCAACAGCGAACGGGGGGTGGTTGGAGAGAGAGAGAGAGAGGGTTCTTTTTTTTCGGTTCGGTGCGGCTTGGTTGGTCTCGGTTCGGACCCGGGCTCTACATCGATACCCACTTTGTTTTAATGCACGCTGATATGTGAGCCGCAGGGCTTAGCCCCAAACACACACATGGATACTCACACACACATGGATACACACACACACACATATGTACATCCTTAGTGTATTAGTCCAGTTTATTGGCCAGCCCCCAAATTGGCAGCAACTGCTTTTCTTCTTTGCAATTTTTTTTTGTAGTCTTTTTTTGCTGTATAGAATGAAGAAAAAAAAAAGCCCCTTACTAAAGTTAACTCTGTCTATGGGGTTGTTTGGGTGCAGGCGGGTGGTGTAGTGGTTTGTGGGGCAGAGGGCAGCCTTGGTGTTGATTTTTAAACCGGATTGAGAAAATTTGTTGGCTCAGATTCATTGAAGCGTAGACCATAATCAACTTCAGTGGCCGGCAACTAAATTTATATATATATATATTTTTTTTGTTGCTATAACTTGCAGCAGCAGCTGTCAATGTGTGTGTGTGTGTGTGTATGCTATAAAATAAAATTGAAAAAGGATTTCCGTTTGTCGTCCCGTCTCGGTCAGCAAGGCAACCAAAAGTCTATCTACGTATTTATATATATTTATATATATATATATATATATATATATATGTATGTACGGTCACAACTGGAAGCCAACTGGTCAAAAGGTGTAAGTTTTATTTGAATTATTCGCCAAAGGTAACAACAACAACAATGAGGACATATTTGTATTTAGTTTTGCTACGTGGCCAGCATACAATTTTTGCCATCGTCTCTCGTTCCATTTGGTTTTTGTGATCTTTGATATTTTTCAGTCAGAGCCATTGAATGGGCTTGATTTAACGTCCGGCCATTTCATTTCCTTTCAGTCACTACCGAAATTCTCACATGTACATATTCATATATATATATATATACATATATGTTAACATACGTGCAGACTTATCTAAACAAAAATATACAGAAAAATGTTTGTCAGTAGCTTAACCTTAAGCTAAAGTCAAAGTATCAAAAATTACGGCAACGAATCATAAATATTCTTAGCTCTTATGTTTAAATAAAGTTGGTCGATTTTTTAGTTAATTATAATCAATTCAATAGAGCTAAAAAGTTGATTAATTTGTTGATTAATTTGCTAAATGCATTGGATTCAAAGTCTATTCTAAACGTCTGGTATTGACTTTTGAGCTTGACCAAAATTATTGTCTATACATAGATAGATAGATACAAATAAAGTATTTCTTTTTCTGTTAAACTATGTTTGGAAGAACCCTTATGAACTTTAAGATACATGGAGCCTGTTGGGACTGCGTTGGAACTTAGATCCTTCACATCTTAGTTGGAAGTTCTTGTTGAATCTGTAAAACTAAATCAATCATATGCATGGTGTATAATTTTAATTTGCTTTCAGATGGCGCACCTTTGTCAAAGGCACACCACCCATGGCTCAATGGTTCAATGGAGCATTTTATTTGGTTTAGATAACAATGGACGGGTCTGGTGCCCAATGCTGTCCATTATTATTGGCAGCTGTGCCCAACCAAATTGGTCACACGCGGCCACTTAGCACTTCAGACGATGACGATGACGATGATGATGTGGATGATGATGTCCAACACTCAAATGAATACATCATAGATCGTAAAGGAAAGGGAGAGCGTGCGAGAGCTATGTGCAAAATTATTGCCGGCACATACTGCAAAAATGTTGCATGACAAATGCCCAGGGGCTAGTTACTAATAGTTAACGACCCCGAACCATGGACACATTCGGCACGCTCATCAAATGGAGCTGCGATCTGTTCCGTACCGCTCCGCTCCGAACCGATCCGATCCGAGTCGAAGCGCAGCGGTTTTTAGCAAGAGTACCCGCTGTGGCCAAATGATTGCGGTCGATCCACCACACATTGATGGGACATTGACAACGACATCTTCTGCTTTTCATCATATTCTTCTCCTGCTGAGAATGATGATAACGATGATGATGCTGATGATGATGATGGTGCAACGAATCAATTGATAAGCTCTCTCTCTCTCTCGTTCGCTCTGTGGCTGTGTGGTGAGTGTGAAATCGTGCAACATTGCCACATTGTTCGCATTGAGCTCACAAATTGAAATTATCTGGCGAAAAATTGCAATTTTCATGCTCAACATGCAGCAGACGAAGGATACAACTGACAACAACAACAATAAGATGGCAAAGTATCCCATTTTTCTTTCGGTTATTGTGCATCTTGCTTTAATAATGTGCATTTTGCCATGACGAATGAAACTGAGACTCAGTCTGATCCTTTGCCATGTCACGAGCTGTAATCTGTACAAATTGTAAGCATATATGTTGGTCAAAAGTGTTTCACTTTGCTTCAAAGGTGTCTGCATTTCGAGTGTGTTTCCGGCAAAGTTTCTTTTCCTTTGCTCTAAGAGAGAGAGAGAGAGAGAGAGAGGTATAGAGAGAGTGAGAGGAGGAGAGTGCCGTGTTCTTGTTGTCGTTGTTATTTGCATGCGCCTCGATAAAGTTTCAAAGTAGAGTCAACTACAACATAAAAAAGCGACTTCGATGCGGTTGCCCAAGCAGCGGAAGCGCAAGACAAGGAAGGTGGCATGGGGCACAAATAGGCTGCGTGCCGTGGCACTAATGCTCGGTCTCAGTGCGGCAATTACGCACGAACAACGAACGAGCCAACAATGGTGCTCTTGAGGCAAGTTCGACTCGTAACTGGGGCATTGTTGCCATCATCGCCCAAAACAGCTTCATTTTCATTGCAGGCGGTCGTGACGCGGACAATAGAGACACAAAATCAAAATCAAAAAAAAAATATAATAAAAGGTGACGGCAACAGCGTCCCTCCTCATCCCTACGTCTGACTACGTTTCGGCCCGCCTCCCTTTTTCGAGCTACTAATCCGTTGCGCCTGCGCCGTTGCCAGAGCCTTTTGGTCACTTCCGCGGTAGACCAACGCTCTGGTTAATCAGGCACTGGACATTGGGCATTGGGCACTGTAGCACCCAGCGGTCAAGCTGAATGGTCAGCTCACTGGGTTGGTCATGTATACATTCATTCATTGTTTAACATCATCATAATCATGCATTTCCGACTGTGCCATGGAACTGGCTTATAACGTTTTTAATGTGCCGGGCAGCTGATTAGCAATACTTGAATATACTTTTGTTAAAGATGGCTGCTAAACACAACAGACATAGTTTTTGAATACTTTATTTAACATTTTCTCAAACAGAAGAGACATAGTTTTTGAATATTTTATTTAACATTTTCTCAATTTTCGTTCTCCTTAAAGTTCGGCTATCATATGTTTTAGCTTTTATGATTTAAATCTAGAAGAATGTAGTAAGTAAAATGCAATTTTTGATTCTGAAAAATAGCTAATTTGATTTTGGGAATTGCTTAACATAATCAGCATGAAACGTTTAGTTTGAAAACCTTTTTATGTACCATGAAATTGTGTAATGAAAGGCCAACAGCTGTTGCCGCATATCCATTTCTTCTTATTCATCTAATCAGTAAAATCGCATTTTGAGTAAGTGCCTCATTATAAATGTGGTGCACTTGGTACGAGAGAGGAAGCCAGGGAGATCAGGTAGCAATAACAGATAGACAAACTAAGGCAAACAACTTGCATTTAGCTAGCTGCCTGCTCTGCGATGAAGGCGTGTTAAAAACAGCACCCAAAAAAAAAAACAAACTGCAGTTCCAATTACAGCGCATTACACAACAACAATAACAACAAGAAGAAGAACATGAACTGCAGCAGTTGTTAGTGTCCGTTTACAGTTTGTGTTGGTGTTGCTTGCCGCCTTGTGTCAAAACATGCAACGTTTCAACTCCGGCTCCGAGTCAGGACTTCTGGTTAAAAATGAGCGCATTGATTAAGTTCAAATTGGGTTTTGAGTTCAGCAGCAGCAGCAGCAGCTCCTGGCAAAACATCAGTTCCTGGTAGCTGTCCATTTGTGTCTGACCCCTCATCTAGTACATCTCAAGATTTAATGAGGCACTGTGTGTCCTTGTTGCACTTGTCATGTGCAGGATCCTGCGCCCGTTTGACAACTCAATTGCAAAGTGCTTCCCATTAATTTCTGGCCAATGTCAGCCAACTGCTGTTTGGGTTTTGCTTTGGTTTTGCTTTGCTTATTGCTTGCATACATAAATTAGTTTCTGGACGCAGCTGTCAAGTGGCGCCTCGCTCTAGTTCTAGTGGTGTCTCTTATCGGCAATCGCTGCTATGTAATATCCGCTGTACTAACATTTCAATATGTTTCGTATCTTTCATTTTATGCACAAGTATCCTTTTACGTGTACGTACGTATTCAAGCTCGACTACCTTTCGTGTACCCATTGTTAGGGCTTCGCATTTATGCATGCCTCATGCCACAGCGTGTCCTTCATTAGCCTGAAACGACACAGCGCAAATAGACAAACAGCCAAATAAAATATTATTTTACAGGGGCAAACAAAAGAGTTGCGCTCCAAATATGTAACTGGCAATGGAAAGCTCATAGCTGAACCCAAAAAAAAACATTGCAGAAATTTAAATATTGTTCAAACAATATAAATAACTCTTTTTTGACAAGCATTCTATCGTTTTATCGATACCAAAAAACATTGCAACCCTTATCGACTTTAAGAAGCACTTTAATCTAGTAAGCAATGGGCTTTACATTCAATATTCAATCCAAATTACTAAACTTACAATCATATTCTTATTATTATTATATTGGATCTGTCTTCGTTTACATTCCCCAAAGAAGTATTGTGACTCAGAGGAAAGCTGACGATCAATATTCACCTTGAACTCGGGAGTCTTTAAGCACGCATATATGTAAGATTAGTTTGCGAATTCGTTAGTTAGGATATTCATGGCATTCGCAACTGAGGAAGTATCTTTGTTATCAGTTATGTCCGTAAGTGTATTCAATCTTCGGGCATTTATTATTGTCCATTGTTAATTAGTACACGATTCATTGTTTTAATACACTTATTAAGTATCTGTCTGTTTGTCCGTTAGTTAGTTAGTCAGCTGACTGGGCAAGTTAATTGCATTACTGACGGGGGGAACACGCTGAGCATCCGGCGATTGTTGGCACAACACAAATCAAGCTAAGGACGCGTTAAGTGCGCTAGAAAAATCAAATGAGAGAACGAGCACAAGAGCACAAGAGTAGAAGAGCTGAAGAGCAGGGGGGGTGCCCAGGTGTGCGAGAGCGAATAATGGCTCTAATAAGGTTGAAAAGAAGGGCTGCGGCACTTGAATCAAAAACTATTCGTATGCATGCAATAATAAAAAAAGGGGCGAGAAGTGAATTCGATTAAAATTATATTTTCTTATATTTTATTTTATTTTGAGTTATTGTTGTTGTATTTTGATTTTTTTTTTGCCGCCTGCTGTTGGCATTCGTAAGCGAGAGAGAGATGGTGGGAAGAGGGGTGAGAGAGCGCACAGGATGAGGTCCACGCAGCATGAATCCATTTAATTGTGCATGAATTTGCAACTTGTGTGCAACGCATTTAATTGTATTTAGTTTCATTTGCCAATCACCCGGTAAAGTCAGAGACTCCACAACCATGTAGCATGCAGCATGTAGCATGTAGCATGTATGAGTCGCCGTCCGACCCCTTTTTTCCTCCTGCCGTGTTCATCACACGCCTTGCGCCACGGGCGCTCCATCACCTCTCATTCGTCTCCTCCCGAGGATCGCACGGAAGCAAGCTGGCCACGTTGTGGGCTCACAGACTCGGCCACAAGCGAGGTCTAACAAAGCAACCCCGAAACGTCATCATTATCATCATCATCATCATCGTCTACGTCAGCGTTGTCGCCATCAAAAAGGACACTTGACGGGAACAACAAAAGCCGATGTTGCCGCGTCTGCGTTTGCTATTTATTTCTATTTGCAACATTCATTTTATTCATTCAGCTTACTGTGTGCGCGTGTGTGTGTGTGTGTGTGTGTTGCTTGCTTACTTGTATCCTTGCTTGCCCCTTTTTTGAATGAGTGCGCTCCTCACATAACGCTCTGCCGCTGTGCGCCTGATTATCCTTTCAATTAAATTGTAGCGTAACATTTTCCACGTCGTTGACAATAGCTTCAACACTGCAAAAAGCATAGAATAAAAGACAGAGGGAGACAAACACACACACACAGAGAGAGAGAGAGAGAGACAAAGACGAACAACTGCTAAACGGGTAGCGGGCACAAGCGGTGGGGCGGAGAGGGGGTAAGTTGGTTAGCTAAAGGTAGACCAGAAACTCAGGGCAACGTTTGCCCTTTGTGTGTAGCAACTACTTCTACAGTTCAACAGCTCGAGAGCTTGTAACGGTGTGCAAGGACTTCTGTTGATTTTACTAATGGCCAGGACTACAATATTAATATATATGCCCAACAACGCCTTTTTCTTCAAACTCTTTCTATCTCACTCTCTCTCTCTCTCTGTCTCTTGTGAATGGCTTTCTTTTGTCGTGGCATTGCATTGAAAAGTGTTTGAGGTTCTTAGAAATAAACAAAACTTCTTCCCATTGCATTGAAGCAAACGGCTTTATTTATGCACAATTAATATTATATAGCTTGACTATATACAAGATTTACAAGATTTATTTAACTTAAATGCGCTTTGCTTCTAAACATATAAAGGGTGTTTTTTTTTTAGAGGTATAGAACTTTGAAATGGAATAAAACAAAGATGATTTTTTTTATTGATATGAAATTTACTTTATACGAAAGACAAACTTCTGGCATTATATATTAAATATGATTTCTGGCATATGTCCGCCACGGCTGGCTCGGACGTAGTCCAATCTAGAGGTACAATTTTCGACGACTTTATCCAACATTCAACCAAAAGTGAGCTTCAACGCTAAACAAAATTCGCTTATGAAAATCGGGATCGACGGCAATCTTATTTTGGGCCCATTCACCGAATCTACGCCTTTCTAGGTGATCGCGAGGCTTCAATTCTTGCACGAGTTGGATTTTGTAAGCACGCAAACCAAGATCTTTCCGCAAAATCTTCCATAAAGTGGATGGACACAAATTCAATTCCTGTGCACGATGGCGGATTGACTGATTCGGGTCTTCCTCCACGCTACGCTCTAAAGCGGCAATGACTTCTTCAGTCTCTTCATGTTGAAATGCCAAACCAAACTAGACATAAATCACTGTAACAGCTGACAAAATGGCCGCCAGTTAAAAAAGTGTTGCCAACTTCAAGTTCTATACCTCTAAAAAAAACACACTTTATATAGAAATATTTTGATACTTTTCACTCTTTGGGAGTGTCTTTTATTTTGACTGACAAAAAATGTCTGCTATAGTATCTGAATAAGCATAAATTGTACACATGCTGTTCATTCAGACACCAAACATTTTTGGGTAACGACAACGACAACGAAAATGGGATTTTCAAAAAAAACTTCCTTCTCTCTCTCTCCTCTGCCCTGTCTCTGTTTGGTGCATAACAAATGCCCTAATATGATTTGGCATACATACATACAAACATACATACATACATATACACAAACGTACAACAACACAAAAATCAACACGCACTTTTTAATTTTTGACGAGTTCTGCCTCTTGTCCCACAAATTCATCCAACAACCACCCTCCCACCCACCCGTCTTGCCCCAACAAACAAATAGACACAGCACACGACAATAAACTTATTCATAATATATGAGCTTAGCTTTGGGGGAGCCGAAACGGGCAGCTCCGCTTCGCAATCAGTCAAATGTAATAATAAATAAGTAAATAAATCACAAACATGAAAACAACAACAATTGCTTGCCTTTTTTGTGTTTTAGATGCGATTTGAAATTCGGATTTGAGCCTAAAATGTTTGATTTTGATTTGTTGTTTTGTTGCATGTCAAATCTGCGACTCCATTGACATATGCGACATATGTTTGAAAACTTTGTAGCAAAAATGCGTATTAAATTTACAGTTATTTTTTTAAATTTTAAATCCTTTTGATACATAATAAGAACTGAAGTTTATATTTATTTATTTTATATATCTATATCTATATCTATATCTATATCTATATCTATATCTATATCTATATCTATATCTATATCTATATCTATATCTATATCTATATCTATATCTATATCTATATCTATATCTATATCTATATCTATATCTATATCTATATCTATATCTATATCTATATCTATATCTATATCTATATCTATATCTATATCTATATCTATATCTATATCTATATCTATATCTATATCTATATCTATATCTATATCTATATCTATATCTATATCTATATCTATATCTATATCTATATCTATATCTATATCTATATCTATATCTATATCTATATCTATATCTATATCTATATCTATATCTATATCTATATCTATATCTATATCTATATCTATATCTATATCTATATCTATATCTATATCTATATCTATATCTATATCTATATCTATATCTATATCTATATCTATATCTATATCTATATCTATATCTATATCTATATCTATATCTATATCTATATCTATATCTATATCTATATCTATATATCTATATCTACACTCAATACCATTTTTTCCTCTTCTGTATCCGAATAATTATTCAAAATCAGTTAGTTCTCACTGAAATTTCAGCGTGGGGCATGTGCAACTATCTGTGGCAACTGTAGAGCGACAGCTCATCAGGAACTCAAATGCGCAAAAGTGTTTCCACAAACAAGTTCCGAATGAGACAAACTGAATGAATGACTCACTCACTAATGAACTAAAGCCACGATTGAAAGTACATTTAGTAGTTGCTAAAACAAATATCCAAAAGCCAAAATCAGAGTGAATACAACACGACAAATGTCCAGTGGCAGTTCTCTCGCTCGTTTGGAAAATGCATTTCCGTTTAAAAGAATAAAGTGAGAAAAAAATGCAAGAACAAATTCAACAGTAGGTTCGGTTAAAAGGCCGCTTATCGGCAAAGGTTCATCGAATGCTGTTGCTTGGGTTGGGGTTGTTCCCGTTTTTGTTGTTGCTTTTTTTCAGAGGGTTAGAGTTGCAGATTGGCGGTTCGTTTGCTTTTTGACACAGGATACGTATGCACCTCAGAGCAGGAGCGTGCGGATGTTGAGGCATCGTCAGCTTTTGACAATTCAATCAGCAGTAATTATCCAGCACACACACACACACACACACACACACACACACACACACACATACACACAGTTTATATCGCTGTTTGATCTTAAAAACAACGTTTTCATTACACCGTTGCGATTGCGATAATACAGCTCAGAGATTAGCTCATGTTGTGTATTTTCATAACATCCTTGCGTTGTGTATTTATGAATGACGCGAGAGATGGCCAGAAAGATGGGGGGAAGTAGAGGTATTGAGATGATTATCACACCAGCTTAGCTACTCAATATAAATGTTACGTGTGGCCATCAGGTAAAGAGCATACTCATTACATTTTTCCAGATCTTATTACTTAATTAAGCATGCATAAAAAAATCTCCATCTATCGTATTAAATTTAAATTACTAAATTAAGCTTGTTTAATAAATCTCCATCTACCGTACTAAATTTCTGGTTTGTTGTGGCGACATCTAGCAGAAAAGTAGCGAAGCAGCACACGTTGTTAATCAATAGCCAAGCAGTGCGCACAAAAAATACAAATTCTTTAACACATCAATCGTATTAAATTTCTGATTTGTTGTGGCACCATCTAGCAAAAAAGTAGCGAAACAGCACACGTTGTTGATGAATAGCCAAGCAGTGCGCATAACAAATATAAATTCTTAAACACTGCTACCTCTTTTACCAATAGGTGGCAACAGCTTGTTCTGTAAAGCAGTAAACCACTGCTTGCAGTTGCGCACGGCTTGCTAAAGTCACACTTTCGATCAAACACCGCCTGGCAATTTCAGCCAACTAGCGATAGAGGGCGATGTAGCTCACCATTTGTACGTTTGCCAACCAAGAATAAAAAAAAAGGCTTGTTGATATTTTATGTATATTTCGTAACAAATCGAAAATTGTTTTTATTACTTTCTGATCAAAATCATACAACGTTGTCAATTGGTTTTGTTTCATTATCTGTTGTGTTTTGTATTTGTTTTTGTTTTTTTTTTTTGGTTTTCGTTTGTTTTTCTTGTTTTGTTTTGTGTTTTTTTTTGGGTTTTTGTTTTAATAGTAATTTATAATTATAATAATTTATATAATAATTGTATAATATTACTTGGTAATTTATTAATTCTCATTATGCTCCATCGCTTGCTATCATCATCATCATTATCATCATCATCATTATCATCTTCAGCATCAATCATCGGACATCAATCAAAGCTGATTGAGCCCCAAATGAATCCTTCAACCGTGCCTTTCAATTCGTTCTTTCTCTGCTCTTAATTGCTGTTGTATGTACTTTACTTAATTTTTGCATTTACCATTTACCTTTTCTTTTCTTTTGTTTTGTTTTGTTTTTATTTGTATGTTACTTTGATGCATATGATTTTCATTTCTTATGTTTTTGTTTTTGTTTTTTCTTTTTCTTTGCCATTTACTTGTTATATGTAATGCGATGTACGCTTCTTGTGTGTACGTATGTGTATGTGTATGTTCGTTTGTATGTGTGTGTCTGCTTTATGTATGTATGTGTTGAATGTGTTGTGTGTGTGTGTGTGAGAGTGGGTGTGGGTGTGTTATTTATATGTATGTGTGTCTGTGTTTGTTTGTTATTTACAAGTTATGTAATATATGTATGTGTATCAATTTTTTTGTGTCTGTGTGTGTGTGTGTGTGTGTGTGTGTGTGTGTGTGTGAATGTATGTATATGCTTAAAAGTAGAATTTTACTATTGGATCTTAGCATTTCACTTTCCATTTATTGTATAATAATATTATTATAATATTATGTTTAATTATTATTATTTTTATTATTTGTATGCCATTACTTTTTTGTATGCTGCGCACTTGCCTATATTTATATATATAAGAATATGTTTTGTGATCCTGAAAATGATGTATGCTGTACGTTCTTGTATTTGTTGTTGTTGTTGTCAATCAATTTTCGGGTATGTTTCCTTTTTTTAGTTGGGCGCCATCTAGCGCTCGTTCTTGTAAGTGTATTTATTAACTTGATGGTGTATGTGTTCGTGTATGTGTGTTTGTTTGTGTCTGTGTCTGTGTATAATTTATTACTTACACTGCTAAAAATTCACGTTTATATCCTCAATATAGGGGCCTCATATATATACTATATATATATATATATATATATAAGTGTTACTGCCATGTTTATTGTATATCGATTTTTATTTTAAGTTTAATTTTATATTCTTCTGTTTTGAGTTTCATTTGCTTTCGTTTGCATTATATTAAGTATATAGACTAAAAAACTCTTGCTGCTATAGAAGATACTATATAGATAGTTAAGTGTCGCATGCATGTGCTTATGCACACATACATACACATACGTATGTGTGTAGATGCATATGTATGTTGACACATACTAATGCATTCGTTAATTCCACCTTCGATTTCCCCACTGGATGTGACATTCTACATATTTTCAGCTAAGTAATGTGTGTTTAAACTTAAACGGAAGCGGAAACGGAAACGGAAACAGGCTTGCCATTTCCTTACCGTCTGCCCGTCTAACCGTTATAAATTTATGTTTTATAAATAATTTTAATTGTAATATAGTACTTGTATGGGCCTTAAGTGTTAATACGTTACAATTATTTGTTTGTTTTTTGTTTTTTTTGGTTTTTTGGTTTTTGTTTTTGTCACTCATTTGAAAATTTATAAACTGAGGACGTGTTTCTTTCGCCTGCCTTATATATGTATATATATATATATATATATATGTGTATATATGTATATATGTGTGTGTGATACATACATGTATGTATATACATACATACGTATATATGTATATATATATATATGTGTATATATATATAAATATATATTTAGCTTCAAATTAAAGCTTTATTAACCATGCTCGCGTTCTGTTTTGTATTAACAAAATTAAACGTTTCATAATAATCGTACATAAGATTTCATAATCAATTCATAATATTTATATTGCTAAGTATATATATATATTTTATTCATATTATTATTAATTATTCATATATATATATATATTTTTTATAACTAGTTGAACTTCGATACAAAAAAAAAAAAAAAACGATTCACTAATCCAGGCAACTGTTGCACAACTGTTGCTTGTCTGTTTAGCGCGCAATTTAAACTAGACAATTAATATATATATATATACTATATATTATATATGTATATGTATAAATATATGTGTGTGTATATATATGTATGTATATTATAGTATGTTATTAATTAATTTAATTATTCCATATAATCCGTACTTGTTGTATATGCTTATAAGAATTTAATGTAAATTAGAAATACCCTTACGATCTAATTGTAAATGTGTGTGTGAACTATAGTTAGTATTTGTTTAATTTTACTTATTAATGCTTTTTCCGTTCTCTGTTTTCCGTTTTCTGTTTTCCTTTTTGCTTTGTGGTTTTTGTTGCTGCTTGTGTTTTTCCTTATGGCGGCATAAGTTACGAATATATAAATGAATATGCATGCTTGTATGTATGTTAATATGGAGGATGAAAGGACCCCGGTGCGAATAGCACGGAGTAAGCACGAAAACGGCACAGAACAATGTATCTAAAAAATGAGAATTATATCCTACTTGTAAGCATCCAACCAGAGAAGGATTCCACTCGCCCCAGTCGAAACGATTTGTTGTCCGTATTTGAAGTAAGCGAAGCGAAAAGATTGCTGGATATGTGTGTGTGAACGTTTCTGAACGTGTTTCTTGTTTCTATCTCTGGTTCAACAAATACGACTTGGAAAATCAAATGAACTGAATGTCAAGATAGGAGACAAGTTAAAAAAAGTTAAAGGCTTTAATTTGGTATTTTTTTTTTTTTTTTTTTTGGCTAGTTTTCTATGCTTAATTCAATCGTTCAAGTTTTTGTTTTTTGAAATTACTTTGAAGTTTGTTTTGTTTTTTTATTCTGTGTGATAATGGATAATTGATCAAGGCAAATCCTCTAGTATGTATGTATGGATTATGTATGTATGTATGTAACCTATGTATGTAATTGTGTATAATTTGCATGCATCTTATTATTTTTTTTTTTTTGTTGTGTATACAAAAATGAACGTTTTTTTTTTTTAGTTTTTGTTCGCTTTGTTTGATGCTTGCTTGTTTTTTATTGTATGTTACTTCATTTTTTGGTATTTTTGTTTTTGTTGCTGCTGCTTTTTAAATCTTTGTTTTTACTTCAGTTCTTTTTGAATTTCATTATGTGTAGATTTGTTGTTCTTGTTCTTGTTGCTGTCGTTTGTTGTTTTCTGCTTCTGTTTTGTTTTTGCTATTCTGTTTTATCCCTCTCTTCATCTTGTTCAACTTCTTGATTCCTCATTCTCAGCTTCTTCGTCGTCTTCTTCGTTAGTCCTCTTATCCATCTTATTAGTTTGCCATTCATTCGTTATTGTATAAATATGTTCGTAATGCAATATTTAATAATTCTCATTTAATATTTCATTATTAATTTTGTAATCAAAATTCTTCTAGTTGAAGGCAATCGGCGAATATATTTCAAATTATTTATGCAATTATTTTACATACATTTGTTTTTGTTTTTGTTTTTTTTATGTTTTGGTATTTTTTTTGCTTAGTATTTGTTATATTATTATTAATTTTACGTTCGACTAAACTTAAGAGCAGTGGAAAATAAGTTAAAATTACAAAAATCTCTTCATTATTTTATTGTGTGTTTTGGGTTTCTTTCAATTAGCTATAATACGATCTTTGTATGCTTCAAAAGTCATCTGAATATGGAAAACTTAATTGTAATTTTGTTGAACGTTTTGCTTATTACGATCTAGTTTCAATATAAAATACATGCCATATGTATTCATATGTTGTATATTGTATAAGTATATATATATATATATATATATGTATGTATATATATATAATAAGTTATGTACAATTGTATGTGTCTTAGGTGTTAATTAAAAGTCATGCTTATGCTTAAAATACATACGATTCTAATTATTGTTATTAAAAAAAAATGCTTGTTTTGTTTTGTTTGGGCACTATATTATGTACATTGTTTAGTTGTTAAATTTGTTTTATTATAATTTGAAAATCACTTTAAGGCATTTTCTTATACGTCAAAATGGTTGTTGTTGTGCTAACGAGAAAGGAACTACATTTATTAAGTTAAGAAAAAAATGCTTAGAACAACTATCAAAAAGGTAAGAAAAAAGATTAAAAAACAAAACAGAAACATATGCCATCTGTAGTGTAAGGGCGAATGTGATCCAAAGCCAAACAATGTTCATCATCTATATAGCTCCAATTCGATCTTTGGATACATTTTAGGAACTACTTTGCGCCTGCCTGCATTTCAATTGAAATCAATAAGCCTTGAACTACTGAAGAACTACTTAATATCCTGGCAAACAAGAGTAAAACAACTTGGAAGACAAAAGAAAATGCAACTGTTTGAACTGTCTTCTTTTCCTTTTTGTTTTGTTTTTTGTTTTTGTTATTATACCCTGTTTTCTTGCATAGTTTTTTGCTTCGTGCAGTTGCTAAAGTTGTGCCGCAACAAACATAAGACAGAGGGATATTAAGATATAGACACATACATGTGCTTGCAGTACGTTGGTGTGCGTAATGTGTGTTGGCCTGGCCGGGGTGTGGTAGGTTAACGGTTGACGCATAGTACACACAAAAAATTGCCTTTCGATTTTTTCTTTTTTCCTTTCCTTTTGTTTTATTGTTTGTTTGTTTTTGTTTTTTGTTTCTAATTATTGTCTGCTATTTATTCACACATAGTACATACACACATACACACTCTGAGACACACACACACACCTACATACATTATATATATATATATTAATATAAGCCAAAAACCCGAACCCAATCCCGAAATGATATTTTTTTTTTTTGCAAGCTAAAAACATTGAAACGCATTGATCCGACATGTGCCCGAAGTAACGAAGAGTACAACAAAAAGATACATATGCCTAATTAATATACTATAATTAATATTATTGTTTTTTTAGTTTTTGTTTTCCTTTTCGCATTTTAAATATTCAGCAAATTTTCATTGTATGCCATTTGTATATAAGTAATCGTATTGTATATTGTATATGGTTTTTACTTTTAATATGCTTGCAGATTTTATAAATTTAGTGTCGATTTTTGTTTTTTATCTTCATTCTAAATATGTCTGAGAACGTGAATTGGCAGTATCAGATTTCAGAATTTTCAATTTCCATTCGTAGTTATTAATTAGTTTGTTTTTCGATATTTCGTTTTCACAATTTCGATTCATTTGGTTTGCGTGTAAAAAACATTTGTTCTAATAAAAAGTTTGCTTTGCACTATTTGCATTTGTTTATTTATTTTAGTTATTAGTCGTATTATTTGTTGTAGTCCAACCAAATAAGTAGTATATTGCATATGCTAAAGTTGAGAAAATTTCACCAATATACTTCGTTTAATGTTGTTTGTGTTGATTTATCTTAAACCAAGACAAATTGACCTACTTGCTGTATAGCAGATTTCGATGTCGGATGTGAAAGGAGAACTACAGAGAGAGAGAGAGAGATAGGAAGTGAGAAAGACAGTAAAAAAAAACAGTGCTCATTAGTGTTGGAAACCGGGCAAGAGTGAAAATTGTGAAGAAATTTTCTTAGGATCTTAATCTCATCGTTTCGGGCTGTAAAATGAACGAAGGAAATAAAACTAATTAAACAATGATATGTATTCGTTTTATTGTCGAATAAACAATGAAATCAAATAACAAAATAATGTATAATAAGTTCACAACTAGCAACAACATATAGCAAAGGATTTCAAAGTTATGTGAAACCAAAAATTAAATACAAATAATTATTAAATATGCGGGTTGAGTTAACGTTTGAGATTCCAAGAGCACCTTCTGTGATATATATATAAATACATATGTGTGTGTGTAACTAGTAAAATACGATAGGATTTAAAGGGGCTTATTGAAAGATTCAGTGTCACATTTATTGCTCGAAGTTCGCCTATAGGGCAATAATAATAAGAAAAAAAGTAAGTTCAAGATTAGCTAGATTTAAGGTAGTTAAAGTGGACTTTAGACTGTTGTAAACTAACTGTCTGTGAGAATCGTTGTTGTGAAATTGTGTTGCTTGTTAAGTGGAAAGAAAACAAAGTGAGAAAATTGAATCACTATCAGTAAAGATTGGCAAAAAGTCAAAATGTTCTGCTTGCGGCTTATTGCATCTAGGGTTTTTGGTTTTTGTTCTCATGCTTATCGTGTATAAGTATAAGTAGGTAGTATAAGTATTATATTATACCCTTAGCTAATACAATATGTACTTATGTATGGGTTTTTGGATCGTAGTTTAATAATGCTGCAAACACTTTGAAAAATAAAGTTTTGCATTGGAAAAGGAATACGTTGTGTGACATTATCGATATACGATGACCGATTTTCGATGTTCGATATTCGATTTGTTGAGATATTATACAATTGCTCTTAGTTCAATATTGAGTTATACTTTTCATATGCATTGCTTGCTGAACCCTGCACCTCTAACTAAGTAATATGAGCTGTGTTCATATACAGAAAGATCTTTTCTCCTTACATTGCTATCTGTTAGCTGTAATCGCTATCGCTATCGTTATCGTTATCGTTATCGTAATCTGTTATCGTTATGTATATTGTTTATTATGTATGTATATTAATGTAGACCTTACGCAAGAGATACATCATATCATATGTTATGTTTGATGTATGTATGTATTTTTATGTACGCATGTACGTATCGCATTAACACTAACAACTAATGGCATTCTTTTCCTTGAATTTTGCGCACCTTAGCATCATTTTCAATTTTACGCATATGCATATGTATGTATTTGTGTATATATTTTATGTTCTGCATCCTTCTTCCACATCCTTCACTTTTTTTTCCATAAAATTACATTAAATACCATTTATCATTCATCTAGTTTTGTGTTGTGTTTTTTTTTTGTATATATGATTTTTTACATGGTTTATTTATTTATTTCGATTTCATGTTTCGTTTGTGTTTTGCATAGATTTCAGTTTTGTATTCAATATTATTAATATTATATTCATCCATTACTTGGCTAGTTGGAAAAAAGACAGCCATCGAACAAACTAATTATTTCGGCTCAGTTTCTTTTCTTCTAGACCAAGTTTCTCATATTACCAACACTGTACTGTCATTATGTTGTGTTGTAACTAGACATTAGGCTTACACATATTTGGCGATAAGCAATTGGTTAAAAAAAAAATACGCTAAAATTACGTGTTATCATTTATTGTTATAATTATTGTTGTTTTTTGTTTTACTATTAAGTTGTATAGCGACCTAGAAATTAGTTTTTCTTTTCGTTTTCGTTTTCCATTTACTTTTATTATCTTCAAACCTTTTTGGCTAAAATCTAATGCGTCTTTAAATATGCTGTTGTGAGAAAATCAAATTAAATAGTATACAAATAAAATATATATATACATATATATATATATATATAGTTAATATAACAAAAATATCTAGTTAAAATAATTATGGACTAAAAGCTAAGTTTTGTGTTGTTTCTGTTTTGTTTTGTTTGTGGCTTAAGCGACTGCAGACGATTCCTGTTGCTGGAAATTTCACCAAATCCAATCCACCCGCATTCTACTTATGACGTGTGTGTGTGTGTGTGAGCAGAACAATGTCAGGATTGATATATAGTATTTGTGAATCGGTTTTCTCGATTTTGAGATTCGTGATTGGCATTGCAGCTGATAGGATGGAGGAGATGGAGCTGCCTTTCATTTGCTGTTGTTTCCACATTGTATATATAGAAACAGGGTATACGAGAGATAGAGAGAGTATTTGCTACAGTAAATTTCTACAACTGTTTGCTTGTTTGTTTCGCTGGCAGTGACGTTGTGTTTGTTTCGTTGGCTTGGCTTCTTTTGGCTGTGTCTGATAGTCGTCTTTAGTCGTCCATGTATGTAGTATGAGTGGAAGCACAGAAGAGTCGAGGGACAGTAGGTGAAGCAGAGAGATTCTACACACAGATTAAGTTGAAGTGAAGTATAAAAGGAGTAAGCAGTTTAAAATGTTTGAAAGAACTCAAATGGAAATGCTTTTTAGTGGCATTGTTGCGACTTGTTTGGTCCATTTTCAGTTGATATCTTATTTTGGTTTTTGTTTCTTGTTTGGTTTTGATGATGAGCAAAAAAAATATGATACACTTAGATCTGGCTCACGCTAAGTCTTCAAACGGATCGTTCTTTTGTTGTTTTTGCTGTTGTTGTTGTAGTTTTCTTTGTGATCTTACAAATAAAGTGCGCTTCAAAAAGTTTTCTGGACGGATATTACAATTTGTAGCACAATGATGTGGTCGATCAATTCGTTATTATTCGATGTGTGAAATGATGGGAGCTAGTAAGTACGACATAAATACATACATGCGAGAGTGCGTTAGTTAGTATGTGTAAGTACGAGAAGAGAGATTGTGTGGTGAGATTCACTTAGCTTTTGATGACTGACTGCAGCACGATTCCAACACAGCTGCAATGCCAATGAGATGTTACAAAAATAAGCAGAGTTTTCGAGTGTGAATGTTTTAATGCTATGCAAACAATTTGTGACAAATCAATTTGCTGTGTCAAGCTTGGTCTATAGTGTGTGTAGAATAACATGATTAAATTGCTGCAATTATTGCAATTATTTTTAGTTTCTTTTTTTTATGTTTTTTTTTTGCGAACAATATTATGTGAACTCTATGCATGTGTGTGTTTACTTTTTTCTGATATTCTCTATAATTTTGTTAGTTTTTTTTTTTGTTTTTGGTAATCGTATTTGGTAATTGGTAATGCTATGAATGCTGCTGAGCCCATTTTGTTTTTTAAATATTCCTCACTTTTTTTTTTAGCTTAACAATGATGATTAATAATAATGTGGGAAATTAATTTTCGTTTCCTCTTTTTTTTTTCGACAATCTATTTATGTATTTAATTCAAAATATGTTTAATGAGTGTTAGTTGGTTGTGTTCTGTGTATGTGTGTTTTTTTTATTATTATTTAATATAATTAATATGCTTATGGTTTTTTGGTTTTTTTTATTTTTTTTTTGGTTATAGTATAATGATGCGCGCTATAGTTTTGACCTAATTAAACTATGTATGTATGCTTGTATGTGTGTGTATGTGTGTTTTTGTATGCATGTATGTATGTAAATGTAATGTATCCTCGGCTTTATTTGCTTTGTTATCTGTTTGGTTTGTTGTTGTTTGGTATTTTTTGCGTATTTCTTGTAGTTTTGTATTTTATTTACCATTTTACTGAACTGTCGCTGATATTTACTGATATTTTTTGTTCTTTACATTTAGTTGTTTGATTTTGTTTTTGTTTTTTTTTGTATATTTTTGTTTGTTCGTTTTCTGTTCTTGTATACAAAAATGAGTTTTCTCTTTGCTTAGTTTTTTGTTGTTGTTGTTGTGTGTTTTAACATTTATATGTTGTTGTTGTTTTGTTCTTTAGCGGGTAATACAAATACTTATAATTAGAAAAAAAATTTGTTTATCATTTATTTATATATATATATTTCTTGTTTATATATATATATGTTTGTATATTTATTTATGCATATATGTACATAGACATATACAATGCATATATATATCGAGAAAGATATATGCATGTGTGTATGTATATATGTATACATATATGCATACGTAAGTATGTATTACAATTAGAATTATTTATATTATTAACCTACATACATTCGAATACATGAACACTTCAAGATATCATTTTTTTTTGTTTTTTAATAAGTGATTTTAATTGAATTGAATTTAATTAAACTTCTGCTTTTGTATTTGCCTGCTTCTTTCTCTTTCCCTTTCTCTTTTCTGTTCTTTCTCTTTCTTTACTAGCTTGCTTTCTTCCCACTCACTCTTTCTATTCATCCTTTTTCCTTTTCATTCACTCAATTTATTCTTTCCTCCTTTCTTTCTTTCTTTCTTTCTTTCTTTCTGTTCTTTTTACTAGATGAGAGACGAGCTTATGATTTTTTTTTTGGTTTTTATCTCTTTTTCTAAGTATGCGTGAAACAGTTGCAGCTGTTGTTGTTGTTGCTGCATACTCGTGATGCTTTTGAGTAGATATTGATTTTTTTTTGAGTTTCTCTTCTTTTTTTGTGTTTTTTTTTTTTTGATTTTTTTTGGTTGATTTTGGTTTAATACAGAAATGCAATTATACGCGGGCGTCGTCTCGACTTCGTTGGTGTTTTGTTGTGTTGCTGTCATGACAATCAAAGTGCGGAGCTGGTTGTGAGTGGTGCGATTTTCTAGCTACGGCAGCGTCTACGGGGGCGTATGAGTAATGCCGTGTGAAAGTATTATGTATGTGTCTGTCTGTGTGTGTGTGTGTGTGGGTTGTGATCCATGTTTGTATGTATTTATGTTTGTTTTTGTTTTGAGAGTGTAAAAGAAACAGCGTTGTTGTTAACATTCGTTTCCTTTCTTTTCTTGTTTCGTTCTTTTCAATATTCTTTCTGTTCTTGTTGTTGTTGTTTGTGCACACACTTTGTTCTTGTCGCTGGGCAACTTCTATTTTCATCATCATCTTCGTGATTTTTGTTGACTTGAATCCATGGGACATGCACTCAGACGCAGTCGCTACGTGCGTCCATTTGCAATGTCCTTGGGTGCAGTTTTCATTCGAATTCCGCAAAACCCAAATCTCCTTTTCCCTGCTGCTCCTCGTGATTAATCATTATCTTTCTTCTTCTTTCTTTTCATTAATATCTGCTTTAATTATTCTTCGTTGTTGTTTTGTGTTTTTGTTGTTGTTGTTTTTTGCTGGCTAATTCGATTTTTATAGTATTATTTTTTTTTTAAATTTTCAATTTCAATTTCAATTTTGGTTCGGTTTTAAGTCCGCTTACATTCGTTGTGTGTTTGGTTCTATTGGTATCGATATAAAGTCTAATCTTAAATCCTTGTTGTTATCGTTTTCGTTATCGTTCGATTATTATCGAGTTGTGTCTCTGTGCTTTACTCTCTTGCAATATAAATGATTGAATTTATGACTTCGATGTGTGTTTTTAGCATTGACGATAGTTTTTTTGGTTGTATTTGTAAGATACGTTTTTTTTTATCAGTTTTTTTTTTGTATTTTTGAACTTATGAAGCGGCTGCTGCTGTTGTTGTTGTACTAAAGTAGTTTTGAATGTTGTTGTTAATGTTTGCTTTTATATAGAGACGACATATTGCATTTTGTATCCTTTCTAATACTCCCAATATCATGCATCCTGTATTTCACCTTTCAATCCAGGCACCCTATGGTGTTGGTTATGTCCTAAACGATTTGCTAAGTCCTGTACAACATCACGAAATATAACTGTATCTATATTTTCACCTAGTAAATACAACAAAAACCAATCGCCCATCTTGGAACGACGGACGATTATTTCAATAGCGTCACGACGCACTAACCTGAAATGATCGAAACAAAAAATCAGTGTTAATAAAAATACTAAAAATCGATTACGTTTTGTACTCACCTAAATCTCATTCGAAATAAATAGACCCTCATTCGAGGCGAGAATATAATAACCACCCTGTATATTAGCGTTAATAATGTGAGTAACGTTAATAATATAAACCAAAACCAAAGGAAAATGTAAATTTTCTCATTAACAACATTTAATGGTAAAATGCAAATGGCGTCGTGTTTCTCCACCTAACACAAAATAGAAACAATATATGTATATCGATTATTCAAAATTTCATTCACAATTTCAATCAAACATCAATAATCGATAGATAATTATAAGTATCGATAAGTATGAGATACTATTAAGCACTTACCTCCCCACTTGAACCATATTTAAAAAATGTACATTTGGTCATTCTGGGAAATATGTAAATCATCGGATCCATGCGATCTTCCTGATCGGTCTCCATATAATCTATCACATCCAAGCCAAATGTCATAAATTCGCCATCGAAAAATTTATTCATAAGAAACATTTGACCTATGCAATGACCACATATCAAAGTTAATAAACGTATATAAATAAATCAATATTAATTATGCATGAAATGAAGAGTGTTTATTCAATAAAATTAGCGCCTGTTATTTATGAGTTTATTGCTGCCTCTTTCTGTGTGTGTGTGTGTTTATTATTAACAAGTCTTGTTGTAAATGATGCGGTTCCGTTTTGGCATGATAGGTCAGCAACTTGATTAATATGCATATATCTTTTAAACGAACAATTTATTTATCCGGCTCCGTTGTACTCGATTCCGCGAAACAAAACGAAATCATCTAATGAACTCAATCGAACGTTGTATGTTTACACCCATTGCGACCTTGAGCGCAAAGTGTTACTGACATATTGTAACTAAATAGCTGATAGATTGGTAAAACCCCGAAGCGAGCACAATAAATATTGTGCAAACTAAACAAGACAAAAAACTTTAACAATTTTCTTTCATTTATGAATTAGCAACTAAAAAGGGTTTTCTTTCTTTTGTTAGTTTTCTTCTGGCCATCAAACGTCAACATTCAATTAGTGGGAACGGTGATCATTCGTTAATGCTAAATGCATAGTTTGATAATTGTTTATTTCTTTTTTTCTTAGACGCATATTCTGACAGCTAATTATTTTGTTAGATTTCCGATTGTAGCGCACGTGGCGCACGTTGTCTTAGCTAAATTGAATCGAAGCCAGGAATTCTTTTCTCTTTCTTTTTTCTTTTGTTTTGTTTATTTTGATGCGGCCAGGCCAGACCAGGCCAGGGGCTACGGTCAGTCGATAAAAGTTCGTCATTGATTTTCAACCGAAAACTGAATGAGTGAATAACGCAAGCAATTCCACATATACTATATATACAGATAGATGTACTACATCTGAATGGTATGAGTATTGCATTTAAAGATATATACTATATACAGATATCTTAACCCCAAACTGTTTACACGTTAATGCAAAACACAAAAGTGGAACAGTTCTCTGCAGCTGCATTTCACAAATGAATGTAATCAGGTTGATGATGATTGTTCTTGATCTTCTCCATCTTCCAATCCATACTCACCTATCACATTTATTAGGGCGAGCAGTTCACACACGTAATATCTGTACGCCCACCAATTGTGATATCTATTAACAATAATTATTATTATTTATTAATATTAGTTTTGTTTTGTAACCTTATTCGTACTTACCTTAAATTTTCCCATAAATAATCTAAAAGTAATTTCTTTTTTTGTTTTTTCTCGGCTTCGGAACAAATGCCTATATCTAAGTCCATGATGAGTGCATGAATCTTGCCACCCTCCCAAGATTTCCACAGCCATCTTGGTGTGTAAAATAAGATTGCCTGCAAAACAGAAACCGAAACAGAAACAGACATATACATATACATATTGTGTGTGAATAAGTTTGAAATCTATATAAGATAGTTCTTTCTGGCTTGTTTGTAAAGGTGAGCATTGTGTAGGCGTCTGTCGCATTGGAAATTGTCGTAAAAGCGCTTAAATTTGACAACTGACAATCGCCAGCTGTTTTCTTAGCCCCCAAAGACAGAAAGCGGGCGAAAGAGGGGAAAGTAATTCCAGTTAACAATGCCAAAGGCATTATACATATGCTCTGTGAACGACCTTGCTTAGTTAATGCTCTCAATTATTATTATTTGCTTATATTTCTTACTTACAGATAGATATACCGAAAGATACACGGATCTAAATTTGTGTATCTGTATTTATAGAGGCATGTCATCAAAACAATTAGCCGTGATCCATTAGCAAGGCAATAACAACAACAACAACAAGCAAACAGACATGCCAGATACAGATACAGATACTATATACTTAGCTAGATAGACAGATGGGGCTAGTTGGAGAAACAGACAGTGACAAAGACTAAAATCTTGCCCAATTAAATGGATCTTTGCTCTTGTTTCGCTTTCATTTGTGTTAGCTCTGATGACAAATTAATATTAATAATAACTTGTATCGTAAATCTAACGCTAAATTGTGCAAATGTTTACTTTGGCTAGCAGCTCATTCGACGTCTTCGTCTGGGTCTCACTTATGTGGGCAGGTGATAAGCCTTTGGACACTGACAGACAATGGCTTTAGTAGTTGCACAAGAATTTGTCGAGGTGAGAGTTCAGTTTATTTAGTGGGCGACCAACTGTCGCCTGTCTTAATAACACAAATCTTCCAGTCCCCCCTCCCCACCGTACTACCCTCTTCCATTCCGTTTATCATCTTTCGCATGCGTTGCTTTTATTTATATGTATATTATCATTTTGGGTTTAGTTTTGGCAAATGAATAAGTACTATAGATGTTTCGGAATGCCACAAAACGTCACCAACACGCGCAAACCCAATTGAATATGTGGCATGGTAAAGCGGGGCGGGGGTGGGGTGGGTTTTGTTTGAGAGGCGAACGTGCTTGCTGGCTAACAATTTTGCATGCCTGTTGCAACAATACGAAGACGGCGACGGCGACGGCGTCGGCATCGATATTGGCGTCGTGCCGCGCAGTTTGGCTGCTGGCTAACATCTGTGGCACATTGTATTGCCTTATGATGGCAGCAGCAACAACAACAACAAAATAAATGGACAGACAAGTGATGGGCACACAGCTTGCAACGCCCTGCCGGAAGTCAAATGATCCGTTTGATTCCCTCTCTCTCTCTCTCTTACACTTTACTTTTGTTTTCCTTGCTGCATCTCTTTCTCTATTTCTCTCTGTGAAAATTGGCCTGGCTCGACGACATGCAGCAGCCATAATAACGATAACAACAACAACCACTACTACCAAAAAGGGCAGTGGTTTAAGTTATATGTAGTTGTGTATATGTGTGGGTGTGAGCTGTGGTGAGGAGAGGGGTTTGCGGCACGCAGTTGTGTGTGTCGAGAAAGCAATTTGGCAAGCATTCAAATTGCTATAAAAACAACGCATAAATGGAACTGCACAATCAAAGCAAAAATGAAGTAAAGGCCCAGCAGAGAGACCCCGCTGCTAGCTGAACGAAGTAAATGCAACAAAATGCACCAGTTGTGGCATACACGCAAACACACAAAAGACGCACAACGCCCCGGGGCAGTGAGGCCACAGCGTGAAAATGGAAACAAAAACGGCGGAAGATAACAATTGAACTGAGTATCGAGTATACTCAATAGCTGCTTTAGTATTGCCAACTAAACATTCAAACTAAGCTGCAATTTTCGAACGTTTTCCAAACGAAAATAAATTTTCTATAAGTTTTTTTCCATATAGCAAGCATTCTTTGATTTTCTTTTAAGACTTTGATCCACTTAGTTGAAATATGTTTAATATTACTTTTGACAGTTTATGAATACGCTTACAGCTGCTTTTTTCTTGCTAGCAATCTTCTTTCACAAGCTCATAAAAAACAGTCGTGAAAAAACATATTTGCTTAGATCGTTTGTACTTCATAAAAAACTGATGTTGGAAAACACTTAGAAGTGGGAAAAATCTGAACGTTGTCTAAGAAATTTTTAACTTTATTTTAATACTTAAGCCATTTCAATAAACCAGTGTGCAGGCCATCACGCAATGAAGGCAAAAGGGATGGCAAAAATCAACATCACAAACAAATAGAAGGGAAATGTTTGCATTTTCAATTAGGCAAAATATGTAAACGCCTTGTGGGCCACCACATCGTTGAGGAGCTGAAAACTCTTACTCTAATAACCCAGCCAGCTTTTAGTAGAGTAGAGTTAGACTAACGCCGAGAGCGTCTGCTGCCAGTTGTCAGTTTGCTCTGATCCCGGGTTCCCGGTTTCCCGGTGTTTCAACCCCATCCCACCCACAGCCAACTTGTTCGAACGCACGTTGCGGACAGCATGAACAAAAATAAAACCACATAAGTCAAATATAAACACATGTCCATGCAGCTCGTGTGGGGGAGTCCACCCGTCGACGTCGTCGGCGTCATGCTGCCAGCCCGTCTCCCAGCGCACAAAGCGATCCTCAGACCCCACGAACACAAAAAAAAAAACAAAAAGAAGGCAAGCAGACACCGAACGAAATGTAACGAAAGCAAACTCAAAACTCAACCCATTCCCAACATAAACGCACATCGGCACAGCCCCCCTCTCGCTCTCTCCCTCTCTCTCTCTTTCTGCTGTTTGTTTCTGGCATTTGGCCAGAATTATTATTTGTTCACTTTTATGTTTGTCTGTGCGTTTTCAATAAATATCCAGCTTGGCAAAGAACAAATTCCAACTTTTGACATATTCGAGGGGAGCGCCTGCCTCCCTGCCTGCGAGCCTGCCATTCTAAACGATATGATCCGATCGAAATGAAAATTGAAGATTGTAAATGAAAAAGGCCAACGATCATGAAATTGGGCAACGGGTTCGTGATCATGAACGCTTGCTGCAGGCAATTTTGCTTTTAAATTTTATAGCTGCATTGTCTAACTTAATGGCCGGGGCCATTAGCGAGCGCTCGATCAATTCTTGATCACCAGATGATCGATGCCAATCATTTTTCTCTTATCCCCTCCTCCACCATTTCCTTAGCCACCTACTTGCCCCCAATTACTGATCATACTGATGTATATCTAACTAAGTCGATTCCAGGTGTTCTATTCATAGTAGTCAGATTAATGACTTTGCTTGTTTTCTCGTGGCATTTACGATCGTTGACTTTTTATTATTTATTTATGAACAGCAGTACACCCATACACAAATACAAATACACACATGTATGTGTATGTGTTCAGTGCATTTGCATTGGATTTCAGGTCGCATCCGTCGCAGTTGTCGCTTTTATTAATAAATCCACAAATTAAGCAGAATGGATGGAAAATGTTTAAATTATAGAAATGCCGTCTACGCGTCATTAAGCAGGGAGAATACCATAATAAATGTATTTATAGTTATTTGGGTGACTGTGACAACGACACCGACTACAACAACAACGACGGCGATGTCTATAATCGCCACTGTGACACTAACCGAGAAAACTGAACCAGGGCCTCAAGGCATGAGTAGGGAGGGTGGGCAGGAGACGCAAGAAGCGAGTGGCCACTGTGACAAAAGTGTGATAAAAATATACATTTAATATTTGTACATTGTTAGAGGGAAGATATATCATTGTGTAATCGTTCAGCGGCCCTCGCATAAACGAGAACCAATATTATTAGGTTCTGATCTGATTTAGTTGCTTAAAGATCTTGAATTCGATAACATTTCGAATGGAACCAATGTCACGTGTTGATCTCACTGTCCCCTGTCTGCGTTTAACGTTTACGTATACGTATACGCAATATTTGTTCAACTTATAAAAACTTGTTGTATAAACATTTGGCGGATAGTATTGAAGTCTAAGGACTTTTGAGTTCAACGGAAACATGTGAAACATTTGCATGCGCTTTGTTCGATCAACAAACAAAGAAACACACAAAAATGAAAAACAAAATAACAAACAGACAATCAAACATAGATATATATATTGGTATGCTTAGACGAAGACGTAGACGTAGACGTAGACGTATGCACATACGTCACAACAAAGTGAAGCTATCTCGGCCCAGTCAACTGTTGTTGGCCTTGAGTGTGCGTAAGTGAAATGTTCATTGGCAACAACAACAAATCGGCCAATACGGATATATGTTTAAACATTTTCATTTCATTGGCTATGCGCATTCAAGTTTTCTTGCGTTTCAAAGGCCAAATACAACAACAATAACAACACCAAAAGTAGCACAAAAATATTTGGAAATTTAAATTTTTCTACGTTTATGTACGTATGTGTGTGTGTGTGTGTGTGTGTGTGCATGTGCATAAAGTATGTAAGAAGATCACTATGGACAGACCCAGACACACACACATATACTATAGTGAAGTATTACTAAATACATCAAATATGATAATTGTATTTTTACTTGCGGCGTGACAATAAATGTCATCTGTGTGCATTTAAAATGCTCGAACAAATGAAATGAGGTTGGCAATGGGTTGTCTATATATATATGTATATAATATATCTACATATGTGCACAATCTTGGGCTGGGATGTATGTAGTACAAAGATGATTTACACTTTAGCTATAGTTCGAGTATATCTAATATTCTCATTGCTCATCGAAATATTTGTCTTTAATTTTTTTTCTAGTTGTCAAAATATATTTCTCTAAGTTAAAAGTATGCATTTAGGCCAGAAAGAAAGCTTGATTCCTTCATATATATTTTACTTTACTTTATTCCGATAACAAAACTGATTATCATATGCACTTCGTACATTTCGATAACTTTAGTTCGAGAAGCTAAAAACATATTGAAGGATTCTCTTTCAATTAGTTTACCTTCAATCCTCAAGTTTATCGATTCTTTTGTGTTAGTATTGAAAGAGATTCGATTGGTTTTCTTTTGTGCGAAAAACTCACCTGAAAAAATAGGCAAAAGCACACCCATTGATAGTATTTGTAGTGCTTCTTATCGGATGGATCACCATCGGAATTGCCAATACCGGGGTATGGCACCGAAACGCCTTGCTTTTTCAAAAATAAACTCTTGAGCGTATACGTCGACTGTATCCAACAATATGTGTTGAGCACATCCTCTGGAATATCTTTAGTGTGTACACAATCAATTGGATTACCCACATATTGGCGTGTGGTTATAATTAGCGAGAATGACATCAGAATCATCACAGTTATTGAGTAGTGCAGGCGGAATACTATCGAATCGGTTTTAACGTGACTGACCTTTACAAGGTTTTTCAATCCACGAAATATATCTAACATGGTTTGTTAAACAGAGCGGAGCGCTGAATTTCTTTTTTTCTTTTCTTTCTTTTGCTTCTACCAACACCCAATTGGTTTCATTTGCTTCAATCCTTTCTCTGTCCCTGTCTCCGCTTGTGTTTGTGTTTGTTTGTGTGTGTGTGAGAGTGAGAGAGAGAGAGAGAGAAAGAGTATCTGGACTCTAAGTGATGTGTTTTTGTAATCGAATCGAGCTCGAGTTGATCTGTGATTAACTAGGACTATCGATAGATGCTCGTCGAGCTATCGCTTTGAGGTTTGGAGTTCTTTCTCTTGCGCGGCCAGCCCATCATCGGCAGCTGATCAAAAGCTGCAGTAGGCTCTGTACGCAGCTCGAACATTTGCCCGATAATCGATTGACTGTTCTGGCTTTTTGAGCAGATTCCTTGGGATGGTGAATGGTGACGGTTTGCTTAAACACTTTTCAGTTATGCGTTTCCTTTCTAGCATGGAACTTGGCATTTTTGGCTGCATTCAATTCAAATTGTTGTAGTGTTGAATTTTTTTGTTTCGTTTTTGTATTATTTTATAAACTTTTCTTAGTATTTGATAAGTTTATTGTCTACTATTTTCGAATTGAATCACTGATCAGCACTCCCGCCTGATGTTTACTATTGGAAGCGACGAACGCGAAATTAAATGGCGATGACAACTTTGTTTTATTTTTTTCGTGCGAAATTTGTTTTAATATTTTCACCAAGTTTTGTTTATTGAAAAGCAATTGGAAACATTTTTACTCTCTATGGTGTTCAATGTAGAAATATTTATTTTATTGTAGCTTTAATGCTTGCCCAACAACAAATTCATTCATTTCGTAACAAAACAAGAATAAAAAAAAAATCAAATAAAAACAAATAAGAAAAACGCGCTGAGCATATAAATAAAATGGGCAAGTTCCAGTTTAGTGCGTATAGGTTTTTTTTAGGGTTGAATACAATCGCATATATGTAAAAAACAATATACACATATGCATATACATATATGTATATCTGTATCTGTGCGTATGCATATGTTAATAAATTTATGCTCACGCAGCTGGGGCACAAAAAACTTTGCTGGCTACCAAATGAACAGTAAAAATTCAGAATTGCAATGTTTATAAACAAATTCCTAGTCGTAGGCATAATAAAACACACCAACACACACCCGCACACATACATAGAGAATACAACAAAGTTGATGTCTAAATTGCGTATACGCACACGTGGTCCAACAAACGAAAGCAAAGTCAATGGCGAAGCCTTCGCAATAATTAACGCGCCAACAACTGCTGGAGAGATGATCGATGATCGACCTTAGACTCCTCCACTCCACTCTATAGAGTAGAGTATTTCTGAAGATAAATATACTACCTCTATAGGTAAAACGATCGGTAATCGTAATTAGTTAGCGACTCAAGGACCATTTCGTAAGCTGACAGCAGGCAAAACTCAGAAAGCATCAGTTTTGTTTGTGTTTAGTTTGTAATTGGTTGATGTTTTTGTTATTGTTGTTGTTTATAAAATGAAAACGCTTTTAGGCATCGGCTACTACACTACTGCACTTGACATTTCAACAAATATTTTTGGGGCGAGGGCATTTCTTTAGTTTTTGGAAATATGCCAGGCATGCTCCATAATAATGCCCAAATAATTCCAAAACTTTTTCCCCAACATTGGTTTGTTGTCGCTCCGCATGCCTTATTAAGTTGAACGCGTCCCCAATTCAATACTTACACCCCAACTCCCAGCAAACAAAACCAAAAGCCAACAAAACTCATGCCCAATGTTCCACTTTTCTCAATTTTCCCAACCAAACAAAACAGATAGAAGAAAAAGAAACGGAACTGGATGGATCAAGAGGGAGAGGGGGTTGGGCGGCACCTAACAATGCGCATCTAAATTTAAATATACGCATCTATAATTATGATTTTTAAATTGTGCGGAAGTCGAAAGAAAAAAATATGAAAACAAAAAACGACCAAGCAACAACAACTCAATTCGGAATCCCAAAGCTTGGCATATTCCAATGACTAATTGGGTTTTCCTCGCCGCCTGACAAATGTGCACAATGAGTAATGAGGAAACCACAAGAAACAAAACGAACACCGAAACAGCAACAAAAAGCCAAAAGCAAAAACGATCATCGTAGTAGTATTTACGATCAATACAACACGTATATAATCGTTCGAATCGAATTCAACCGAATAGGATCATAAAAGTTCTTACAACTGCATTCTCTTTTTCTCTTTCATGTGGTTCAACATCAGTTGATCTATTAATGCTATTCAATTCTGGAGAACAAGAAACCAGAAGAACTTTTTATATTCAAATATAAAGTACTATGTTTACGATTAATGCTGAAGTTGAGAGTTCTTTCAACACAAAATAAATATGGTTTTGTCACTCTAAGCTGCTGTTGCCAAATAAATATACGAGCAATAATATATTTTCAAATATATATAAGTGTATTTTCTTTTTCTTTTTTGAGGGTCAAATACTATAAGATATTAAAGCTAAAGACGACTAGACAGTTTGAGGTTGATAGGCTTAAGTCTCTTTTGGAAAAGCACATAAAACCAGAAAAGTATGTAGTATAATACATATAGAATATCTAAAAAATTGAATGTCTTAAATTAAAAACAAGTAAGAAGGATCTAGTCGAGAAATGCCGACTAGACTATACCCTGAACCCTATACTTTACGCATACAGCCAGTGCTTGCAAGTATGTGTGAGTGTGTGTATGTATACGCGTATAGTGCACACTTCCTTAACTTCAATACTCCATATCTACGGTGTTTCTCAACCGATTTCAATAAAATTTTCACTGATTGATTCATTATTTTAATCTTTCAAACATAAAAATATTTTCCAAATTCAAGCTTTTGTTGTTATCGATCACATGTGTATATCGCAAACGGAAAGAGTTATCGAAAATTTGACACAAACTTGTACTGCCTAGGGATTAGGCGAGCTTATGTACCAAACTTGGAGTCTCTACCTCTCATAGTCTCTGTGATCGGCGGACGGACGGATGGACATGGCTATATCGACTCGGCTGTTGATGATGATCAAGAATATATATACTTAATGGGGTATAAAAACATGTCCTATTAAAAGTTTATTTTCAGCTTTATTCAAAGTTTTATTATTTTCATGTTTGGAATATTGTATAAGCGAAAATTAATAAATCAAAAAGTTCATTTAATTCTGCGGGGTAATTTTCGAAATTATAAATTGTATTAAATCGATTCGATTTATGACTTTGGCTTAACAGATCTATTACCCTATTCACACTTCGCTCCGAACCCATAATTAACTCATCTCGCATTGTTTGTATTGAGTTTATAAAAACTTCCCTCAATGGGGGGGATGGGCGCTGGCAACAACAAAATGCTGAGTTCAGCATTAAAACAGTTTCAACGCTTTTACAAACAAGAGACCACAACCTAATATATCATTCTAAACTAAGTGTGAATGATATAGAACAACAACAACAACTACAACAACGAAAATAAGCAGCGACGTCGACGTCGAATATATAAAAATAAAAATGAAAAAATAAAAATGAAAAAATTTTTTTCTATGTATTATTACGTAGAGACACGTTTCGACAATCACACTGAGATCACTGAGCCAAAATTCGTATTGTAATGAATGGGGATGCGATGAGGGGGCGTGGCATATATATTTTTGTTTTAAAGCCTCAAAAATCGTGGGTGATTGAACAGTGAGCAATGTATGTATCGTACCGGCACCCATTCTCCTGGCCAGAGGAAAAAACAACAACAGCAACCGAAAATTGGCAACACAGAAAAGAAAATAGTAAAAACAAAAGCCATGTGAACACATTTTTGGACTTGATGCTCGTGTGTATGCGAATCTGTTGACTCGCACCATTAACACATGGCTGGGGTCCATTTTGGGGCCAGTTCGTTTATTTACTTTGTAGAGTTAATTATGATGGAGCGTTGGCCACAGCGGTCTCAATATCCCCACACCCACCCTTACCCCAATTACTCTGGTTAGCATGCACGATTTAATATTCAACGTATCTGCGTGTGTGTGTGTGTGTGTGCGAGTTAGCTTTGTGAAAATATTAAAACAGATCGAAACAAGTTTTAGGGTATACTATATGTTTATTCATACGATCGCATTTGTCGCTCGCGTCGCGGGAGCCGGCACAAGGCCTGCGAACGGCTGCATCACGTGTCCAAAAGGACTCTTCACATTTTTCGATCACCGCAACAAAACGAAAACACAGGAAAAAAAATATGAAGCCAGTCAAGATAACAAATTGGATCCGAACACAGCGAACAGCACTTTAGAAACTTCAAACAACGGACGCAACAAACTATTCGAAAAAAATGTAGAATCTTAAGAGCAGTTCTTGACTCTTCTTTTTGATTGCAGTGTAATGTTTCTTTACTTTTGTTTTTTTTTTTTTGGTCGTTTTCGTTACTCGAAATTCGCGGCGTGCTTTATTGTTGATGTTGCTGTTGAGTTGTGTTGTGTTGTGTGGTGTTGTTGCTTGGCTGTTTAGCTGTTTTGGGTTCGAGATCACAGCAGGAAAAAACGCGCGCGCGTTAGCCTCGCCAACCAAAAAGACACTGCGGAAATGGCCAACAGAGCAACAGCAACAGCCAGCGTTCAGTTTCGTTTGTTGGCCGGGCCAGGTTGCTGTTGCTGTTGCTGGCCAAACTCGCTCTCTCTATCTCTCTCTCTCTTTTGACAGAGATCTCTGCCTGTGCCTGTGCCTCTGCCTCTGCCTGTGCCTTTCGATGCCAGCCAGCAGCTTCTGCCTCTCAATCTATCTGTCTTTCGCGCTCTCTCTTTCTGTTACATTTTGGTCCACTCTCTTTCGTTCTTTCTCTGTGCATCTGTGGCCATCTTGCTCGCGAGCCACGCACACTTCCGGCTTGTTGATGTCTCTGTCTCTAGTGTGTTTTTGTGTGTTGCATTTGGCGGTCGGCTGTTTTGTTGCATATGTGTGTGTGTGTGTGTATATGTTGGCGGCTGTAAACAACAATGAACTGACTGACGATGATGACGACGACGACGGCGACGACGTTGTTCGATACGCCCAACATTGTTGTTGTGCCTTTGGCAACAATCTGTGGCCAACAGCCCAAAAGAAATAGTAGAAGAACATATCACACATACAGACAAACAATGCCCAGCTCCATAGTTTCAGCACAGCAACAGCCCTGGTAACAGTACCATTGCGATTGGCAGGCCGCTTCGCCAAAATGACCATGATGTGCAGACAGTGCCCACAGTGGTATCAAGCTTCAGCCTTTTTACAATCGAATGACAAGCAAACAAAAATGTATATTAAAGTGCCTTAAGCAAGTAATATAGTTCATACTACAAGCTTTAATATGAAAACATAAAAATAGGCTGCTAAAACTTGTTTGCTATAAGCTGGATATATTTCAAGCCACGACGCAAATACAGAAAGTATAGTAAGAAAGTATAATAAGCTCGAATCTAATAGTTTTAATAACTATTAAGTACATTTATCAATATCAATATAAAAGCAAAATAACTTTAAAGATTTTGCGGTTTGAAGTTCTTTTTGAACCTCGCAAGACAACAATTTACAAATGACAAACAATTTTGCGTAAGCGATCATCAGTGCTGAACCACTGTGCAGTGGCAGCAAACTATTTACATGCTGCTTATATTTATTTCGCGCACTCACGAGACATCCGCAACTATCAACAGCATCCCACAGCATCACACACACACACACACCGAATGCAAATAGAAAAGGAGTCGAGACATGGAGTTGGCCTGTTGGTGAAGCGGGGTGGGGGTAGTACGTGACGCAAAATGTCCTTTTGCATTGTTGTCCAGCTGTATGTCAACTTGTCTCCCAACACATTGTCTCCGTGCATTTTTCTTTGCTGCTTGTTGCTTGTGCGATTTCCGCTCATTATTGCAGCAATCAGCCAGACAAAGGCTTCCTCTTTACACACACATACACATACATAAGGACATGTGCAGGATATGGTCATGGAATTTATGCGTGTTTTGATTTTACGCCCAGACACCATGTGGAGCATATCAATAAGGCCGACTAACAGCCAGCCAGCTTCCAGTTGGAGTTAGAGTTAGGGCTACAAAAATTACTGTCTGATATGCATTGGCGATTTGATTATGTTGTCATTTGTCGCAGCGGAATAATAGCGATATGATGGACAGCTGCCGCATCTGCGGCATGCCACACACACAATCCAAAGAGTGGCAATAAGCGACCATTTTGAATAAAATACTTATGTGCTTGTCCAGGCTTAGATTGGGTTTTTGGGTACATACATGTGTTGTAATAGCAGCTGAGCCCATTAAAATTCAATTGGTTTGGGTCTACGTGAGTTGGCTGCTTGATACAACAACGAAAAAACGTAATGCATAATTTGGCCATTAAGACAATAGTTCTATCTGCTTCTTGAACCTCTTTCGCCTCAGTTGCATGTTGTGTCTCAGGCTTTTAGTGCAGTTGAAGGCGGCGCGACGTCTATGCCGGCAAAGGAAAACAAACCATTGCCTCATTAATGCACATTAGCTGAAAAGCGAGGGAGAAGACGAACGGACTTTGGAGATGCATCAACACTTTGTTATCTGGGAACGGCGCCAAATTTTGCATTATGCTGAATCTGTCTGAGTGGCAATGCTTGCTAATTGTCTACATATACATGTTTGTCCTTAGGTTTGGAGAATAGTTTTCAACAGATAGAAAATATTCCATAACTTTCGAGTCATTTGATATTTTCGCCACGAGCAACATCTCCCATTTCTAAGCCAACTAATGAAAACAAAATTAAAGAAACTGTCTCATTAGATTTTAAAGTTTTGTAAGGTAATAATTTTTTTGGTTTTTAATCGAGAAGAACACCCACTTCAGGGGCATAAACCGCACACGCTGATTTTATGACTGACAATCTGCGTTTGATTGCCTTCGGTTGAGAGATGTCAAATGGTTGCGTCAGTTGTTGTTGCGATCAAGATGAAATATGATTTGTTAAATAGTATATTATAATTTAACGACATGCTTATGCTTTTCGGTTATTTGGGTATTCCCCAGAGGGCAACAGCACACATTTTTGGCCACACACAAAACGACTCGTAAATTAAATGCTGTTTTCGCTACAGTTTTTTATCGGATATTCTGTATTTTTTGGCGCCTACACGCTCCGCTTGCATCGCTAACCATAGCCCATGATCTACATAGCTGCTCGCAGGCAGCATTAATAAATTAATACAAATATCAAGCAGATCGTGCATCAAATTGTGCTCAAATTAACGCTGCCCCCAAACAAACCAAATGCAGACAGGAGACGAGAGAGAGAGAGAGAGAGAGAGAGAGAGAGGAAAAGTAATTAAGCCGTCTCAAGCGGATGCTCTGGCAACACCAACGCAATACATCCCACACCTTCCCCGTCCCCCATCCAACCACTCACACAGAGGCTGTGCCGCTCCATTGGTAAAGTTTAAACGGGGTCAAGCGGTTGCATTTTCCGCCTTTTCTCGTTTTTTAACCAAAAATAGCACAGACGCACACACGAAATATAATAATACGCGTACGCGCCACAGTGATGCGGAGGTGTTGGGAAGTATATGGAGAAAAGAGTACGCAGTTGGAGAAAGAGAATTGATAAGTTTTTGTGGCGGCTGCTCCAAAAATAGTTGAGCAGTCATCGCTTCATTTCCAAGCAACTGCTTGCAAGTGTTTTGGGATTTTTGTTTGGTGGTACGCAGCGCATAATTGCAGTGTGGCACGTGCCGCATTAATCCATAATCAACATTCAGAGCGAATAAAGTCATACAGAGAGCGAGAGAGAGCTGAAAACAAAAGGCAAGTCCCAAGCGTTTTGATATCCATGTGCCTGGCTAGACATCTATTCCAACATAGACATAGTCCGATGCCACCTCTCATTCCCCTCTTGTGTGCCCAACCCAAGGCAGACGCACAGATGCACTGCAGACAACCAGCTGGGGTAACGAATTGATTTGCGTCAAAATATTGTGGTTGTTAGGCTAGGTCAGCAAAGGTTAGGGAAACTAATTCCCTTTGTTCTGTTCTTGATTCTCATGCGATTCCAAAGACTTTGAAAGTACGCAAATGAGAATCGTATTTGAAGATTTTCTTATTATGGAATGGTAAAAGCAACTTGTAACTTCTCTCAGTAAATATTTTACAACATCAAATCAAAACGTATTTGAAACTTTGCGAATAAATTATACGCTAGACATCAACCAATGCTTTTCAAATTCCGCCAGTTTTCTCATTTCCTCCGTATAAACGTTCTATGAAAAGCTTTTTGGCTTTGCTACGTAATAGCTTTTACGTTAAGGACAAAACTTAACAAGCTTTCAGTTTGTTCCTGCTCCAAAGCTTAGAAAGCCCATACGCATGAGCTTTATCATAGACACAAATGGCTCGCTCTCTCTCGCAAGAGCTTTAGAGAGCTAAACAGTGTGTGAATAGATTTAGATTGAAAAGTTTTGGACTTACCTGAAAAAATAGTGTAAACGCTACCCATTGATAATATTTTGTGTGCTTTATTGTTAGAGGGCCACGCCCCTGTGAATTGTGAATTCCAGGAAAAGGCACCTCGGAACCTTGCTTTTTCATGAACGCATCCACAACTGTATACGTTGAGTGTATCCAACAATATGTGTTGAGAACATCTTCGGGAATGTCTCTGTTGATCAAAGATTAAATGTATAATTGATAATGTGTGTATATATATATATATATATTTGTTTGAAACATACCTTGTGTGTACACAGTCTATGGGATTTCCTACGTATTGCCGCGTTGTCACAGCAATCGAGAATGTGATCAGTAAAATAACCGTTGCGTTTGTGTGCAGGCGAAAAACAGGTGAATCGATTTTGACATGAGACACCTATTTTTATGGTGTGTGTGTGTGTGTCGATATTGTTGGGGGGCGTATGCGAAGAGAGAGAACATTATTATTAAGCGTATTGGCAGCGGGGCGATTGAAGGGGTTTTGGGTCGAGTGGTATAAATCGAAAAGAGTTTCAATGCAAAATTGTTATACAAATTTCTTCTTCTTTTTTTTTTTTTTTTTTCTAAGTATGTCTGTTTTTTTATAGTAAATTGTATTTTACTTTTTGTTTGTTTTAGTTGTGCTTTATAAGTATTTTAATAAGTATATTGTATGTACATTTACTTATATGGCAGGGTTTACTTTCTTTCTTTCTTTTGTCTTCTTTCGTTTTTTTTTCTTTTTCTTTTTCTTACAATTAGTGTAACTGACTTACAAATATTAACAAACAGAGAATAATATAGAAAGAGGAAAACGTCTCCTAATACGTACAGGATTTTTTTTTTCATATAGTGCTCGATATACGATTAACTTTACTTTGCTCTGATCTGAATTGGCCTGTTTTGGCAAGGGCTACAACAAACGCTCCCACTCTGAACATTGCGAGATTTGAATGCAAATCGTCAAATATTTTATATTTGAAAAATGATCAGAGCTTTGGATTGTGTTCAATTTGGGTGCGCTTTTGTGACCCGGAGGAATATAGAAATAAATTGTTACAAAATAAATACAATTTGCAATTTCGATTTGTCGAATTCGTTTCAGATAAAAATTTCGAATTCGAAATGTAAGTATAGTAAGGTGTCACAGCAATTTAGTAATTTTCAGGGCTGGCTTTTCTTTTCTTATAAGAAAATAGATGAATAAGAAACGAAAAACAAAATCAATTGAATAATAAATCAATTTTGGTGTGAAGTGTGAAACGAATTGCGAGTATGTTGACTATTTTTAACAATTTGAGATTCAATTGCGTTGGGAATGCAAATTTAAAATGACATTGGCGGCCACTGAAGTGATTTGATCACAGTTAGTGTCAGTTAGAAAGAGGAGGTAATGAGAGAGACAGAGAGAGAGAGAGAGAGAAAACTATCGTTTGCCAATTGCAGCACTTCAGATTGACCGCCATTTAAATGGGATCAAAGTAATTCTTATGTTTGAATTTTAACTGGAATTTATTTATTCGTAACGATGACCACTCAATCGATATTTTATAAAATGGATTCACTTTTGACTATCGTCTGACTATGAAAAGTTTCAATAAAAAAAAAACTAAACAAGTAATCCAGATAAATAATATTCCAAAAATCGAAAATGTAATGAATTTATATACCATTTAGTAGTAGTCTGGTGAAACGGTCTGGACACACCCATGAAATTTCGATAATGGCTCATCAAATTGCTTCAAATTGAATGCACTGATTTGAATAGTGATTGTTTATTTTGGTGGTTAGTTGTTTTGTTAGTTGCTTTGTTTTGTGAATAAGTGAAATGTGATCGTCTCAGTAGTAGTGGTGAGTATAACAAAACAAATTTTGGGAGCTTTTGCTATTTTGTAGCTGAGGTGAATTGTGAGCTGAGCGGTGGTGAATTCTTGTTTCTCGAATTGTTTGAAAAGTGATCAAAGTCTAAACCGGTGAACGGTGGGGATTCAACGCGATTGATTCAGTGTGAGCGTGGTGAGTAGTGGTGAAAAGTGGTGGTGGTAGTGGTGGGTGTGGCGTAATTGGTGGTGTCGCTTGTGGTGAATTGTGGAACAGTGAGCTATAAAAATGTGTGTGCGACAGCTGGAAAGCTGTGCATGTAATTGTGATAAGGTTGCGAGTGAAAGAGAAAGAGAGATATATTTTTATATATAAATATATATTTTTTGAGAAAGAGAGAGAGAGAGTGGATTGTGAGAGTGATCGTGAGAGTGTGTTGTACACAAAAATTAAATATATATTTATTGGAAAACAAATAAGTAAATGAAAAGTAGATGTTTACATATCAAAGTTATTATTAAATTGTAGATGGTATAAGATTGTGAACAACTAGATGTATTTGAATTGATTGGAGAAAAATATGTACGAACAGATTTTGAAGTTGTAATATTTTTTTGGTACGTTATATCTAAATATTCAACACAGTACAAGTTAGAGTGAGACAAACAGACATATATATTATATATTTGTAGAGAAAGATAGATAGAGAGTGAAAGAGAGCGACAGAGCGAGAGAGATATAGATACATTTATACTATATATAGTGGTTTATAAACGGTTATAGAGGTCGCTTCTCGAATTTGCTGTTTCCACAGTTCCTGCTCATTGCTCTCATTGCTTGGCTTTTGTTTCTAGCTTACAACCGCCTACATAATATGACTGTTTTGTTGTGCTGGCCGATGTGTTTTGCACAGATAATTCAGATATGCGCCTGTCTGTTATAAATCATAAGATCAGTCACACGCGCACTGGCCGACAATTCGAGTAGCATACTTCTTAATCTGCTTTCAGCTTACAACTTGGGCTATTATTGTATTAAAGAAAGTACTGGATATTCTGCTTCTAGCAAATTTTTTTCTTCTTACAATTACAGTCGACTTTGTTTAACGGGTTTTATTATATTGGGTTTAAATTTTAAAATTTAGAAATACACAACAAAAAAAATAAATTATTATTTAGAAAATTTTTCGATTTAATTAAAATTCTTTTATGTATTTTTTTCATTTTATGTTTTTTATATTGTTGTAGTTTTTTTTATCCGTATTTGTGTGTATTTTTTTCAACCTTGTTTGCTAGATACTAGCTTCTTTCATTAGGAGAGAGTACGTTTAAAATATAATGTGTATTTAGTATACACATACATACATACATTAGGAGGTAAATATATTTTTGTTGTAAGTTGGTACGTTTAATAGGTAAATTAAATGGATGGCAGATACATATACATAAATACATAAGTAAAATACAGAGTGTGTGGAGTTAAATAATCATTTATATTTGCTTTAATTTAGCTTGGTCATTTAACGGTATTTGGTTTTTTCTTTTGGTAATTGATAATTTAGTAGTTTGGTAATTGGATTAGTTTTGGTTTTATTTGTTTTTTTGACTTTTGACTTTTGATATTGGCTGTGGCTTAGCTTGGGTAAGAGTCAGTGATTGCGTGATAAAGTGACTGCGTGATTGAGAGAGATAAAGTTACTGTGACATTTGGTGATTGAGTGAGTGAGTGGTTTGAGATTGAGAGAGTGAGTTTATATTGTAGTAAAATTGCTGTTTCGTTAATCAATTGTTGTTTATAAAAGTATTCTGTATATATATTTGATTGTGATTTCAGTTAAATATGATTTCGGCTTCTTGTGTTTTTCGATTGATGAGTAAATAGTGTTGAAGAGTGCTGTTGTTCTTTCTTGTAGTTGTTGTTGTTTTGTTGTGATCTTAACGAGTAATCCGCTTGCTGAATACGAACGAGTGTTTGGCATTGCATGGAATGCCGAGCGTGTGTTCTTACTAGGCCATTCCGCAGAAAAAGAAACAGAGAAATATATAGAGAGAGAGAGAGAGAGTGGCGAGTGACGAGTGAAGAGTAACGAGTGACGAGTAACGAGTGACGAGTGATTGAGTGAGTGAATGAGTGAGTGATTGAGTGAGTATCGTGAGCGAGTAAGTGAGCAAGTAAATACGTAGTTAGTAAGTGATCATAATCAGCTAACGAGTGAGCGCACGCAGCGTGTGTTAGTGATGTTCGTGAGAGTGGTAAATTATGGAGAGTGGATTCTTAAGAAAGAGAGAAAGAGAGTAGATTGTGGTAACTAAGCAAAATTGTAAGCAATTAACAAGTTGGCTTGTTAGATCCAAGCGATAGGATCCACAGGAGTGTAAGTACGCAACCAAATGTTTTGTTTGCTTTAAGGTTGTATGTGGAACTATAGCTGTGTGCGGCGTGATATTATCGTTGTAGTTCATCAAGTGTTTTTCTACTTTTTCATTTAATATAAATTGCTAGCTGGTGACTGGTGACAGGTGTTGGTGTCCATTTTGCTTTTGCTGGTTTTTTGTTGTTGTTGTTGTTTTATTGTGTTTTCTTTGCTTGTTTTTGTTGTTTTTTGGTTTCTTTTTTTCTTCTTCTCTCTTTTGCATTTAATTAGGTAATTTGGTTTTGATTGTTTGTTGATTTTAGTGTGATTTGTGATTTTGGTGATAGCCAGTTAACATTTCCGTCACAATTTGTTCTTCTTTTGGTTTCATTTTTGTTGGGTAAGGGATGGGTTCAAATTAATTAGAATTTTAGTTTTAATTTTTGTAGTTAGTTTTTTTTTTTGTTGAAACGTTAAAATTGTTTGGTTTCAGTTTCGCTATGTTCAATGTAGTAAGCACATTCGAGGGCGCACTGTAGTTGTTAAAGTTATAGTTGTTGTAGTAGTAGGAGTAAGAATATATATTAAAGAAACGAGAACGATGATGAACTCGATGATTGAAAGTGTCTTTGATAAACAAAGGCGTTAATCACAAACACAAATAAAAACACTAAACAAATCGCAACGGCAATCGAATAAAGAAAGCTAAGCTCACAAATTGGCTACATAACATAACGAAACATAACAAAAACCAACAACAAAAAAAGAAAAGAAAGAGAGAACGAAACCAAATATGTAATGAAATGAAGCAGAAACGGGCAAAGCAACGCAACGCAGAGCCAAACCCGTACCGAAGATAATTCTCTTTCACTTGTGCTCAGGTCCCCAGGTCCAGGGCCGAATAGTATATTCCCATACCCATTACACATACATATGTGTATCAGACCACTCTCTACTGTGCATATATGTATGTCTGCGTGTGTATGTGTGTGTTTGTAAATGTGTGAGTGTAGACTGAGTGACTTACGCTTACGGGCTGATTAACAAAATGGCTTTTCCCCGCCAACTCGCCGACTGGACGACTGACTGCAATGGTTGTGCGACTGACTGACTTATGCCCAGTAAACAGTAACCAGTAACCATAACAATGAATTTTATGCCCGCAATCCTGAACAAGTAAGCTAGAAAACTGCTACTGCTTTTGCGACTGCTGCTACATAGTAGTACGAGACAATAACTGGCACTGGTTGACTAACAAAGAGTGAGCCGGCTCGTTTCTGCTATTAGAACAACATTGGCAATATATTTGGGCAATAAAAATAAGCTTTGTTACAATACGGCTAGGCGGCTTAGCTTAGCCACTGCGCTTGAGTGTCCTGTGAGTGCCTTAAGCGTCATACGTATTGTGGCCGCTTGCCGGTTGCTGTTGTTGTTATTATTATGGTTGGTGCTGGTGCTTGCCACTTACGCCTCATTAGGATGCGTCTAAGAACTCTTGCAGCAATTCAATAATAAATTGAAGTCAAGCGGCAGGCGTTAAGCGCCAAAGTGCCAACTGAGCTGACGTAGAAATAGTAACGAGTATCAAAGTAACGAGTATAAACTAACGTGTAACAACTATACATCTATTACAGACTGAAAGTGTATCTCGATTCAACTCCGGCCAGGAAAACTATAATATTGAACTGGCACGCGATTCAAATTATAACATAGACCATTTGTTTTTCGTTGAGTATGCATGTGGTGGTGACTTATATGTGGTTGTGCGTGTGTATGTGTATGTGAGTGGTTGTCTGTGTGAATTTTTAAGATAAATAGAGACTGAGAACTTCGAGCAACAAACTTAGATTATCAGTATTAGGGCGCAAGCACTTGCTTCTTTCTTAGCTATTACGAGTAGTTATGCGAGTTGTTATACAATTATATTACGAGAAGTAGTATGTATTATGCACAAACCATTTACATTTATTTGTAGTTTTATACATACACATATGTTTATTTCAGTTCAATTTTCAAAACGTATTTGGTTTATTTAATAGTGTATATGTATGTACATGGAGGCCCAAGTCGATCACTGCAATGGATTATCGACTTTGTTTGTGTTATCGAAATCGATTTCTCTTATTTAATAGATTTGTTTCCAATTTTATGTAACCTTTTCGGATTCACAAGAACAAAATCGATTCCAAGGTACGCAGCAAATGATTATAATTGTACATGATACTTTATTTTTTCTGTTTTGTAATCCCCCAAAAGTATGCAACATCTCCCGACTTGGGATATATATTGCTATACTATATACGAAACTCATGCGTTTATTCAAAAGTGCTCAGAATTGCGGAAAAAACACAGAAAATTAAGAATTATTCAAAGCAAAACCCATTAAAAAAAAATATATATATATATACATATCTGGCAAAAGGGGAGTTATAGTTATGGAGATGAGGAACATACAAATTACTCGTGCGTATTTTTGTGTTGTGATTACATTTGTACATTTTCATCACAGTATTGTTGTATATATAGTGGTGGATAATGTGCTTTAATATATGAGTACTGAGGCAATTGGCTTATTAGCTACGATTACTACGAATGGCAGACATAGACACGAAAGCAGGGCATGCTCCTTTGGAGTCCTTGCAAAAAGGCAATCAAAAGCAAGGACAAGTTAAATTCGAAGACGATTATGAAAATTACCCAGCTGCAGAAACATTCGATATTAAAAATAAAATCAAAACGCACGACGATTATCAATTATCAAGCAAATAGAGCACTTTTCTCTCTATATATACACTGTCTATAAATATAAAGTTCAATATATTGATATTTGTATACATACATAAAAATATATTAATAGTGGTATAGGTATAGATAGTTTTTATGTACATACATAGATCCAAAATACAAATATTACAAATTACAAGTGACATTTTACGTTGTGTTGTGTTATAATATAAATCAAAACTAAAACAAAAAGTTGCCCATTGCAAGTGGTTCTTTTGTGGATTGGTGGTTGGGTGTTGGGTGGTTTTTTGAATGTGGGTGTGTTTAATAAATAAGTTGTTAGTAAGTAGTATATAGAACAGGAGCTGTGAAGCATAGTAAGTAGTATATGTATAGAGTAGTATATATATATATATATATAGAGTATTAATATTGGTATTCGTATACAAGTGTTAGTTAGTATTTAGTATATGTATATTTGTATTTGTTAGTAATACTGTTTATGTATATTGCATTTCGTTTTGTGTTTGGCATACATTGAATTTCGTTCAACACTGTGTGTGATATTTGTTACTCTTTTTGGACTTATCGAAATTTCAAAATAAAAACAATAAATTATCAAATCTGACTGACAACAACACAATCAAAACTCTGGTTTATCTTGTTGTTGAGTTGAGCCTTAAAACGTTCTCATTGCTGATTGATTAATGCTTTGTTCAGCTGCTGATACTACGATTCTACGATATATATATATATACATATATAAAATATATAATATATATATATATATATATATATAAAAGGGTATGAATTGCTCGATTGCCAACATATATGCTGCCTGTCCGTTTATTTTGGTAATTCAGTTTTATATTGATATAATTGGTATTTTTTTTGCTTTATCGTTTAGTTAACCAAATTTAATACAAATAATTTACACACACACACACACGCACACACAAAAACATTGAAATTAGCATTTGTGAGGAGAGATAGAGACAGAGAGTTTCTTCTTAGGGTGTGTGGGGCATAAGGATCTTGTGGGTGGTTGGTTATTGGGTTCATTGGTGTGAAGGTGTTTTTGGTTCAGTTCATCTGGCTGGTAATCAAAAATAAAGCGTTTCCATTGCAAAAATGCCAGCCGCATGCAGCGGCGGCAGACAAAAAGAATACAATTGCATACTTTTTGGCGTGGCGCCTTTTGAACTATTTTCTTTTTAATATAGTAGTAGTATATTTGGTATTTAATGCTTGTATATATCTTAATTATGTTTTGTTATATATATTTAGTATTATTATTATAATGATATATATAGCTTTTATTTATTTTTTTGGTTCAGCTTCAGTTTGGCATTTCTTTTGATAAAAATTCTTCACATATTTTGTTTTGGTTGCTTTTGGTTTTCTTAAGTTGTTTTTGGTATTTTTTTTATTTATTTTTTTTTGCTTTCGATCAATTCAAAATTGCACATTTTCAACAACATCAACAACGACAACTACTTTTTGGTATTATGAATAATAATAATAATTATTGTTATTGTTATTTTGTTCATTTAGATATATATGTGTATGCATATATATGTATATATATATATATATATATATATATATGTATGTATATGTGTATCAATACGATATATAATATTTTTTGTTGATTAGATGTATATAACATACTTTTGCATATATATGTATATATATATAAATATATGTATAGAGTAAATAGTACGAGTACGAGTATATAGTACGAGTATTTGTGTTGCATATACGTATATACATATATATATGTGTATATACATATATTTATATATATATATATGTGTATATACATATATTTATATATAGAGAGATATATAATGGTGGTTGCTTATCTGCATCAATTCGCACGCATAGTCATCGATAGCTATCGATATTTTGCTTACGTTGCGCATAGAGCATCAAAAAAAAAAACAACAGAAAATCAAACGAGTACATTAAGTAAATTATAAATCAGCATCAAATCACAACAAATTAACCAATGACACAACTCAAAAGGTTCAACCTACTAAAGTACTTCGACAACATTACAATGCACAATAATATTTAGTTTACAGTTTACAGTTAAGGCATTTGGAATAGTGGTACGATTAATAATTGTGTTTTCAATAGTTTTATATTTTATATAGATACGAGTTCAACAACGCATACAAATACACATACACATACACATACGCATACGCATACATATACAGATACAGATACAGATACATTATCAATGCATACACAAACGCATTCACATCAAGTAGTGCATATGTACATACATTGTACATCCATTTATACATAGTGTTACATCGTTTAATTCTAGTACATACCTAACATATCGATCAGATTTGGCCGCAACATGCTGCGTATGCGCAATATGCAACTCACAAACGATGTAAGTACGCATGAATGCATAAATGTATGTCTGTATGTATGTATGCATATACATATATACTACAGGTATAAGCTGCTTGATTGATTAGATTAGTTTTAGAGACTTTAGAGATAGTAGATAAGAGATACGTACGTGTAGTAACATGTATATATATATATATATATATATCATACATTCATATGCCGTGTGATTTGAATATTGTATGCGCTCTGAATACGAATTTACGGATACAAATACGGATACGGATACGAATACGATTACGGTTATTGACGGTTAAGTTGTTTGGTTTGTTTTACTGCCGTGTACACACTTTCGACAAAACAGAAAATGAAATCAAAAACGAAAATATTGAGTACAAGAGGCTTCAAGTCGATTATAATAGTAGATATACTCATTGATTAGACACGTGCATTTTTGCTCTTAACTACGAAAGGACAACAGAACCAAGAAGATGAAGAAGAAAACATAAGAAGTCGATACGCAACAGAAAGTCTGTAATCAAAAATTAATCCTATTTTGCATTTTTCATTCTGTTGTTATTTTGCTCGAGGTCTCTCAACAAACTGCTAAATAGGTGTGCACTAGTGGGTTTAAAGGCGGAGTTTTTGGAGGGTGGTTCAGTGTAAAATACGTTAAAAGAAGAAGAAAAATAAAAGAGAAAGGAAAAGAACCAAACAACCTGCAACCAATCAAGGGTTTCATAAAAATAATTTGAATCAAACTAATAATAATCATAACTCAAAATAAAATCTTTGCATTATTACAGAAAAGAGCAAGAGAGATATATAAATATAGGCAAAAAGAGACACCGAGAGATAGAGAGAGAGAGAGAAAGAGAGAGAGAGAGAGAGAGAGAGATAGGGGGCAATGTTTCCTGTTGAGATTTTGTTTTTTTTTTTTTTGCTAAATTTCAAGTTGCTTTTATGTGTTTTGTCTTATAGCTGTATATATATATTTTTTGAATAATTTGTTTTTGTATTTTTTTTTTTGTTTTGGGTCTTTTGGCAGAATATTTACACAGAACAACATATACGCGGCAATAGAGCTATATATATATTTAGGGTCTAAAATGCTGTTTGTGAATCGATGTTTTGATTTTGCAGTCATACTTATCGCAGATTTTTTTTTATATATGTTTTTAGAAATTCTTTTTATATACTATTGTTATTTAGATGGTTTAGTTTCGCTTAGTTGATACGCATAAATAGTCATCGTTATTGATATATGTGGAAAATTATATATAGAAATTAAATGAAAAGAAACTCCGCTGAGATTGCTTTTGGGCCAGTAATCATCAAATATATACCATTCGCTTTATATAAAATGATATTGATATTGTTCAGTTATTTTATCATTATCATTCAATGGAGGCACGCTCAACACTTTACTATACTTTTACATAAGTGGGGCAACCACTACACAGATATTATCGGTACATGGGTGTGTGTTTGTGTGTGTGTTAGTGTGTGTGTTTGGCATATAGAAACTATATGCTTTAAAAATATATATGTATATATTCGAGAGAGAAAGATAGAGAGTTTGGTAGTGAGAGAGAGAAAGAGGTTCTTGACTTGGCTGGGTTTCTCTCACAATTGTTGTAAGTTGTTTGTATTAAATTTGATTATTCGTAGTAGTTTTCAATTGGTTTAGTTATATATTTGTATTATGCATATTTATTTATATATATATATTACTTTTCTTATGGGTTTTATGTTGTTATTTTTTGGTTTTTTTCGTAGACGACAGCATATTTTTGGTAGCAGGCGAGCAATTATCGAGTTATCGTTATCGTTGGTTTCTCACGTGGTACGTTGCTTTTGATAAAATATCGATTATTGATTACACTTCAATCGCTTCAAGTGCAATGAATTTGCATCCCCTGTTTTGTGTTTTAAGATTGGTTTTATCGTTTGGGTTGATCGCGCTCATGTTATCCGACTCAAAACTCAAGAGAGAAGCGACAAAGCAAAACGAATGTCAAAACCAAATGCATAAATGTACAACACAAACGTTTGACGCCACCATCAGGTGGCGCTGATTAATCGGCTAAATCATGGGCAGCTAAATCATAAAATAGAAATACGAAACGATAACGCTTTGAAAAGATGGCAGCTAATAAAATCTCAACTACAATATATGCAATTATTTACTTAATTACGGAAAATAAACGCATTTGTGAAAGAGAACAATAGAGAAAGAGAGAGAGAGAGAGAGGTACAGATAGATAGAGAGAGATAGATAGAGATAAATAGATGATCTTTTGGATAGCTGGGTAGAGAGAGAGAGAGAGAGAGATTTTGAAGGACATTTTTTCTTGTTGCTTTTTTAAAGAGGATAGTTAATGACTAGAATTGTTTGTTTTGTAATTACCATTTTCTATCACTTTGCGTTTGGGGGGATGGCACCGCGGGCACCAACCAACCCTCTGAGTGCACGCGGTGGGCGGTGGTGGGCGTGGCACGCACACACACGCACGACGCACGCACGCTAAACAGAACAGTAGAGTAGTAGTAGAGTAGCCTGAATGTAAGATCGTTGGAAGGTTATGGTATACTTTTTTCTTTACTGTTACTGTTACTGCTGTTGCTGTTGTTGTTGTTGTTGTTGCTGCTGCTGTAACTTAAACCGGTGCTGGAGTTGTTGCAGTTGTTGTTATTAGTATTATTTTGATTTGATTAATATAATATGTGTATATTTTTTGATTTCACGCTGATGATTTGATTATGTTTGGTTTTGTCGGTTATCGATGCTCGATTATTTGATTATTTGATTATTCGATTTACGACTATCGGTTATCGGCTATCGGGTATATCAGTATTATCGTCTATCGATTTTTGATCTCGATTTTGATTCAGTCACACAAGCTAAGGCCACTGTGTTAGTTGCCCTGTGTTTCGGTTTATACGTTTCCGCGTCACGTAACGTCTCGTTACGTTACGTTACGATCATTGCAATTGTTTATGTAAGTTTAATAAGTGTTATACAATAAGTATATATATGGCCTATATACACATAGTACATACGAGTTATCACAGTTGATCATTGATCATTGTTTTGTTTGGGTTTTTGGTTTTTTCTTTTTCTTTTTTTTGCTTATCATTTGCTTAACATTTTCATTGTTTGCGGTTCTTTGGCATCAACTGCCCACATAACGCAGCACTCTCAACTGTCTGTCGTTGTCCTTGTGACAATCGCTGTCCTCATCTTCAGATTCAGATGCAGTTTCTCTCTTTGATTCAGTCGTCTCTGGCTGTGACTAGCTCTCTGGTTCTGGTTCTGGTTCTGGCTCTGGCTCTGACTCTGACTTTGGCTATGGTTCTGATTTTGGCTCTCTGGCTGAAGCTCAACTCTTGCTGGCTTGTTGGCCAGTCTTAAGGCAGATCTTGATTCTTCTGCTTTTGTTGCAGCTGCTGTTGTTGTTGTTTCTTGTTCGATGTTGTTTACGCCAGCTCCAGCTAGCAGCTGTGAACGTTGCTCTCTTGCGATATTTGTTGTTGTTGCCGTTAAACTTGCAGCCTCCGCATCTCGTGTTGTCATCGGCGTCGTTGAGACAGCTGTTGCATTAGCATCGTTAACCAGGCTAAGAGTCGCTTCGTAGCCGCTGCCGCTGCCGTTGCTGTAGTCGACCTTCATATTACCAATCAAAATCGTTGATGTTGTTGTTGTTATTATTGTTTTTATGGTTATTGCATAATTGTTTGAGAGAAAATACAATGTATTTGCATATTTGAAACAGTTTGTTTGTCCTGCAAATTCAAATTAGTTGGTTTGGGTACCACAACGCGTATACGCAACGTTCGTATGTGCTTGTTTGTTTGCAAATCATAAGCCTAAGTGCTGAACAACACATACACACATACACATATACACATACATACACAAAGACTAAGACGTTAACGTAGACAAAGGCATAAAAAACAAAAACTATGTTCAAATCTACTATAATACAAAGTAATGGTAATTTTGTAATATTTTTTTTGGTTTTCGTAAATAAAATACACACATATTATGCAGTTAATTGTGGTCACATATATATATATATATATATATATATATATATATATATAAGTATGTGTAAGTCGTCAATTATACAGCCAATCAACAATAAAGTTCGAGAAGGTAACACAAGTAAGGAACTACAACAAACATTAGTAGTAGAACTAGACAAATAGGTTTAGTCGTATACTTGATATCGTATTTGTATGGTCGAGACATGGATAGATACAGAGAGAGGACATCTGAGTGTTTGTTTTTCTGTATGTGTTATTGTGTTTTTGTGTATTAAAAAAGAGACATAAAGAAGACTATATATATATGTATATGCTTATAGATAGAAAGATAGAATGAAAGAGAGAGAGAGCGGAAGAGAGAGAAAAATGGGCATGGTTGCCTGTATTTGAATCTGAATCTGTATGGGATGGCGAATGGACAATGGTTATTAGATGGACTATGGTTATGGACAATGGTCAAAAATGGTCAAAATGGGCAAATGGGCTAAATGGGCAATGGGCAATGGGAAAGTGGTCGCTCTATGAAGATGGCGGCCCGTTGTATGCAATTGTTTTCGTTGTTGTTGTTGTTGTTGATGGTGCTCAACACGCGTTATTCTTCTTTACTTGACGGTCGTTTCATTCATTTGCTAGTTTTTATGTCTGTCCTTTGTTACATTTTTGTCGTTTTCACTGCCATTTATTTAAATCCTTTTGTGAATGCATACAAATGCCGTATTATTTTATTTTTTTTTTAGTTTTGTTCTTTTTTTAGTATTTATTTTAATTTCTCTTGGTTTGCATTGTTCAAACAGTTTGAAATCGACAAACTAGTGCTGGCCTGTTAAAGCTATTTTCTTTGATTAATATTTATAAGTATGTTTTGATTTATTTCAAGAAATCCGCACGCTCACTCGCTCGCTAATTGTCATTCACATCTGGCTTATGTTTTGAATGATGTTACAAGATATAGTAGTACTATATCATCTTGCTTATGAAGTTTGATGAGTTTTGAAGGTCGATGGAACAATTAACTTGAAAGATTTCATGATGGTATTCGTATTGTAATGTATGGAAGACATGCAATTTGGTTGAAGCTGTAGTTCGTTCGTTTATGTTTAATTCGATTGAATTGATTCTTATATTTTATGCATATTAGATGATTCTTGCTTGATGTTATTATATTCTTGTCATGATTTATGCTTTTATTTTGTATATTTGTATATGTATTCATTAATATAAATGCCTAATAAATTAACAAAAAAAAAAAGATAAAACAGAATTATATCCATTTGAATATGTTATTTTTGTTTCGGCTGCTCTTGACCCTATTTTTTCCTTTTGTTTAATATCTCGTTGTATTTTATTTTTTTGTTGATCGCTCAGAGTCAGATGATTTGTTCAATTATCGTTGATAATTATTATGTATGTTATATATTTGGTTTTATCATTATTTGTTGATGTCATTTTGTTTTTTGTTTTATTTTTTTTTTAACATGGATTGAAAGTAAGAGATAGTTGACGTAAACAAATTGATATTTTTGTTTTGTTTCGTTTTGTATTGTATTGTTTTGGTTTTGGTTTTGGTTTTGTTACGTTTACAAAAGGTAGTAAGTAGTAATAGTAGTAGTAGTAGTAGAAGTATTAATAATTAAGATAGTAAGCAGATAGTTGTTACATAACAATATTAAATTTGTTTGTTTATTGTTTTATTTCGTTTACGGTTTCGATATCAATCAATATAGTTAAACAGATTGGTGAAATAGTATATAGTAAGTAGTATACATGTATGTAGTATGGTAAAACACAAACCAAAATGTTTTGCCAGAATAAAACGAGAGCAAGTTGATATGGATTAGTACAGTTGTTAAAAAGGAAACAGTTGACACTCACCGATGATCTACTCACTTGCATAAACGCATAGACGCCTCGTAAAAACTCCATATTTTGTTGCTCTTGAGAACCCTTCTTAGCTGTCCGTTGCGCCCGACTTATATACTGCTTAACGGTGTCGGCGACCAAATGTGGTTTTAGTTTACGCGATAGAACGCTGCAAAAAAATGCAAGAAAAAAAGCAAACAAAAAAACAAAAAACAAAGAAAGACAATGAACATGTTTTTGTATAGTAATATTAAAAGCAACGAGATACTATATGGCTATAACATTTGTTTCTGTACGTGTGCCTGCGTGCGTGTGTGTGAGCCGCTTTGTAGAGGCCTCGAGGCCTCTTAAAAATGTAAACCGAATCACGGACCGACTGCGGCCTGGCTACTTGTCACTTGACGTGGTGCCTAAACGGAAACACTTTTGTGTACTTAGTCAAATGCCTTTGTGCTAATTGGCCGCACTCAGCGTTTCTCCACCCCCGCCCCATCCTTTTCACTCACCCTGCATTGCGTATACGCCCCGTTACACCCTTGCCTCGAACACTGACTGACGGCTTTTGTGTGTTGTGTTTGTGCTCGTTCTCAAGTTCATGAAATATGCGCTAAGGCCAAACACACACAGACACACGTACACAAACAAAAACGTTATGTTCGCTGAACGGATATCACACAAGTTTTTTCTCACAAGTTCCAAAATGTTTAATGGGTTCGAGTCGAATTTGTTTTTTGTTAAGTGAAGAACAACGATTTTCTTTGCGTGTAGAAAGACCAGTAATCATCTATGTACACATTACATCCTGTGTCGATTGTGTTTGTGTGCGTGTGGATGGAATCGCTGCCTAATAGAAATGCCGCGCTGACGCCTTCACGCACTTGTGAATTGAGTTGGCAAATTGACGCCGTAGATAACGCTTATCGTTTAATTACTTTAAGCAACCGAAATCACGCACTTACACAATCACACACTTCCGCACACCCTCCAGCCGCATAGTTGACGCAAACACACACACACAAGCCCAGAGTTCAGTAGCTTGCAGCGCATAATTTCAGTTTTATTCGCTAAGCTTTTAAGCCGTGACTAACAAGCCAAGCAGAGCAAAGCAGTAGCCATCGTCAAGTTTACACACAAACACACATACACAAGACACACACACACACACACACACACACACAAGCCACACCCATATCCCCTCGACACGGATTACTGAGTTACACACAAGCACGCAACCGTTATTCGTGCTGCCATTTCATAAGTTCAAGCTAAGCACGAAAGTTCAGTGAGAATATTATATTTCTTCAATTTACAAACTGAGTGCTCAGAAAGGGAAGTCTTTGAGTATTTTTTAATTAAATCTTCAAAGAAAGAGAAAGAGAGAGCTAATGAGATTGTGACAGGGAAAATAATGTATGGAAGTACAATCAACTTTTAAATATTTTTAGGGAATTTTAAGTACGTAAAGGAAGATAAAAGTCAATATTCAACATGGCCGAAAACAACTTATTCTGCCCGGCTGATTGAAAGGTTTTAGCGAGCTGTCTGTCAGCTGGATTGAGCAGACAACGAACTGATGACCGCAGCTTAAGCGGATTGACCCAAACAAAGTGTGAGATTTTCAGTGTTTATTTCATTTGGATTTAAGTGGCACGAATAATTGAATTTTATATACGAAACTATTAGCGAACTTATATTAAGTAAACACTTTGAGTGAATCCTTAAGATGTTCGTCTGTTTTTTACATGAACACAGCTGCGAGTCATTCACTTTAAATCCACTGTAAACCAAACGGAAATTCAATATTGAGATTCGATTTTTGGTTTGCTGTATCTGATAACACTGATTGCTGTTAGCAGTTGTCGTTCGCAGATTTCGATCTTTAAATAAATTCTTTTTCAAATTAAAAAAGCTGGCATTTTAACCACCAGCAGCAATCGTTCTTGCAAACCGAAATACAAATATCAAATGCGATATACAAACACAAGCCCCAAATAAACGTAAAGAGGAAAAAAAAACATTTATCTTGATTTTCACGCTGTCAGCAACAACTCAAAAAGGCGACAGTTTGTAAAAAGGTAACAGCAACCAGAAAATTGGCGGTGTCCCACTGGAAAGAATATTTGCCGTATATATATATTTTTTTTAAGATTTTCTTTTTGCAGTTAAACATTTTTGTTACGCTTGTCTTGGCAAAAAAAAAAAAACACCAAAGCTGAAGATGGAAAAAAAATTACAAAACAAATCGAGAAAATAAATAAGAAAAATGTGAGTGCGGTTGCGAACAAAATAATAAATTAAAAGCACTCGGCGCGCAAAAGGTCAAGTGATTAAAAACAAAAAGAAAAAAAAAGCGAAAGCAAAACGACTTCGGTCTGCCACAAAATGTGGCGCCAACTCTCACTCACAAATAAATAAATTCAAAGCATGCCAACAAAATGTCCATAAAGTGTCGTTTACGTTTTGCTTTTGGAATTTTTTTTTTTTTTTTTATCATTTGCATTTTTTTGTTCTTCTTCCAGTTGCTGGTTAGAACTGTGCCCCTGATTCTCTTTCAAGTTTTTGTTAATTTTGTGGCAATCCAAGTCAATAGATTTAACACGCCGCATTCCACAGCAGTGTGGAGCCAGTGCGCACAAGTGCTGCGGCTGCTGCTGGCAGGTGGCAGGAATAATAAAGTTGCAATCGTATTTGGCCCCGGCCAAAGGTCGGAATTGTCTGGTTATTTGTGGCTGCAGACAACGAAATCACAGATGGGAACAGCAAAAGGACTTTAACCCACTTGACATGCGACCAAATTAGCCATAAGCGACACTTGAGTCTCTAATTTACTTCACTCCCTCCAACTGTTAAGCTTTATAATTACATACGCTTCTCTGTGTGCGTGCGTATGTATATATGTATGCCAGTGTGTGCGTGACTGTGTTCATATGTGCCAAGCACAAGTTTATGTTGAAGCAAAGCGAAGCTTGTCACCCAAGAATAATGGCAATACATAAACATACATATATATATATATATATATATATATATATATATATATATATATAGCTTTAAGTTTCAAGTTATATAAGCTTGAAAACATATCAAAGCGCTTATAAATTTGGTTGGCACGTGATAATCTCCATGGCCCAGCACAATGGAAATTAAACGAGACATAAATTGTTTGACTCGCACAAATTTTAGATGAGAGCACGTTCTGCCAAATAAAGAACCCAAATAAAAATGTGTTTTCTAATGATTTATGAGTACAGAATTTTTGGAAAAAGATATTATAAAGGGAATTAATCGTAGTTGGTCTCGATTTCATCTTCATAATAGTGTCAAATATAATCAATTATTCTTACAAGACATAAACGAATTTTAATTAAACAGGCCAGAAAAACAACCAAAGTAGATATAATTAATCATTTCATTGCACAACTTTATCAATCTGCTCTTAATGATTACTGAATATATTTTTCTTGAATACAGACACTAATAAGCAAGTACTTCGAAGTGACCCTGTTTTAAAAGTTCTTTACAACCACTGATAATTGCACAGAGAACATGAAACATGAACAACAAGCAAAATGTTCAGCCCCAAAATATGCAATAAAATCTGTCAGTATTTGTGGTGCTGCGAACCGAACTGGAAAGGAAGAGGAAGAGTGAAACAGACGAAGGACAAGCAATGACATGCAATTGCACTGAAATTACAATATTATTATTATCATTAAAATTTGTTTATTTTTTTTGTTTTGTTATTTTTTGTATGACATTTCAGATCTGGAAGCGCATAACAAACGCAGTAAAAAGTCAAGCAGAATGCAAAAGAGAGATGGAAAAAGCGTATAAAATTGTGAAACCAGCAAAATTGTAAGGGAATACGCCAAAAAGTTGATGAAATGGTTGAAAATTTAGAATTAAAACATCTGCTTAGTTGTCATGTACTTGAAATACACAAAATCAATTTAATTATGCACACATCATAATCAGTTGGGAACAAAGGCAAAAATAGACATCGTTTGATGAGTTAAAACAATGAATTGAAAGTCGTTAATTGCTTTACGAGTATTTACATGAGAATAAGTAGTTAAATTGCACAGCTAGCCCAACACAATTCATAAAGCATAAACTAAACGCTGGAGCCACTTAAATTGCATGACTGGCTGACTAACAAAATGTCAATGCCAAAATAATTACTCGGAATGGCATTTTGTTTGAGTCGCATTTGAATACACACGATTATGCCAACTTGTATTGTATAGTTTGAGCACATAATGAATAACTAACTCATCATCATCATCATCGTTATAATCGTGATCTCGTGAGCAGCTATTTGTACACGTGTATTGTAAATGACATGCCATTAAAAACAACAACAACAACAAGCTTAACAATAGCGTAACGGGAACGAAAACTATTTAGATGTGTTTTTTGTTATTCGTTTCGTTTTATGATTTCGTTTATTGGCCCGAGTGGGTCACAATTTGTTAAACAACAGCTGAACAACAGTGAACGATAGGATCAACCGTCAACAAGGAAACTCGAATGTTGCATTTCCTTTTTGCTTGTTCTTGCTTTCCCCCTCTACCCCGTTCCCCATTTCTATCACTTTCCACCTCATTTTGAGCATTTAGTATATAAATTTTGGCTTTCGTAGTTTTGTTTGCCATTGCTATTGCTGATAATTAGACCAGGCTACCTGGCCGTCCGCTCGTCTGTCTGTCTGTCCGTCCGTTTATTGTCTGCTGACCCTGCTGTTGCATGCCCCAGCGACTGCTTGCAACGAAACGGAACAATTGCCTTGCGAAGGTCTTGCAATAGTTGGCTTTTTGGCTGCTTCAGTACTTCCACATGCTTAAATACCTATGAAGCTTTAAGTAAGCTCTTGCACACACGCACACACACACACATACACAGCAAACAACGATTTTTATTGTCTTATGCTAGATTTGTGCGCCAAGTCCCGAATGAGGACAACGCACTCCTCGCTCCTCCTTTCTGCCCTACTCCTTCTAGCTCACAAACAATTCCATTTAAGTGCTACACACACACACACACACATACACTCATAAGCAGTATGAGTGAAAGTGTAAGGAGCGAGAAAGAGGAAGGAAGAGCGGGAAAGAGAGAGGCAATTGTGCGAGGGTTGCCTCAGAAACTGCATTAATCGACCATATATTAACATTGTCCATAAGTTTAGATCTTGCTAATTGGGTCTGCGTATTAAGATAAATAAATATTAAAATATAAATCATATGATTTCTGCCAACTTGAGCTTATTAATTAATAACAAAATGTTCATTTGACCCTCGCATTTGTGCTATTTGCACAGAGCTTCGTGCCACATTCCACATGGGAGACACATGAAAGTTATTACACTTATTATATGAAGAAAATAATTTTATGTGTGCGTGTGCACGTGTGTGTGGGTGTGGGTGTGTATGCCAACGCTGTAAGTCCTTTTTGTTGCTGTCAATAGCGAAAGAGAGCAAAGAAGTGAAAAAAATTAAAAGACTTCATCTGTGTGTGTGCGAGTGTGTGTGAGTGTGTGTGTGTGTGTGTTGGTGGCTTGCACCATGTTGATAAGGGCTCTATGGCTGCTGTGTCTGTGTATATGACACGTGCGTGTGTGTGTGTGTGTGTGAACAAGTTTGATTGCCACACACTTTATTATATAATAATGAGTAATAAGTATTACACACACACACACATGCATGCATCCACGCATATTTTTATTGCTTCGTTACAAACTTATTGCAAACTACTCTCGCTTCCTACTGCGCTCTTCCCCTTCGCCACAGTAGCAAACGGTTCACAGCTCAAAATGAACGTTCCGATGCGCTCGGCTCCTCGTTTGCCGGAACTTTATGGATGTTTTTGTCATTATCTGAATTTGGATCCAGAACCTGTTCGCGGGGGCAGTCGATTGAATCGCCATGTCCTCGATCATCTATGTCCATCAGGTCATTGGCATCGCCTATCGAGTCAGTTTCCTCCTCACTTTGTGATACTCTAGCTACGATGGCATCATAATGATCACCGTAAAGCACTCGTAATGGCTGGCCTGTTTGCTCCTCTTGCGAAGACCCGTCTGGATGGCAAATCGTTATGATCTCATTTAAGTTCGGCTTGTAGACGGCAACCGAACGTTGTAAAAGGTCGGCCAGCGCCTGTACCTCAATATGGTTGCCGTATGTTGAGCCACAGCGCTTTCTTCTAACGTATTCTTGCAGATTTTCTTCTGCTATGAACGGTTCGAAGCGTTCGCGATGCAACTCAATATAGTCCAAGGCACGTTGCCTAAGTACGTCGTGCAGATCTTCATCGTTGAATATTAGTAGAGCAATTGCTCGAAAGAGGCAGGCACCGTCACCCTCTACTTGGCTTACTATCCAATCGTTGGTTTCCGTGACATTCTTGGCTTCTTCTTTATGAGTCACCTGTTTTGTTGGCGTCGGCTCATTTCCTATTATATCCCGTCTTGGCTCCTTTGGGTGCCTCGGCTGCTTTGGCTTCCTTGCGCTGCCGCGGACTCCCTTTTTGCCTCTTGGGCGGCTTGCCCTCCTGGGCCTCTTCAATCTTTTGGGCATCTTTCGGAGTGTCGGCACTGCTCCGAATTGTTCAACTGTGTGTTGCCTTAATGTGGAACTGAACGCAAACTTTCGCCTACTTCTAGCAATCCATTGTTGAAATCCAGTTTTTAAGAATTTTTTATTTCGCCTATTTTCCATATAGCGTATAGCGTAGTGACACAAGACGCGGTTTACAACAAGATTTTTTATCATTTCTGATATGCTCTTCATATTTGATCTATTTGAAAAGTCAAAGCAGATTTAACGCAACTGCTTATCTAAGTTTGACGTAACTGACCAGGGTAAAGGATAAAAATTTGAATAGCTTTAACTTTAGGCAACAACGATTCGTCTGTGGGCAAGTAAACTCTCTGATCACAAAAATGAAAGCTTGTATATTTATAAATAAAATTATTATTAAGCATCTTAGAAATATATATTTCATTCTAACTTGATTCCCACTCAATAACGTGTATTCAGGCCTCAATACAATATGATTGCTTCATATCATTTTTGCAAACAGAAAAAAAAGGAAAGCCTTATAAGCAAAAAAAAAAAGTGACTCAGTTGCTTAGTCCTCAGACAGTCCTCATCTCTATCCCACTGGCTTGCACTCTGACACACCACCTTCCCGCTCCCCGCTCCCCGCTCCACAGCCCTTTTCACTGCATGTCTTCCCCAGTTGCGTTGTCGGCATTGTGCAAATGCTGCCCCATTTGTCAGCTGGCACAAATTTGCATAAGCGTCGCACAGCCAAGCGGTTGGATGACTTATGGTTATTGTGGCCCCTTACCCTTAGCCTTACCCTATCCATCAGCAGCAACAACCGTTGCTACCGCGCCTAACGTGTCCCCGTTTTCGGTACTCTGCTTGCCACAAAACGCAAACTTGGCCCCCTTGTCACCGCCTAATCTCACGATCCAAAAATTTCTCGTTGAAATTAGCTGTGAAATGCCAGCAGCAAAAGCGGCAGCAACAGTAAAAGCGGCAGCTAAAGGCGACGGAAATGACATAGAAATGAAACAGAGTAGAGAAACAATGGAAAACTACGAGTAATATGTCCCAACAGAGAAAGAAACAGAAAGAATGGGTTGAGCCACAGACGGATGGGGCCGACCAAGAGTTGACTTGAGTTGAGCTGAGTTGGGCTGTGCTGGGATTCAGACACAGTTGGACGAAACGCGAGTTGGCCGATTATAATGTGCCAGCAGCAAGCTGACAAAAGGCGCCAAGGGAGCAAAAAAGGAGCCAAAAGGATTTTAGCTCACCGCAAACGTTTCACCCAACCAGAGACAGAGAGACAGATAGAGCGAGAGCGAGAGAGAGAGTGTGTGTCACAAACTTTAAGCTTTATATGACCCATAAACTCGATTATTGTATATCAGACAAACTGTGCCACAAAGCACACGGAGCGTGAAACGTATTCGCAATCCTTCATAAATATGTATATATAAATAATGTTGCAATCGGACTTTAAAATTGTTACCCAACAAATTGATAAGTTTATAAATAATGCTAAAAACGCGCAAAACTTTTACATACCACTGGTTTTTGATAACTTAGAGCATAGATTTTACCTTCGAGAATCGTTTAATTGTTCAATATGCACCAAAAAGACTTTTACAAGAGATGTTCACAATTCTAGAAAAATAAAATAGATTTAAAATTTGTATGTTGTGTCTCTGATAAAAAAAAAATTCTGATAGATTTAGACAGCTTAGAAGTTGATTGCGAAATCAATGCCTTAAAGACCCTTTAAAAGTTATACCCAAAACTACACAGATTGTCAACATTCTGTTGGTATTTAAATTGGTACCACATACAACGTGTCCTTTCGCGTAGCATTGTTGAAAATTGCTTCACAAATCACGTCACATGCTCAACGTGGGTTCTTCGCGTGCTCTTCTCTTTCTCCCCTCCCAAATTCCTGATGCTTTTGTATAACCCCTGCCACAAACAATGAGCCGGGTAGAGGCCGAAAACGAAACACAAATACGGTTCAGGTCCAGTGATGATAAACAAAAGCAAACACAAACTTTAATGGCTCAAAAGAGGAAGAATGGCAAAAAAAAATATGAAGCAAACGGCGCAAAGAGCCATGAAATAAAATAAAATAAAATAAAGCATGGCATGAAAAAATATAGCTAAAAATAATGAACGAGGGAAAAGAAAGAGCCAGCAGCAGCACGCACACACTTAAGGAATAGAGAACAAAAAAAAAAAAAACAGGCGATTTTCGGAAAATAGCATCATCAACATCACGAATGATGATGGGATGGGATTCAAGATGGTTTTGCTCTGGGTCCCCCCTCGAGTACCATGTATGTTTTTATAACGAACGAGAAAGAGAAAGAGAGAGAGAAGGTTTAAGAGAGAGCAAGCATTCAGCTGCTTGTCGTCTTTGTCGTCGTCATTATAAGCATAATCTTTAATAAACGAGTGAGCGCCTGGGAGCACAGACCCCGCCCCGCCCCGCCCCGCCTCCACCTTTGTCCCTTTCTCCACCTAGCCGATTGGGCTGCAATGGTCCAGTTTGCCGCGGGCAACTCTCAAGCGACCGCAAATGGACGTGGAGAAAAGGATCCGAAACAGATGAGCATAGCACTGAGAAATACTTGTAAAAGAACACTCAAAACAATATATGTGCACTTGAAAAATGCTTATAAACAGAATATATTTATTGAAGGAAAAATCCTCGAAAATTGTTGTTTACTTTTAAGCTTCTAGCAATTATACAACTTCTAGGCAATACTTTACTGATGAGTGTTGGTTAAGCAAGCGGCGAGCATTTTTCAAATGAACGAACTTTTAAAATAATTTAGACATAAGCAGCACAGCTCTTTAAACTTCTCGCGTTGCGAGGCTCCTAGCTAACTTTTGGCTGCGTTCGCCCCTTTACTTAGTCTTAAGGGGTTTCCGGCCTGTTTGCTTGGCCACAGCGCCAAGCACCAAGCACACAGCATAGCCGAGCCGAGCCGAGCCGACCGAAGCTGAGTCAAGCTGAGCTGAGCTGAGTAGAGTAGAGTAGGGTAGAAAGAAACGCGAAGGGTGTTCGGTAATGTGTCTACCCAACTCAGTTGAGCAAGTCTCTGGACAACGTTTGTTGGCCAAAGGAAACGTAATGTACACCAAATGGATATTTAATTACACTTTGCCCGCCCGGCCGACCGTTCAGTCCGCTCAAGCCCAGACCTGAGCTGAGACCAAGAGCGACACGCGCACCTGGACATGGTAAACTAATTGGAGTGGGCGTTTCTTTGGCTCGTCAGCGACTTAAATACCTTTAAACTATGCATCAAAGATTTATTATTGGAAAAAATGAATAAAATTGCACATAATGTACAGTAATTTGTAATTTATTGCGGCTAAGGTTGAGGGACAAGCGGTAAGGTTTATATTGATTAGCTTAAGCTTTGCATACACATGCATATAATTCCATCAAAGCCAAAATCGCCCACAGGTTCTTAGGACGTTTGCTCCAAATGCATTGCGTATACGCAATATTCGCAATATCTAAACGTTGAACAAACAATTTAATTAACACCAAAGTGCTTGTGTGTGGGCCTTTGTGTGTGTTTATTATTTTATTGAGTATGTTTACTTCATCATGTTCGTTTGCTGTGCATATGGCGCATACGCCCCAAGGGCAGTTCAAGTCTTTTCTTTTCTAATTGAAATCATGCATTGAATGTTTATTTCATTATTTCCATTACTTTGTCACAAGGTTGCTGCATTCTATGAAAATTGTGGAAACTTCTTTGCCCAAAAATACTTCAGATGCATGCAACTTAGTTCTGACGTATACGTAATTGAATTATGATACTCGCCAATTGTGCTAAGCGCATTTAGGCTAAAAATGCTGTTCAAAACGATAAGTTCGATAGAGCTTAATCCAAAAACGTTGTGAGAAGAAATAAGATAAAAATATATGAAAATATTTAATTGAGTTTTCTGCATTTGGCAGCTGGCATCGATTTAAAGCCAATTTGTGTCTGCTTCTTCTGTAGAGTGCTTTAGCCGGCAGCTGCTCTTTCGACAATGGAAATGAAGTGCAAGGCTCGCAGACTTTGGTTTATGCTTACGACTAACTGCAAACAGACACATGTGAATATGTGTATGTGTGTGTGTGTGTGTGTGACAGTTGTTGGGCTTTGCAAGTCGCTGCCTGATTGTCATTTGGAGTAGTCAGTTGTAGTTGGCAGTGACTCAGGACTAAGAACTGTCTCTCCTTTTACAAGCAGCAGTATTCAAATATGTATGTATATATTCCCAGATATATATGCATGTTAACTGCCTGCAGATACAACACACACACACACACACGGATAGTGAAATAGACATAGTCATAGAGATGCAAATTGAGGCAGGGCGCGTTGTCTTCATTCAAAGTTGAAATTCTTTTGTTATAAATATTTGAAAAGTTCGCAGCGATCCAGCAAATTGAAGCACTTTGCTGTCTTCTTAACTCACAAGGGTGGTTAAAGAAACATTTGGGATTATCATATACGGCCGTGTAAAATATTATATATTTTGTTTCCAGTTAATCTTAAATTGCATTCAAATCATATTTTAGTTTGGCAAATGTTTATAATCTCGATGCTTTTGAAGTTAACACATGAATACTTTCAGTGCAACCCTCGGGCAATTGAAGCTGCTTTGTCAACTGCGGCGCATTGCGCGAATACATATATATATAAGTGTGTGTGTGTATTTATATGCTTACATTTCATGCAAGCATAAGAAAATATTTGCAGTCATATTTTTACTTTTCATTTCTCAGTTTTCTTTTTTTTTTTCTGCTTCTGCTGCGTACATTTCGCAACTTCTGTGTACTTTTGTTTGGTTTTCCTTTTGTACTTTGTTGCCTGATGCTTACTTTCTTTTTTTTTATCTCTCGCTCCCTCTGTCTCTATCTCTGTTTGCCCCGTTGGAACATTTTGTGTGCTACACGCGTTTGTTTAGTAACTTATGTACACACACACAAACGCAGTTACATTTGTATATTTGAGAAAAAGGAGTTGCAAGGGAAACTCAATTTGCATAGCAGAACAAGCATTTGGAGCCAGCTTAATGCCAGACTTAAGCTCAATTAAGGCCAAAAGTAAAGCATAGATTTCACCCGAATTTTCATTCATTTTCATTTTAGTGACATCCAATGCATAGTTTATAGTTTTTAATTTAAGAAAACATTTTTGAAGACGTGTTTAGGGTATCGTCTATTCGATTTGCCTCCATTCTGTCAACTTTTTGTTTCGGTTTTCCTGTACTTTTTATTTAGCAATTCTCGTCGATATTTTTTGTCGCTTGTCTCAAATTTGCGTTGCTGATTGGCATTTAGCGATAAGCGGAATGGAGAATTGAGACACAAGCTGATAGCACAAATGGGGCCAATATCTCAAGAAAAAGTTAAGACACTAACAGGGCAAGAGAGGGGGGAGTTTTGAAACTATGCAAAACATTTTTGCCAGCTGCTGCCCGGCGGCAAAGTTGCTCAATGCTATTTACATTGAATGCATATTTTAGATCATTTCATTTGCGTTTCAATTTGTTAGGCAAATAGTTCAAGTTGCGATTGCAAGCTGCCGGCAAAACACACACTCAAGTACACACACACACACACACACACACACATGCTCAGAGTGAGAAAGAGAGGGAACGCGATTGGCAGAAAGGGAGAGAAAGTATAAGAGTTTGATTGGATATCAAATATGTGAAATATGCTTCTGCAATATGAAATACAATTTACAAATTCTCAAGGCTACAACCAAATAAATCCCAAAGTGTCATTGTATGTGTGTGTGTGTGATTGTGCCCGAGAGCGAGAGAGATGTATGGGGAAAGTCTTGAAAAACTTCACGTTTAAAGTAACGTATAAAATAAACGTTTCAAAAGTATCAATGGAAAAACAAAGAAACTTTAACTAACCAAATATCCACAAATAAAATTGCACACACACACACACTACCACACCCATGTGCTGGCGCTGGCTGGCTCTCCATCCATGTGCATTGGGTAAGCCATTCGTTATAGTGGGCTTCGGACATTTTGTAAAATTTATTACATTGCACCGACAAGTCTCGCGTGTTTCGTTTCATGCGCCTACACTTCACTTAACAGCAATAACAACAACAACAACAACAACGTTGCAGTGGGGCGAACACAACCACCACTCAATCAGTCAAACAACCCACCCACCCAACCACGCACACACCGAAACCACCACACACACACACCTAGCAGTGGCAATGCGCTTTTTTTTGGCCATGAGCCAAGTGCAACTTTTTGCACCTAAGAAAATGTGCAACGTACCGCAGGCGACCATTTTTAATAAGTGCAGCCCCTTAAAAAGCTTGGGCATTGGCGGCGTTGACAAGCCAAAATGCCAAAATGCCGCGACTTAAAACGAAAAGCATCGACATCGGGCACGGACTTGGGCTTAACATCCGTATCTGCGGCCTGGTGTGAGTGGTTGATCGGCAAGGTAGAGCTAGGGGCGGTTGGGGGGTTGGTGGGTTGTCCCGCCACTTTGGCTGCCTTTTCCTTTTGATTTCACTCGCAGCTATGCTGTTTTGCCTATGCGTCGGGTGCATTGACCGGCCAGCCGCCACAGTCGTACATATAAAGTGCACCCAACCGACACAACAGACCAATCCCAAGCCACCCAACTGAGAGGCAGGCCTTCATGAGCCAACGTTGCGTAACACACAAAAATCACAGAGAACGTTACGAGACGAAGTCAGAAGTGCAAAACACTTTAAATTAAAGTTCTGATATAATAAAACGTGTAAGCCATAAAGCATCTTAACAATATGTGAGTCATTTGTGGTAAGACCAAACCTTAGAAGACTTTAACAAATATATTTCAAATCAGAACTAAGCGCACATCAATGCTCAACTTCAAAGAATTGTGGCAAGTGGGATTTGTTTTGCCAACCTTTTTGCTTTTGTACCGTTTGTCTTGTATATTTTAATCAAGTCTGAATCGCTTTGACGAGGAATGCGTCGGCACTCTATTAAATCTCTAAGATATTCAAGTGAATAACGATTGCAGGTATCATTTATTCAGCGGTTTCTCTTAATTTAGTCAAAAGTAAATACCAGAAACTTTGGTCCTTGCCACCGCCACCGCCACGCCACCCAACCACTTGGTGAGACGGTAGTTGAAACGGTTTTTCCAAATGCTTTTCATGTGCGTTCAGACGCAAAAGTCAAAGCTTTGGGTTCAATGAATGTTGAGTGGGGCTGCAGTGAACTTTAACGCGCTCTCTTAAAGCTCAACCAAACAGCGATTTTAGCTAAGTGCAGGACGCTTTTAGTTCATTCGTTCGTTCGTTCGCGAATGGTTGGCAATGGTAATGGTGGTGGTTGTGCTGGTGGTGCATGAGCTAAGTGGATGAGTGATAAATCTTTATCACTTATTCCACAAACAGCGCCAGCCAGCTAAATTGATTAATTGCGCAAATAAACGCGCGACGACGATAGTCGAGACGCGTCTCCCATTGGTCTCTCCAACCCCTCCAAACTCCAAACTTGGCCACAAATCAAAGTGGACCTCGCCAACGCCAGGAAGAAAGGAAGACATGCTGACAACTTTCGTCACGTCGCGTCGTCCAACGGAAATAATTTATCAAAGTGGGCTTACATTATTCGTACATACATACATATATTAAATATATAATGATCAGATGACACCAATCCAACGATTTCAAAACCTCAACATAATTAGTGCGAGGTGGATGAATGCTTTAAAAATAAAAAAAAAACACCAACAAAAAATGTTTAGATTATTATTGATGGTTTGTCGTTCTTTTGAGTGTCCGAACCATAATTAAATAACGACAGCATCAATGAATTACATTTTATATTCTTGTGGGGCCAATGCAAATATTTATTTTTGGGTTTTCGCTTCCTCTCGTCCTGCCCTGCTTATAAACCAATTACAAATTGTGTCCAAAATAAAAAAACCATTTAACTAGCAAGCCTGCAAATTAAATTAGATTTTCTTTTTTCTCCTTGCTTTTCGTTGGTAATTAACTCTGTAAAAAGTGTGGCAAACAGATTGCAATGACCATTTTATTTGTTGTTTCTTCTTCTCCGAAAAGTTATAAATGGTTAAGCGGCCAACTTTGAGGTCTTTTTAGATAGCATGAACCCGTTACTCTAACACTGAGTGTCTTTAATGAAAAAAGGAACCAAAAATGTACTCATGTACTTATTCTTATTACGTTTGTCTCGCATTTCCTTTTAAACACAAGGCAGAAATCTTCCGCATGAGTTGCGATTTGTTTGTCTGGTTTCTTTTTTCTCCTCTGTCTAAACACATCAGCTTTAAGTGCTTACAGATTACTGAACGCGATTTTCATAAGCAATTGCTTAACAGCACACACATAAATACACTTCCTTAACAACACGCACACACATACACATACACGCAAGTTGGCAGTCAGTAAAACGTCAAAGTCAATACACAGAAAATTTTTAGAGTCTTTGCCATTCAGTCTCTCTGTTTAATAGGTGCTATAATACAATCAGCTGAATCAGACAGACGACAACGACAACGACGACGACGAAACGTGGCCACATTGAACAGGTGAGTGTTGACACACCCCCACACCATACACACACACACACTTACACATACATTCACAAACAAAACGCGAGACGGGCGCATTATGCAAAAAAAAAAAAAAAAACTTTTTTTTTAAAAGTCAGGCAGAAAAATGTTTTTTAAACGCTAAATTACTTTTGAATGGCAGCTGTAGGCGGCTGAGCTGGGCGTTGCGCTGATATAGGCGTGGCAGCAACGTCACAATTTCATTTTGTGCGTCCTCATCTACACCATACCCATCCACCCCTCCCTAAGCACACGTCTTTAGTCGCCTCGTTTATCGTTTCTCTATGTGTGTGTGTGTTTTTTTAGTGTTATGTCTGAAGAGCGGAAATGCTTATCCCAACACTTGAGCATCACGTGCGGCCGACGCAACGTCGACTGGGCTGTGCGCTGCCACCTGGCAACAACAACAAAACATATAACATTTAGAGAAATTATGGGACAACAAATCTCAGATGCTCTTTCTATGCTATAAAACATCTTTTTGATTGTTAAGTTGTGCTTTTAGCTTTAGATGCCGTAGGACTTATGTTGCATCAAGCGTTAAGTAGATCTTGTAGTGTTGTAAAACTAAGAAACTTGCCAATACTGTTCTTCATTTACGTCTAGATACATCTTAACACAGTGTTAACACATATCCTATTATCTTTTATATATCTGCAATATTTGTATCCTTTCTAAGTGTTACATAAGATCCCAAAAGAAAACATCTTCGATAAGAATTTAAGTTTGCATTCAATCATCAAACACACCTAAGGTATGGTAAAAGTGTTAGAACTCATTATTCATAATCTCATGATTACTTCACAAGCCGAGAAAAGAATGTTACCAAATGTTTCTTAATGTCGATATACCCTGCATGGGTAGCCGTTAGCCTTGTCTAACTGTGCCACGTCGCGGCGTCTCGTGCGCAATGTCTTAGCCGCAAGCGTCTAAGGTCGTAGCAGTCGGCTTAGGTCTATCGGGTTGGAAGGCGGTAAGGGAAGAGTGGATAGCGGCGGGGAGGCTGTAAGCTGTGGCAACATCAGAGTCGTCGTCGTCGTCGTCGTCGTCGTCGACGTCGCCGTCATCGTCGTGTAGGTGTTTTGAATGTTTAGCTCAAGTGGCTTTTTAAAACACATTCTATGCTAATTAAGGGTCTGGCTTTAGGGCAGAGGTTAGGGAGGTGATGGTGGTGGTGTGGCTTAAAAGCAAAAGCAGGGGAAGAGAGTCAAAAACAGAAGGGGGAAGGGGGGAAAGAGAGTGAGGCGTAAATTAGTTGTCGTCGTGGACGTCGTTGATGCCGTTGTTTGGCTTTGATAAGCAAAGATTGTTTCTACAGCCAATGTCATCAATGGGTGTTGGTGTTGGTGGTTTGTGATTGTGGGGTTGTTGTTGTTGCTGTATTTGTTGTTGTTGTGGCCTCACTCATTGCGTAATCCTTAAAGTTGAATTCCTGTTTACAAGCTGTCACCGAGAGCCAGCCAGGCCCATTTAATTAACGAATTAACAAAGCCAGAAGTTTTTGCGGTTTTTTAAGTGATTTCGGTCCTGAGGATCAGTACCATCGCCAGGACAAGAACCACAAACAGGACATGCGGCGACGAGCAGCGCCCAATTATTTTTGCGGCCTTGTTGTGCATAATTGAATTATTGCCATATGCAAAAGCCAAAAATAAGGGATAAGAACGAATCAACCACAAACTCTCACACACCCAAATGTACGGGAACCTAAAAAGGAACCCCAGAAACCTTCCCCTTCCACTTCCCCATCCCAAGCAGACAGCGGACAGGCGACAGACGATAGCGACGGTAAAGTTTTCTCTTGTGGCTTTTTATATTTTTGGCGCCTTTTGCTTGTTAAATAAATCAACGTCGACGAAGCTTAGGACAACAAACCGAAAAACCCCCTCGACAGAAAAAACAACAAGATCCGAAAGACAAAGAGAAAAGGCGCAAAGCCAAAGAGGCGGCAATAAATTGAATTAGGAATTTAATTGAGAATTTGTTTGCTCCGTTTCTTACTTGCCATTAATACAAACGAGCTTTAAACACACACACACACAAACAGCTTAGTGCTGTGAAATACTACGGCAATAATCGATAGCTCGATACATTCCATTGAAAGATTTGACACATTTGTAAATCAAATTAAGTATTTCAAATTTTTCCACGCAGGCCAACAATGTGGCTACAATTGATTTTGTTGGCTTTATTTGGGCTTTCATTGCTTTGCGGCTCCTTGGAATGCACTCGCCAATACTATCTCGAACTGTTGAAGCGCATCTTCGCCTACACTTCTGCGGAATTGCAGAAGGTGAGCCTGGCGAGAAAACAAAGACTGAGAGCTAAACAGCAGCAGCAGCAACCACCCAAAAGAATCATCAAGTTGACATCGAGTCGCAGAGTGAAGCCACGTAAGGATGCTCTCAATGCCCGGATGGAGCAGTGCTGTGAACTAATTGCCGACGGACTCCGTCTGGTGCTCGAGGATGAGGTGACGCCACGTTTTACTGCAGCTGAGCCGCCAGCTGGCGAATGGAATCTGCTGACGCGCAATCTGCGCATCCAGAAGCGTCATCTCAGCTGGAGTCTGCTCATCATGTGGTTTCTATCGCTCATCTTCCGCTATGCTGTGTTGGTGCCGGTGCGTGCATTGGGATGTACCGCCAGCCTGCTGCTGACATCCGTGTTGACGGGGTTGCTGGGTCAGCTGCCCGAATGGGCCTTCAAGCGGCGATTTGTTCATGCGTTGTTGCGTCCATGCTTCCGTTTGGCCAACTGTTTCGTTCCGGCCGTGCGGCGTGTACACAATCCGGAGCTGCGTCCCAGCGTGGGCATTTGTGTGTGCAATCACACCAGTCCGATTGATGTCCTGGTGCTCATGTGTGATGTCTATTACTCCCTCACAGGGCAGCTACACGGCGGCATCCTGGGCAACATACAGCGCACGCTTGGCCGGGCATCGCCCCATCTGTGGTTCGACCGCCGCCAGCTGGGTGATCGCGAGGCCTTGGCTATGATTTTGCACATGCATGCCAAGGGCCGTAACATGCCACCCATTCTACTGTTTCCGGAGGGCACGTGCATCAACAATACGGCCGTGTTTCGCTTCAGGAAAGGCACCTTTGCCAACAGCAGTGTCGTCTATCCCATGGCTGTGCGGTACGATCGACGCTTTGGCGATGCCTTCTGGGACAGCACCAGATTCTGCATGCTGCGCTACATCCTGATGGTGATCTCGTCGTGGGCAACGCCCTGTGATGTTTGGTATATGCCGGCGATGAAGCGACGTTCCACTGAGTCGCCCATTGAGTTCTCGAATCGTGTCCAGGCGGCAGTTGCAGCTCAAGCTTCCTTGCAGGATCTACCCTGGGATGGCAATCTCAAGCGCAGCAATCGTGTTCGCGATTGGTAGGAATTTTCGAATACCTATCGAATACTTTAATCAACTCAATGGAGCGAAACTGTTTTAAATACTAATTGAATTACTTGGATATATTTGTTTTTGCATACACATACACACAATTACACACAGACACACACACACACAAGCGAAATATAAACAATCGATTGCCATTGTTTATTGTTGTGTTAGGCAAATTGAAATTGATTGCAATTAATTAAGTAATCATTGTTTATTACAGTATATGTCCATGCTAAACATATTTCTCTATTGTATAACACACACCCATACACATACACACACACACACAAAAACAGCAAAATTGCAAAATTGCAAAATATATTTGGCATTTTGAATTTTAATTTCCATTGTATTCGCGTTAACAAATCCGATTAAGTGCGTTACGAAAAAAGCAAACAACAACAAAATGTGTTTTTTCGACTTTACAGTGCGCCCATGAACATTTCGTTTTTAATTGATGAATATATAATTTAAATTTCATATTAATGTTAAACCATTGTTTATTTAGTTGTTGGGTATTTTCCAGCTTATATTAAGGCTTTAAGATACGATAAGAGAGATGATGTCGTAAACATAACAAGAATTAAATTATGAATATTTGAAGTAAACCCAAAAGTAATATCCCAAATGGATTTAGAAAAGAATTATTACCTTGGCTGTGCTGTGAGAGAGAGAGTGGAAGGTGGAAGGTAGGCTCAGGTCAGGTTTTGGGGCGGAGGGATATTTTTGTTCTTTGAGATAGACGTACCGTTTCGGCTGGACAATCTTTCGTTCGCTGTTGCGTATTGAGGCGTTCGGACCGTAACGACCGAGCAGAGCACTCTGGGATTGAGAGAGGCCACCGGCGGCACCACTGGCCGCTGTGATGGCAGCGATACCGCTGCGCAACGATGTGCCTAGCTCGCGATGATGGAACGCGCCGATATGTGATTGGGATTGCACTGCATAGTCGAGGCCGGGCAGTTCCAGCGATGCGATCGGATGGATGCGCGTTAATGAGAGTGTACTCTCCAATACCGTGCTGAGCAGCGGTGCGCTGCGCAGGGATCTAAGACTGCCGCGGCGCGTTAACGTATCAGGCTTATACATTTAGCCAGCTTGCTTCACTCCCACTCATGTGGGAGTGTCCCTGGGGACACAGAATGTCCACCACACTGCGGTAATCAAGCCTGTTCTCGTTTCTCTTTAAAATATTTTCACACTCACGCCTTTTGCTGTAATTTTAAGCAGTCAAGCAGCAGTTGAATTAACTCTGCCTTCTACTTCTCCTCCTTCTATTTCTCCTCCCAAATGGGTGCTCAGGTATAATTGTTATAAACGGTTTGGGTTTTGTTATCGGCACAGCGACGTTTTATGAGCAATTACGTTGCCGAGTGTGTAAAACTTGCTGGTCACGCGACCGGTTGACAGACCTGGGGTTGCTGGGGTCCTAGGTTGGTCCACCTGGGGTGCAACTGGGTTCCACCTTCACCTCCAACTCTTCGTGACACGTGATTCGTGACCGATTGCGTTTTGTTTGCGCAAATGTTTGTACAAATTGCTTGTCGCCTTCACATCGGTCTCTCCCCCCCCGCGTCGTCCTTTTGTCCTCCTATTTTGCATGTGATTTGCATGAGATTTGATTTGTCAGATTGCGATTAAAAGACTGGACACGCCAAAGAGTGGGGGAGCAAGGCAGAGAAATAGGAAGAGGAAGCTTGCTGCTTTCGTAGGTGGAACTACAACTACTTACATCTGTACAAAATGCGCTCTATTGCAGTTAGCAGTTAGATAGGGTTTGTGGAACTGGGTAGTGGGTGGTGGGTATTGTGGGTGGTGCTGCAATCATTGAACTGCAATCACTGCACTGCATTGAATGTTGGTTTCACTATGTGTGTGTTTCGAGTGCACTTTGTGAATGGCAAACCAGACGATCCCACAGGTCCAATAACAAATGGTTGGGTAAGTATGTTACGGCGACAAGGTGGCCTAAACCACCAGCACCACCACCACCAATTCACTCAAATGACTCTAAGCGAATATTATGCTACCCTTGAGACTAGTTAGAAATATGTATGCGTTTTGGCGTTTAGTTTTAATTACTTCTTATCAAAGAGACGCAGAGGTACGTATCTGCCGTCTATGCAATTACCAAATGTAATCAAATGTTAATGGTCTTGTTTTTCCAAGAGATATATAGGAATTTAAATAGTTAACTTTAAAGCGAAGTTATTTTCTGCACTTGTTGAAGCAATTTAGTTCTTTAGGCTTAATAAAATAGTTCAAAAACTCGATGTTATCGAAAAATGAATTTTAACAAAAATTTGTAAATGTTTTTTTTTTGTCTTTCCATGACATTGGACTTTTAACATTGCAAATCTAAAACTCACATAGATTGGTAAGAAAAATGTAAGTGCTATTTAGGTGTTGGATAACCGATAAGTATTACTATCGATACTAATTGGCCAGCTCTATGCTTTAGCATGAAACGATGATTATGTTTTTGTACAAGAATCAACTCATCCCAAAGAGGTATTTACACATGTGTACTTAAGACATTGAGATATATAAATATATATAAATATATGATCTAATATTATAATAAGTATATAGTATAGTATGTATATTAGTATTATGGGCATGCTTGTTTGATTGTTGTTCTAAACTCACTTGTGTCAAGTCTAAACAAACGATGATGACGTTGTTGATTAATTATGATGGCAATGAGGGCATTGGCTGTTTTTTGAGGCGGTTCTTGTTTGAGATTTATTGGTCCTGGCTGCTGCTTATGTTGTTGTTGGCAGTTAATGTCCTTGTTGGCAGTTTTATGTGTAGTTGTTGCAGTATGTTGCAGCTGTAATTGTTGGCGCTTCCACTAGGCCAACAAACCCGCAGCATGCGCCGCTCTCCTCTTGCCCGACTCTCCGATCCAAATCCAATTATTGATCGTCTTCTGATGCTCGATATTCAGATTCGATTCGATTGTATTAAACAGAGCACTACATATATATATATATATGTATATGACTTGATTTTATATATATATATATATATACAGTTAGTTTTGGATGACCGATCGCAAATACTAGCAAAGTGATCAAATTGATTGATCAACTCTGACTGATTGACTAACTGACTGACTGATTGATTGATGTGACGTGTGCACTGACTTGAGAGATATATACTGAGATACTGACAGACTAGTTGACTGACTGGTTGACTGGTTGACAGGTTGACTGGTTAGTTGGTTGACGGGTTGACTGACCGATTATTGTTGATTGACGATTGATTGACTGATTGATCGATTGATTGAACCTACTATATGAAGCTGGACGAATCAAATGGATAGCCGCCACTGGCTCTGCTGATGCTCGCAATCGCAAACTTTGCTGCTGCTGTTGCTGTTGCTGTTGCCAGCTCTGTCTCTGGCTTTAACGTCTTGCCACCGAGTCCAATCCATTTTTAGTCGTGCTCTTGCTGCTCACACCTCCTTCTGCGGCTCGCTCACACACACACACACACTCACTCACTCACGCACACCCACACAGCGGTAGAGCGCGCGCTCTCGCGTGTATGTGCGAGTGTGTGTATTTTGAACTGTCTCCAGTGTGTGTTTCAGTTAACGAAACTAAACAAAAAAACCAAAAAAAAAGTATGCTTGTATTTGCACACGCGTTCACTTCCTCTGTCGATTTGTGACTATCGATATCGTTATCGATCTGGCAGTGTTGCTTCAAATTCCGTATCACTGCAAAGAGAGAGAGAGAGAGAGAATGACAGAGTCCAAAGGTTAGAATTAGGCAAACATTCAAATCAATCAAATTCTTGAAGCAGTCTTCGTTTTACTTTCAAAAATATTTCCTAAGTGACGCTTGCATATTGAATTTAACTTTGGGGTTTCAATTGCGGTTTGTTTGGGGTGTTGTGGTATTTTTTTTGCATTTGGGTCTCAGCTAACAAATAACCCACTCTATTTTTCACCAACCCTGCGCTTCGTCCCCTTTAGATTGTCACTTTTGTGTGCGCTTACGTGAGCTTGATTGATGGATTCGCTTGTTTACCCATCGGACAACAACAACAAGGTTGGGGCAAGCCGACAAGAAAAATAAAAAATACAGATAAACAGATTGCGAAGGGGAAAAAAAACAACACACATACATTCATACATGCTCGTGAGCAATAATCGTTATATATATCATAATACCCAAGTTGAAAGAGATTTGGGCTGTGACAGTTTAAAAACATACCAAAATGAAAAATGATTAAACAATTGTACTTGGGATCCAGCGGGTTACACAAACGTGTGTTGTAAGAAACTCAAATTAGTGCAGTCCTCTTGTTGACGCTAATTGCAGTTGAGTTGTCCGTCTAATAGTTACCCTAACACTACTAGACCAGGAATCATTTACAAGCATAATAAACACAAATTAAATGTATGCTTTCCTTGCAGTTCTCAGCTTGTTGTGTGTATTTAATTTAGGGGCTTAAAGCATACCATTTAAGTCGTTTATTTAAACACACAGTTTTTAACTATGCGCAAAGGCAAATATGCCACATGCTACGTGCTACGTGCTGCTGTTGCTGCGTGCCAACATGCAACGCATCTCCAAGTCAAAGCTGCTCAACCTAAACACCAACACACACACGGGTACACACACACACACACACACACGCACGTCTAGTGAAAGGATAGCAGAAGAGAAGAAACGAGAAACGAAAAAAAAAATGATGTGAAATTTACTTTGACATATTTTTGTGCTTAGCAAAGCAAATACTTTCATTACTTTTGCCGTTGGCATTAAATTTCGTGCATTGTGGATGTTCCCGCCGCTGGCCATGTACAACCTAATCACACACACAAACAAACACACACATACAAACCACTTGCCTCTAAGCTGCATTTGAGTGGCTCAAAACATTTGTGGTACACGCCCACACACAAAAAAAAGAAGCAAAGCAGCATAGAGCCGGGGACAGCTGGGAAAACTAGAGAGCGATATAAATATGGACAATATATATATATATATATATATATATATATGTTTATATACACCACAAACTGGACACAAGTAGTAGTAGAAGAAAGGATAGCAGCAGCGGTATTCCTCATTTAGATAAACGTCACTGGACATGCCAAGAAGGGAGAGAGTGAGAGAGAGATAGTGAGGGGGAAGGGTATGGCGGGTAAATGGGTGGGTTAGTTGCTTGGTTTTTGTCTGAGTGTGTGTGTTACGTTAGTTGTGGAATTTGTAATTTTTGCTGAAAACAATTTTAGATGCCGGGCGCTTTGGAGACTGGAACTGATTGTAGATACGACACGCTCCTTTGACTCGGCGACCCAGCCCAGTCCAACCAAACGAACCGACTCGCTTTCTTTGTTGTCCGTATACACTATACATGTATGTATGTGTGTGTGTGAGTGCTTACATACATACAAGTATTGTGATTGTGTTGACGCGTCTTCTTTTCCGGAGTTCATGACACAATTTCAACAGCGTTACGCTTAAATAGACGTTTATTTATGTCACGCTTTCCTCCCAAACCCAAACCCAAGCCATAACCCAAACCTCACTGTAAAGAAAAGCGGGCAAACACATTTTTGCTTTCGCTAACTGAAAATATATACATATATATATACACATATATATTTTTGTGTAATGTACATAAACGTTTTTAGATTTGAGCTACATTTATCGATTGTTGTTGGGTAAGCTTAAGATGCTCAAGTATAATTAAAATTCTATTAGCAGCAATTGAAAAATGTGATTAATGGTTTATTTTTAGTATATAGTATATGAAAGTTGCTTATCAATCGATTGATTCTCATAAGTATTTAGACTTGTTATATAAAAAAAAGTCGATTGAGCTTAGCAAACGTATTTAAATCCTATTTTTGTATGTGCCGTCTTCTTTCTAGAATTAATTTAAGTGGGAATGGAAAGAAATAAGAAAAAATAAGTGATTCCCAGCTTTGAATGCTGTCAGACCGAATTGTTCAGACATAACACTCTCATAACACAAGTCATTTTGAAAGCAACATGATTTTTGTTGGGTTTGTTGTACGCTCTTGTTGTTAATGCAACTTATTTCAAGTTCTTTTACTTCTTCATGTGAGTAACAACAACTATTTCTACTACTTTATTATGTTCCAAGTTCAAGTGTTCTTATTATTGTTATTGCTGTTGCTGTTAGTATTGCCATTGTTGTTGTTGTAGTTGCTTTCATGGAGCTATATATAACGTAAAAAGGGGCGAAACGAAACTTTTGGTCGCTCGTAAATTTTTGCGAAATAAAATGGCAATAAAACAAGCCATATTCTGATGCTCTTGTGTGCTTTTCGTATATTCGGCAATTATTTGATTACTTTAGCTGGAAAATTTATTAGCTAAACAAACATTGATATGCACACACACATACGCACTGACAAGCACACACATTCAATTATAGGGAGCACAACTTTTGAAAGTGTTAAAGCACGTTTTGCAACCGCAGTCAAAGCAAACACTCGAAAGAGATAGATGTCCAGCTTGGTGCAGAAAGACAGAGACAGAGAGACAGAGAGCCAGAGAGAGAAAGCTGCTCTTTGTAAATATTGAAATAATCCAATTCAATTTTACTTTGTTTTTATTTGTGCGGTTGTTTCCAGCTTGCAACGCTTTTATCGACTCACACACATGCAAAAATAACAAATAACGAACAACAACGAAACAACAAAATCCCAGTAAGCCTCTGATACATTTAAAAACTTTTCCTACATAAATATTCAAAGCAAAACATTTCATATTATTTCGTGCTCACAAACGTGTCGTAATAAAAAATTCGAAAAATAAATTTCCAAATAAATAATTGTGAGAAGAAAAAAATATATATTTATATTATGATGAAAGAGTTTAACGGGGAAGAGCTGGACAACAACTTTCAGATCTATTGCTGTCCAGTTCACGATCAATTTCCAAAGGAACGCCATCCCTGGCAGATGCGCAAGAATTGCGATTGTACGAACATGAAGGCTATAAATGCACTGATGGAAGATTGGAATGATAGGTTTAATACAAAACGAAGAGCATATCTCTTGAAGTATGATGGCAATAAGCATAAGATGCGAAACTTGGTAGCCGATGTCGAACTAATCAAGAATCCATATCTACCACCCAAAAACCGAAACATAGTGCGCGATACTTTTAGTGATTATGTTAATTGGATTCGTGACGCTAATGTGCCGTATAAGATAAAAGCCCGTATGGTTGTACTTCGGAAATCGATTGTGAAACGTCTTAATGAAGCTTTTAACAAAGCTAGTAACAAAGCTCACGCATATATTTTGGATAACCTAATCTTCTTTTATTAGAAGTTTAAGTTCATCCTGTCGTTAAATTGTTTTTAGTTTTTTTTTGTTTAGTATTTTTTTTTTTTGTTACACACATGTTTGTGATTGATGATGCCTGAGATGGACAATGATATATTCACATACTCTATAGAAATGGTGAGTACATATTGTTACTGTTAAGTACAACATGATATGGCATATTGGCAGCTGGTTAATTTGTTGTTTGCCTTCACAGAATCTGAGCTTTACCATTCTGAGCTCAGCAAATTTCGTTGACATACACTGAGAGAAACTAATCCTTTGTCAATATGGCTTAAAATACCGAAGCGTAAGCGATAAACGATAAGCGATACCGAAACGTTGATAATGGGATTTCAATGGGCATATGCGTTTAACATATTAAAATACACTTTGCAGTATTAGCAGACTGAAACCCGTGCGAACAGAGCTGACACACAAAAATCAAAAGCATTGTCAATCCTTTTCACACACACGCGCACACACACACACACAAAGAATGATCCTTTTCGATGTTGTGAGATGCCAATGGTGAGGGAGCTTGAATTGGAGGCGAAGAAGATTAGGCTCAGGCGAATCATCAACACATCATCAAGGACAGATGCAGATAAAAGCCAAGTAACGATGTAGATGGAGAGAGAGGGAAATGGTGTCCAAGTAAATAGCAATATCTGCCGGGGTATCTAGCTGGAATGGCCTGCGAAGACAGGGACCACAACCACGCCGAATTGAATCAATAAAATTCAAATTAGTTTTGGGTAATCATTGTTGAGAGCCTCAACTTCGTTTCAGAGAACTCACAGCTCATCCTATCTATCCCTCTCTCTCTCTCTCTTAGGCTTTCATTCTTTTCTTATCTCTTTCTCTTACTAGCATTGTGCGTCGAGGCGTTCAATCATTTATCCATTTCAGTGGTCGCACAATGCAGAAAAGGATCCAAATTGATACCAGCCCCAGCCCAAACCACCGTCACCACCACCAACACCACAGAACCATAGCACCACAGAAGTTTGGCCAAAGTGTTTGCCGGCCTAATCCACTTGAGCGGCAAGTGAAAAACAAAAGGATACCCCAAAGCAGCACCCGCATTTCGGCATCTTGGTCTTGGCTTAGATTGTTGTCTAGGCAAATCAAATCAGAATCAGAATCAAGTAATTTTCCCATGATTTCCAACGTTTGACCGCAAGCTCAATTAAATTAAGAACTGCCCAAAGAACAGCGCGAATGATAGGATGGCAGGATGGATGAGACCCGTTGCAGATACCCTAACTCAGCCTCTTTGGAAATGAAAATATTTGCGTAACAAAATTTTAAAGTAATGTTTGGATAATAGAATGTTAAAATAACGAAGTGTTAGCAAAATCATGTGAATGGCAATTAATTACAGTATCAACTTAACTTTATAAGCTTGAGATAGTATGTTTTAATAATTATGTTATGTAGCGGACAGAGACTATAAGATTCGGTTGTATAAGACACATAGATGAGTACTTTTCAAATGGTTTGTATTTCTGGAGGATGCCAGAAATTGCATTGCGCTTCATCGGGCTTCATTGCTAACTGGGCGGAAAAGAGGCAAAAGTTCCCAAATGGGTGCTATGGATTTGTGGAACATTAGTGAAATCCGCCAACCAACTTCCCCCCATTTCCTTATATTCTTTTTGTGGCATGGCAATCATGCTTCAACTCAATTCGGCGTCCAGACGCTTCGTTGGGTTTTTTTTTTCGGCTATTTGCATTTCCCCAAGGAAATGGGCAACCCGCAACCAGCTAGAACATCCTTCTTCCCGCTCCATCCCTATTCTTCTCACCATTTCCTCCTTGGCTCGGTCTGTGGGTCGTGCTTGGCGGTTAAGGCGTTAAGTGTCTTGGATTTATTATTAGATTTGTCTTTGTCTGTGTGTGTGTGTGTCCTTAGGAAAGGATATGTGTTATGTGTGTTTTGACGCTTGTTGTTGTTGTTTCTCCTGCTTTGCCATGGCAAATCTCAACAACTGCGTGGCAGCTTTAGTTAAACCTTGATTCCCTTCTTCCTGCTGCCCGTTTCCCTCGCCATCCCTCTTGTGCTAATGCGGTTTGTTAGTTTTTGGCTGCCATTAAAAGGCTTTGCTTTGGGATTTGTTGTACGTGTTGAAACTAACAAAGTTTTCCATCACGCACACACTCACACACTGTCTCTGCTCGATGTCCTGGCATTGTCCTAGTGGCTCTTATTGGCAGCTGTATAATAATCAATTTAGGTGAAATTTGGCAAAACAGCTTAAAGCCATAAAACGTTTCTTTTTGCCTGAATATCCATATATTTAGTACACCGTTTTATTTCTCTTTCTACTTACCCTTGCCACACCCCCTTCCGATCTAAGTTGCTTCCGCTACCCACACTCCAATAATACCCATTGTGTTCAACATCCTGAGAGCTACAAATTGGTTGTCTACGTTTAATGGCCAACAAATGACACGAGTTAACCAAGTTGACAGCTAATCTCAGTCAGTTTGTGTGCTAGTTTGATACTTTGTGATTTTAATACATACAAGGAAATGGGAAACCAAACGTAAGGATGGAAGACAGAGTGAAGCAGATTTAATATTTTGATTGTCTTATGCCCTTTAAGTGATTATAATATAAAGTCAAATTGCTTGTGACTTTAGCTAAGCTGATTAATAACTATGAATACTTGCATTTACCTTTTATTTGTGCTCACATATTAGCAACAAATTGCAAAAGCTGTCGACTAAAGTAAACCTAACATAAGTAGCGATTGCAATATACTCTTTAGGATAAAAGCAAGGAAGCAGAAAACTTGTTTGGTTGATTCTGCTTAATACTACTCTATGACTTTGCCTGCTGACAAGCTTGGCAACTACAATCTATATATCCATTACGATATAATTTCTCTTAAATATGGACTTTAAGGCAGGGTATACGGGGTGCCAGCAATATTTGTCTTTGCGGGTATTTTGAAAATTTGTAATAACAAAATGGCTTTTGATGCCAGTGTCTTTACCCAACGCTTCACTGAACCCCTTATACATTTATTTATCCCTCTAACTACCTCCCCATCCCTCCATCCAACCCTGCCAACAATCGTTTTCATCCGCTTATCATTATGTAGTGTCTTTCTCTTTTCTCTCTCACATTCGCTGTGTTTTTTGGAAGCGGTTTATTTTTATAGTTATTACACTTTGGCTCTGTGCAATGATGCTGTTGTTGTTGCTGTTGTTGTTGTACAGTTGTTGCGGCTGTCTTTATTGTGTCACGCTGTCGCTTCAACTCTTGCCTCAGTGCCTCCTCCCCCTCCCCCTCATTCTTGGCCATGCACTTATATTCCTGGTCTCATCTGAAAGCACCTTATTGTTCTCATGCCTCAGTTGTCGATTTCATTTTTTTTTCGGCATCGTTTTTTGTCGTTTGCTTCCTTTTTTTCCTGTTGAATTTCAGACCCATGCCACACCCAACCCACCCCCTCTCATCTTTTGCTGCTTTCTGTTGTGTCTGCTGTTGCTTTTATGTGCTCTCAGTTTTAAAAGGATTAAGCTGTCGTTACATTTTTGTTGTTGTTACCAAACCATCAACCCTGCGTCGTCTTTTCGGCTCTTTTGGCTGTCCAAAACAATATGAGTTGGGCCCCTAGTGTCGACGTGTCTGAGTCTGTGTCAGAGAAGGCAACATCGTCTCGGCTTTCAGCATCGATTATACATAAAACGCTGCAGTCGGCCCAAGTGCCACAAATGTCGCAAACCCTTTAGTCCCTCTCTGCTTTCACCAACAAACCAAAATCCTTGTTTTAGTTGACATTTTAAAGTCAAAGCTAGGAGAGAGGGAAAGAGGAGCCCTTTCAGCTGGCTGTCAGGCAGGCATGGGCAACTGGTTAATGGCAAATGGCATACTGAAAGGCCATGCAGTCAAAGAGTCAAGTGCAAGGGAAACAGAGATAGAAAGAGGGGGAGAGAGAGGGAGAGCGAAAGCCAACAATTAATGGACCGAATGTTTCAAGTGTAGCATCAGTTGGTTGCATGCTACAAAGCAGTTGAAATCAGTAAAAGAAACCGTTAAGACTTCTTTTCGAGGTATCTTTAAGCCGAATGTGTTTCAAGTGTAGCATCAGTTGGTTGCATGCTACAAAGCAGTTGAAATGAGTAAAAGAAACCGTTAAGACTTCTCTTCAAAGTCTCTTTAAAACCATAATGTCACATATCTAAAGTCACGGAGTTTAACGTTTGCGAATCGAAAAATGCATTGAGAGATCTCCTGGTTTCCTTAAGGATAAGAAAAATATAACTTAAAACTTACGAACTCAAAGAGCATTAAGCTCAATTATTTAGATTATTTTATGTCTCATCATGTAACTATAAGCAAAAGTATTAAGAACTTTCCGTGCAACTTTAAGATCGCAACGAATTGAAAATAAAGAATCCCAGTTATAATAAGTAAATGTTGCCATAAACGCGAACAACTTGAAATTCGTCCAGTTATTTAACTTTGCAGGTAATCTGTGGGCCATGTCAACGCCCCAACGTAAATTCAGCAGAAACTCAAACACAAGGCGACAACTTACAGGAACACAAAAAGGTTAAATAAATAAAAAGTAAGGTAAAAAAAAACAAATTCAAATTAAGGTAGCTCCAGTTATTAATGGACAACTTAAGATATACCCTGTTTAACAGATACTACTACTACTACTAAAGTTTTCAATTAGGAAAATGGGTCACTCGAATGTTGGGGAATAAGTCTCCTTTAAACTGCCTAATCCTAACTATGCAAACAACTTGGTCAACTTCAGTTTCGAAAGGGTATAAGGAAAAAAAAGACTCAAAAAAAAAGAACTGAAAGTCATGCGAAATCAACACAATGTGCCCGGAAAGTCAAAAGGTGACCCAACCGGACCACAGGAAAAAGAAACCAGACCAGACCAAAACAAAACCTGCAACCGGACTGAACCGCACCGAATCGTACGACGTGACATTATGGTATACAACTGACCATGCCGCTTCAGACCGAACTCAAGGAAAAAGTGCAATAAACCTGCGAAGTAGAAGGAGCAGGTGAAAGAGAGTGAGTTGAGTTGGCAAGGGAATCGAGTGGCAGTTTCAAAAAGCATATTTTGCCGTTTTCTTTTTATTTTTTGCTCTACGTCCTCGACCCCGTCCAGCCAGGCAGCCGACCAAGCAGCCAGCCACAAAGGGTTATGGGCACATAAAAATTGTGGCCGGTGTTGGCGATAAAAATTGTTTAAAAATGTTAAGGCCAGTTTTGGCCCACAGACGGACCGAGTGACAGATATGTTGAGGAGAGGGAGAAAGGGAGAGGAGGGGAAAGCATATTGTGTCGCTGCTCGTTTTGCGGCCTGTTTTTTTTTTATGTGTTATGTGAGGAAAGGCTTATGCGTTTATTTGGGGTTGGCATTTTTGAAAAGACCTCAAGCTGGTCGGGCATCTCGGTCTGTTATCGTGGCTTAGACCAGGTGTTCAAAAAAAGAAAACACAAGTGGGCAAAATAAAATAAAGTATTTATATGGTCAACATGCGAGAGACTGCAAGAATGAACGATGAATATACATTTAAATTCATATAATATTTTCATAGCTGGCAATAAAAATCACGCAGTTAGGATTGTTCACAATTGAAGCACTTCCTAAAGCTATTGAAAGGCTGGACCTTTTTTTTCTTCTGACGCGACAAGTCTTTAAGCAAAAGAAAAAGAAAGAGGGAGAGCGAGAGCGAGAGAGGAAGAGGGTACAAAAAGAGGCAATTAGCCTTTTAGGCTGTGATGTGCTGTGGCCATCCATCCTTTTAGTCTACCTTCTATTCACATGACTCGGCTGATTTTGGGTTTGCGTATTAACCCGTTTGCAAATCTACACTTATATAGCTCTTGTGTAAGTGGCCATGTGTGTGTGTGTGTGTGTATGTGTGTATTTTATAAACTATTGTTTACACAAAGCGGAAGTCCTTGCCCGAGTGACTGCAGCATGCTTCATTAAATTATGCTTTATTAGCCTTACGGGAGTTGAATATGAAGTAGTACCCGGCTGCCCATAAAACTCAGCGCATTCCATATGCTCAGCATACAGACGGCGAGATAGAACGACGAAGAGAAAGAGTGTGTATGAGCTCAGCTTGTTTGGGGTTGTTGTGGGTGTGTTTTTGGGCTTTGCTGTTTAACGAGAAATTTATGTTTTTTGTCAAGTGATAAAATTTTTCGCTTACATACGCAGTTAACAACACAGGCTTTCTCTCGCACATAATTTGTGGCTATAAATTGAAAACTCAATTTCTTCAAGTCTTTCGTAATAGGGAGAGAGAGAAAGAGAAGCACACCTGACCTGCGAGAAAGGAAAAAGCCTTTTTTGTCTTTGGGTGTGGCGGGGTTAAGTTTACGATTTGTTTGGGTTCGCACAATTTCTGCGACCCTTTCGCTTTGGGGCCTTTGTTTTGCTCCGGGCTGCCTTTTATTTATTGTTGCGAGCTGCACTCAGTTTGTTTAGGTCAGATGAAGAGCACGTGATGTGGCCATTGTTGCTTTTGCTGTTGCTGCGGGCTGATAATTGACGCCAGTGAAATGCAAATTGATCATTTTTAGCTGGCTCTCTAATTAGTCAAAGTGCCAGCTGTGTGTGTGTGTGTGTGGCCCAGGGCCAACTAAATAAACAACACAATGACAGTCGACCCCCTTTATGGATCTTGAGCTGATTAGAAAGGAAAGCTAAAGGCTTAGGCCTAGTCTATACATAGATAAACACGCGCCCGCATGAAAATACTTGATTTGCATTTGTGCAGCGGCATCAAAAGATTTTTTATGCTGACGCCAAACCTTCTCGGCAACACAAAATTACAAAAAAAGAAAAACAGCCCCTGTGCTAATACACATGTATGTATATGTATATCATGGGACTGTTCACCTTGAACACTTTTCCTTTCTCTCTTTGCCATTTTTTGCCTTGATTGATTTCGTTTGATTGATGCACCCCAAAGCCAAACGACAGCAGGCAGGCTGCTCTTTATCCATTCCACCTTAAGTCCTAAGCACTGAAGAGCAAAAATAGCAAAAAAAAAAAAAAAAAAAAACTGCTGACTATTAGAAGTATGCATAACGTAAGTGGATACGGATATGCTTTATATACCCCTCTCAAACAAACATACATGTATCTGCTGATCACAAGCGCTTTTGCCTGCCATTCTCGCAGTCTTTTTTATAGTTTTAATTGGCCCTCCACAAGGGCAACCTTGACTGAAGATAGATAGTTTGACAGACATGGCTGATACACAAGAGATGCGCATCTCATAATCAAACTAGTACATTTCAAGAGATTATTAATGGCAGCAGGATCAGAAGCACGACAGTGACATAGCTTCAATAAAAAGCCTTAGTTTCATATAACTGTGAGAGGTAATCAAGAAGACGAAACGCAAACTCATCTCTTTAGAGCTTAAGCCAAATAAAAAGGGGACAAATTTTATCCGCGCTCATAAGCATGCTACAAAATCTGTCGTAGCGAGAAGAGTGTAAAAGAAAACTTAAATACACATTGCCAAGTATAACAAGCTTTTAGCTTTGCAATCAAGTTGCCAAATAATCATTAAAAGCTTACCTTTATTAAGTTAGCTTAAGCTATTTGCGTTGTTATGTAGTCTCCTGGTCCAATTACATACTCTTATGTACTACTATCAAACTTTACTGTGATAAAGCTCCCACTTAATAAATAGCATTTTTAACAATAATTGGTACCTAGTAAGTGGTCTTAGAGCATAAAAGCCGTAATTGCCACTAGACTCGAGATTTTTGCAGATGCCATTCTAAAGTGCCCTTGAAAGTATGCTATGATTATTTTACTATCATACTGCAATCAGTGAGCTTTGATTGGCCATGAGCATAGACTGAGGATGGATGCATAAATTGATTCACGGCAAACTCTATTACCAATGATTGAAACTTAAGCATGCCATTAGCTTTGCTTTAGTTCGCAGCGAGCTCATAAAACACACACTCAAATACAAGAGTGAACGAGAGTGAGAAAAGAATTTTTTGCTGGTGTTGGGATGTGGACATCGTGTTGAAGTAGAAGTCGAAGAATCGGCATTAGCATTTATTTTTATCATTTATATGCATGACAGGCTGCTCATGAAAGTCAGCCTTATCTGAGTTGTATTTATATATACACACACACACAGTAGACCTGAGCTAAGTGAAAACAAGATATGACCATGCAACGACTCATAGATATGCTAACAAAAAGCGTGTAATCTTTCAAATAAATGTAGTATGAATATTTGTATGCTGGAAATAGTATAGCAATTGACTAATTATGATTTTCGGTTGTTTTAATTCATAAAAACTTTATGTTCTGGCACAGGATTTCAACCCAAGTCGATCCAAGAAATAAATAACAAAATTATTTATTACTTTTTTGATTGTTTCAGTGTCACAAGCTCCAGGACATAGTGAATATAGCCCACTCACGCATTCGTGGCGATTGAAATGACGATGGTGGAAGAGAGTGCTTTAAAGCATTTACGAAATGCATTCCTGGACTCCAGAGTCCAGTGGATACTGGCTTACGACCGCTGTGGCTCTGAACTCTCTGTTGGCGCTCTGGGCTCTGCCATTCGTATTGTATGGCCGTGACGTAATAGATTTTACGCGACCATAAACATTCGTAAAACATTTCTTACGCGTAACTCACATAATTTCGTAATCTCACATGCTCATTCGTTAAATAATTCATTTAATTTGATTTCGTTTGCGGCCATGCACATACATAAGGACATGTACTTGTACATTTATGGCGTATATATTGATTAGATATGTAAGACACATAAATACACTATATAGTATCTGTGTTTGTGTGTGTGTGTGTGTGGAAACGGGTGGATTTTGTCCAGCCCAATGGCTTTTATGCGCTCGAGTGAAATTTATTTGCAGGGCATTAAATGAAAATATGCACAGCATTTGAAATAATCTCATAAAGGTCTACCACCCATTTCTGCTCCAACTCCTCCTGCTTCCTGCTCCTCCTCTTCAACTCGGTTCGCTGCCACCAGCATGTTTTCAAGTAAATATGGCTTACGTCCGAAAGCTTTTGCACGAGCTGCGTTGCGATGCGATGAATAGCCGTAAAAAGCAGATTAAACAGTTGCAGTTGCAAAATTTGTAATGGCCTTTTATGCACACATTTCAAGCACACAAACTTTGTATAATCGGAATTAAGTTAAGATAATATTGTAAGAGCAAGAAGAGCACCATAAATAATCTAATTAACTGAAATTTTTCTTTGAAGCAGCTCTAACATAAAATCATTTTATTTTCCTTTCGAACAATTTAAAGAGGCCGCTGCCAAAGAAAAACACTTTTCGCTTTCCCCACAAACACACACGCGCACACACACACATGTCGACAAATCTTAATTTCGCGTTATTCTTTTCAATTTGCGCAAACATCTGTCTGAACTCTCAAACTTTCCCTTCCCCCTTTGACCTAGCAAAGAAACGAGACGGTTTATATGCAGATTATCCCAAAATTGTTGACGCGCAACGCAAAGTCTATAAAAAGAGAGAGGAAGGGATGGTGAGAGGTGCAAGGCAGCTCTTCAATTCTAAGACATATCCATGAACCCTTCCTCCCTTTCCGATTCTTGGGGAAAAGTTTATGCAAGACATGCCCGAAATTCATGGAAAAGCAACTTTCAGAGAGAGAGAGCGAGTGTTGCCTAGAGGAATGTGTTGGCAGGGGGTGTGGCCAGGGGATTGCATTTAAATTTTAACCCATGTGGCTGCTGGCTGTTGCAACAAATGCAATGTGGCACGGTGTGAGCCAGTGTGGCATGGCATTGAAAGAGTTTTTGGGTTGATGTTGCACTTTTAAGACGGCTCGCGCGGAGCGGAGAGCGGTGCAAGGGGGTTAAGTGTAGAAATAATGGCTTGCCAGTGCAAGAAAAATGCTAAACGAAAACTTTCTTCGTCGTTTTTCTATTCCCTTTTTTTTTTTTATTATTTAACTACGTGCCAGGCTGTTAGGCAAAGAAAAGGGGTTGGGTACAGAGAGTGAGAAAGACAGAGGGGGCGGAAGTGAGGCAGTGAGTTGCCACTTTGATAGCTTTAGAAAATTCTTTTGGCCCAGTTTTTGGCCTCACATTTGTCTCAGAATCAGTTTTCATCATTGAATCTTCTTGCAGTGTGCCTTACGCTAAACGCCCCCAGCTGGCCACGCCCCTCACAAAACGGACAATAATTGGGTATGTGGCATGTGGAGAGAGAGAGTTAGGCGTTTCGAGGCATGCTGACAATTCGCTCGCTTTGTTTTTTGCAGCGGAATTTGATTTTGCAACAATAAATCGTTTGGTCCATTTGCCAAAAACTCCACAAAGCCTAAGAGAGACAGGTTGTGGGTGCTAACTGGGCTTAGAAGCTTACTTGGCTTTTAAAGTTTGTGTATTTTTGGTATTTGGGGCGACAAACAGGTTCCTTCATTTTTTGTTTGCCGGCTGTTGAGGGGGAAAAGGCAAAAGGCTGGATGCCTAACGGGAAATTAGCATGTGAAAATATTTGTCAAAGATTTGCTCAAAATTATGCGCAGTGTTTGCGCAAAAATACACGAGCCGAAACTTTTCACAATTTTAATTTAAATTTCCCACCGATTTTGCATAGTGTGCGTGTGTGTGTGTGTGTGGCCAGAAAAGTTTGCTGACTGAAAATATTTGGCACACAGCAAAAAAAAAATACACGAATGATGTTGCATCCATAAACTAAAGCGAGAAGAGCTCCAAAATTTAGCAAAATTTTCAAACTTGCTTGCCAAGTTTCGCCTCAACACACGTACACACACATATATAGACAGATATAATTTTTTGTGTGCGTTACTCATGTTTTGATAAGCTATTTACATAAGCTGATGTGCGAGCAGAAGCATGTTATATGAGCCAAGTTTCACCCAGCCCAAAAAATGAACCAAAAACGTTTTTTTTTTGATTTTGGAAGTCATAGTAAGCCGGGTCAGTTGCCCTCAGGATTGCTCAATGTATATATAGTATACTGTTGATAGATGTGTGCGAGCGTGTGTGTGTGTGGCCAAGCTCAGCCGCAGCATAAAATACGCGATGGATTAGCGCACAACAAACTGCTTTGAGGAGTGGAGGTAAAGTTGTGATCGTTTCGGTTCAGTTCAGTTCGGTTGGGTTTGTTGTTGTTCGTTGGTGTGTCGCCATTGTGTTCCATCGCTCAATGGACAATGCTTTTAATGGCATTGGAAATGGGCCACAAGCACTGGGGCCCCGAAATGGATGACCAAAGCGACGTCAACATTGTTGTTGCTCGGCGATGCTGGTGTTGGTGTTGGTGTTGGTGGTGGGGCTGGCTTCGTGGTGTCCAATTACGACGCATAAACAATGCGTTTTTTATGGCGCTAGCGATTATGGCCTGACAACAACAGCAACAACAACAACAACAACAAGAGATAAGCCGTCGTGGCTTGTGGCGCACAATGGTGCGTATACATGATTTTTTGATGGCGTCTGCAACCGATTTAACATAATGTTGCCAAAGACCAAATATATATAGTCTATATGTGTGCAAACAATACACATACATAAACATAAAGATTATGTACACATGTGTGTGTGTGTTTAAATGAAAAAATGAACCAAATTGAAAAGCATTTTGTGAGCATTAAAGAGATTAAAAGCATAATTTTCGCATTCGCGTTAAGTTATGGAACAAGTTTCACTATATTTTAATGGCCAAAAACAGACCTTTGTAGCTTCGAATCTATCTATTCAAAAAGATTATTATTATCTATGTCAAAGAGATATAAGATGGATCCAAAACTAATAATTTTGTTAAATGCAAAAGAGGATAATTGAGTTTATTCAATTAAATGCTAATGTTTTTTTTTTTTTCTTGCCAAACGCTAGTATGTATGTGTGTGTGAGTGTATACATGTGTGTAACACATACAAATCTGCGCCATCACTATTATATTTCCCTTATATCCCTTCCCCCCTCCATCCCGATCCGTCTTCACTATAATTCAATCGTTGCCATTTTTGCTCAAGTCATTTTGTCTTTAATCGATAATTTTTACGTTATGTTATGTTTGGCAATTGTTGTTCCTTGTAAACACACACACATATAGATACACGTGTTCATGTTCTTTTATGTTTGTAGTTGTTGCTTTTAGCTTTAGGTTTCTGGCATTTGCATTTTGCTTTTGTCTTCTTGTTAAATAGTCGAATGTGTATTTACTCTACTTTTGCTATTTCTGCAGTTTACACAGTTTTGTATAGAAAAGCCAACAACTCACACCAACAACACCACCCCAACCCACCCGAACTTTCAGCATTGTTTTGTTCATTTCGTTTAGCATCTCTGGCATAGAACTTGATGTTTGGTCCATTCTCATTTCGCTTTTTGCGCTTGCCAATTGACAGTGAAAACTAACGATACGGAAAACTAAACGCACTGTAAGTAATATTAGTTTGTAATTTGATTTTATGTTTGTTGTAGCTTCAAGACGGACAATTGCAGGCAATCGGAGTAAGTCCCAAAACACACAAAAAAAGGAACTACAATTGTCTACACAAAGTTGATGTTTGTACGTATGCGCAATTGCGTAATGTGTAAAGTACACAAACACTAAGACATATGTTTGTTGGGGAGTTGTAAAGTGTGTGTTGAGTCAGTTAGCTACTGACTTAATGTTAACGCACTGACAATTGTCAAGCTCAAGCCACTTAAATTTAGCTAATCAGCAAGCTCCAGTTGTTGTTATTGCTGTTGCTGTTTATGTCCTTTGAACAGAAGAAAAGTAATTGACACGGACTTGGAATAGAGCCAGAAAAATACTTTGTTTAGCTATACATTTATTTCAATTTCAAGTGCAAGTTGTTGCGTATACTTTATTGGCGCCATAAAACTTATAATGGGTCCTTTAAGGAGCGTACTATAAAAACACACACACACACACACAGGAGACACAGATTCAAATCAAGTGCTGTTCAATGCATAAGAATTGCTCGGGAGAGTAATAAATTGTTTAACGATTGTGATTCATGAAAATAAAAATTCAGTTAACAATTGCTGCTGTTCGTTGGTTTTTATTTTTTATTTATGTTTTTCTGTTTTTAGAAGAAACGAGAACAATGAATATGGAGCGTAAAAAAGGAAGAACAAAAATGGAATGGCAAATCCCAAACAGAAATTTATGCCAAATTTCAACAGTGCAGCCAACAACTACAAAAAAAAAAAAAAACCAAACTACCAACTGGTAAGGGAACTTCTATCTCTATCTCTATCTCCGTCTCTCTCTCTATCTCTCTCTCACACACACACACGCCGGCTGGTTGACTAACTGACTGACTGACTCACTGATATGCAAATGATATTGTATTGTGTATGGCTATATAAAACTGATATCTGGCGCACTAATCTTAGATACAAACAATATATTCAAAAAGCGACCTAGATCCTTGCTTCGACGTCGAATGAAAACAGCAGAAGCAGCAGCACCAGCACAAACAACAACAACAACAATAACAATGAGGACTACAACTGCGATAATAATAACAATAGTAAAAGTGAATGCCAACTCGAAGCAGAGCGGAAGGAACGTAGTGAGCGATGGCTTGTAATGTGCCCGGGCACAGAGAGAGGGTGGTGGCCAACGAAGGCGTAGCGGGGGGGAAACGTGACTAGTTGTGGTTGTGTGTGTGCGTGTGTGTGATGATGAGGCATTCGCGAAAGACACAACAAGCAAAGGAAGTGTGAGAAAGAGAGAGAGAGAAAGTCAAACTTGGCAAAAGAATGGAACTCGTTCATCGAGTGCAAGTGTATGTGTGTGTGTGTGTGTACCGCATTTGGAATATTTAAAAATTACACTCGAAATGAATGAACGACTTTTGTTGTTGCTCCTGTTCTTTGGTGCGGGTCACAAGAACAAAACAATAGTCAAACAACATTTGAATGGCAAATAAGGAGAGCAAATAACTAGGCAAATGTCAGTGCGAAGTGCAAAGCCCAAATCTAAATCCAAAAGCCCCTCCCCCCAAATCTCAAATCCCAAATGCCAAATCCCAAAGCCTAATCGCAATTCTGCAAACTGTAATGCCAATGAAACGAGAGAACCAATAGCCAAAAATACTTACGACTAATTTGCAGGCCATAAGCAAATAGCAAGCAATGAATGTTCGAATGTTGGCAAGAATGCTTGTACATACATACGTATGTATGTATGTATGTGTATATGTACATACACATTTATTCATCGAAATTCTTGACTGTGAGTTGCATTGCCTTTGAACATTTCAATGTTTGTTATCATGTTATCTGAACAAATCCTTTTCATCATTTCATCTGTTATGCTGTTATATATTTCAATAAATAAATATATCTTTATAGATTTTCTAACAACTTCTCTATCTCTCAACCTCAGTATCTCTCTCTCCCTCTCTGTCACTCTACATCTCTCTTTTTTGCATCTCTCTCTCTGCTGCCTTTGCTGGTCATTTCGATTTCAACATGTTCCAAGGACAAAAATGACAACAGCACAAAACCAAACGCAGAAAAAAACCCATCTACATATACAAGTGGACTTCACGTGTGTGAGAATACAAGCTCTGGCACGTTTGTGTGACACGTGGCATGCGACAGTGGAGTTTGCCACGTGAAGTGAAGCCCTCTATAGACCGCGAACCAAAGAAGGCTAATCAAATTTTAGCTGCGCTAAACAGACGGCGAGGCTAACAACAAGCAACAACAAACATACTGTAAGTATATATCTATGTATATCTGGGTTAGTGCATTATTGATTAGTTATAGCGAGTGTTGTTGTTGTTGTTGTTGTTGTATATGTTGCCTGCAGTGTGAGCTGTGTTGTTGCACTAGAAAAAAAAATTGTCAATGTGACAAAAGCAAAGAAAAAAGGAAAAACTGCTGACAAGGTCGTCGATTTTGAGGGTAAGGCAGTATTGCCACCCCCATTTGCCACCTCAAAATATATCGCTTGTTTGGCAGTAATTGCTGCAAGCGTTGTTGGCGTATTTGCAACAAATGTGAGTGCCACAACAACAAGAACAATTGATGACGTTTTCGTTTTCGTTGCTTCGTTTTGTTTTTGGGTTTGTCGTTCTGTTTGCTTTATTTTATTGCGGCTTATTTGACTTTACAACGATTCGAGTCGAGTCGAGTCGAGTCGACTCGAGTTGTGTTGTGTTGTTGCGAGTCGAGAGTTGAGTACACATTGCTCATTTATATTGAGACTGTACATATTTCCGTTATGTAGACCGAGTCCAGGCCAAGTTGTTGCCCCCAATCGCCCAGCCCCTGCTACTGCCAAAGCCAAGCCAAGCATGTGACCCCCTCCCTCCCTACCTCCAACGAACGATTCGTTCCCTTCCTCCTTTCCGATGAGTTTCGTAGTCATCATGCGGCGTCGACGTTCACCGCAATTTGTGTGCCTGCAGTGACCCAGTAACATGGAAAGCAGCCGCATCGACAACAACAAGAACAACCGCCTACATATACATATACACGTAGTCAGAGCCATCCTTAGTGCCCATCCTTATGTCGGTCTTGCTGTACCCTTTTAGGCCGTTGTTGAAGCGCCTTCCGCACAAATTCCTCCATTTGACCCACTTAAATGGCGTAATTTATGATTTTACAGTGTGAAATTGTTTAAAAGTGGCGCCCCCTACCGTCGCACCTCTTCTCTCTTTCGCTCTTTTTCAGCCACACACACACATACACTGTGCATATGTGTGAAATAGTAAAGTGTGTAGTTAAATAGGAAACGAAAGATATAACACCATAGAATTGAGGCCTACTTATACGCTTACGTTTACCTAGAGTCTTATTCAGAAACACGTTCAGCTCGCATAAGTTAAGTAGTATGTGGAAATAAATTGCATTGCATTGCATTGCAAAGGCATGCAACTAAGATGACATTAAAAGAAAGTGGTTGGACTGCGTACTGAGGTAGATTAAGGCACAAACTCAATAATATAAGACAAGTGAAAGTTGAAAAAAAAAAAAATAATAAAAAAAAATCCAATATAGAACATTATTGAAAGCACAAGTAACCGAATGTTTCCCATTCATCTTATGCGTTAAGATTTATTTCTTAAACAAAAGTGTTAAGTTGGCCGTATGAGTAAACATCAAAGCCCATCAAATGGTTCTTGGAATACATTATAAAACAGTATTTGTTACTTTCACACAAAAGGTTTAAAATTTCATTTTACAAATAGTTTGTATGCTGTGCCACAGAAAATTTTAATATAATTACACTTTGCCACTTTAGTGCCCCTAAAGCGGCAGATGTTGGCAACATAAAATTACCGCAAGCCTCACACCCACACACACACACATTGGTATGCATCAATATGTAGTATATGTGTATGCATAATATAAGTAATAAATAGAAGTTGCCGAGTGCCATGAAAAATTGTTACAAATTAATCGGCAAATGGCCAAAAGGACGCAAGAGTGAGCAGGGAGGGCGAGAGTTTGAGTTCGTTGGTGCCCGAAATGAGCAGCAATGGCAATTTGTAGGCCATAAATTTAAACAGAATTAATGGCGTTTAAAATCCAAATGGCGCTAGACATCAGCACAGACGAGAACGCCAACGACAACGATGATGATGAGGAGCCGCAAAATTTTAATGTTGCCGGAAGCAGGCGTATAGGCGGTGTGTGGGCGTGGCTCTGGGCTGACGGCTGTTGATGATGATGGTTGGCGGTTAGCGTTCGTTGGTTGGTCGTTTGTGTTGCAGAATGAATTGAAATCAATTGAATTAATTATTGGCGCTTAATTGATTGAAACGAAGCGAGTTCAGCTTAACTCCCAATGCCCACTAACCACTCCTGCCACCCACCACCCACCAGCAACGTGTCGTCACGTTAACAAGCTGCCAACTGTTCTCATTCATTTCGGCGTGTACACTACCTTCTGCACTCCACTTGCTCCTCCACCTAACTTCTCACTGCTCGTTTCCAGCACGTTGCGTTTGCTAACCGCCATCCCCCCCCCCTCCTTCATCTCACACAGAAACGCACGCAGGCACAGGCCCATTGTTATTGCTAAATAGAGCGCATTTTAGCCATTTCATTTTCATAAAATCAATTAGCCGTAGACGTTGTTGCCGCTGTTGCCCCATTTTCAATGCGAATCGCGTCGAATCGGGCGAAGTAGCAACAACAGCAACCGACACAGTTGTTGGGCAAAACGGAAGCTAAACAAAGCAGACAACAGCAGCAAAGCGTGGCATGCAAAATATCAGCAGCAGCAAAACGTTGCAAGCAATCTATTGAATGGAGTGTATTCTATATTGTGATGGTGAAGGGTAGGGGTGCGAATATTCGATGTATTGCGTTTGGTAACAGCAATTGAGTTTGTTGATTGGCCACGTTACTCTGCAACTCTACAACCCCCTTCGCCCACCCACTTCGGGGACCTTTGCAAATCCATTCCCAGCTTTATCCCCAATCCCAATATTCATACTGTTTGCAAACAAACCAGGAACCCCTAATACCACCCTTTCCCTGTTGCAGCCATTAAAATTGCTCTTGTTAGCAGTTCTGAGCCAAAACTCTTTTGGTATGTGCTGGTGTGTGTGCGTGAGTGTGCTTGTATTGGTTCTGTCTTAAATGTTTTGCACTTGATTGCGCATTCGCTTCTATTCAGTGCTAATCAATTCCATCTCACGAGTGTTTCACTCCTTACATTTCAAATGAGGTAAAGAACAAAAAATGCATGTGCAGCGGAGGCACTTAAGGGAGTCGTAATTACTGTGCAAACTGTTTATATAGAATGATCTTAGGTAATCGAAATCAGTTGATTAAGCTTAGGGGAAACTTGATTTGCAAAAAAAAGAAGCATACTTATTGGCGCAACATTTAATGCATACGATATGGATACTAAGCGTGGAGGAAAAGAACCACATTCGTTACATTATAGCGATACATTTATCTCTGATAATATATTTATGATTATTGAATTTCGTATTTGGGATTTTTATGTATTGAAAATTCAATCATTGTAGGAAATGACTTGGAAAAAGCAAAAAACTCGGATTATAAATTGTACTTTGATATTAAGCCAACATAGATGGGCTTTGGTGTGGCTTAATCTGGGGAATCTGGGCCTCTGGAACACCTTTCAACCCGGACTACCTTTTCCCATTAGTCATACCTGTTTGTATGTGTGTGCGGGTGTGTTTGTGCATACTTTCTGGCTCTGTCTCAAATGGGCCTGGGTGTTCTGTTTGTGTGTGTGTGTGTGTAGATCAAAGGTGTGGCAGGGGCATTCGCCCGTAAACCTATTGCAAAAAGGGGTCTTGACTGACGTTTGGCAGCGACGGCAGCAGCAAGCAGCAGAAGCAGCAGAAGCAGCAAAGCAGCGCACGTTGACCTTATTTGCATGCATCTGCACCGCGAATCAATTCTTGGCAGCCAACCAAGCCAACACCCACATTCACCCCCACCGTGGGTTGAGCCGTTATTGCGGTTACGCCGGGCGGCAACTGCAACAAATTGAAACGAATTCACGTATTATTCGAGTTCGAATTGCAATCGAAATTGGTTTCGCTGCAGGCTCACCAGGTAGAAGGTAAGCCAGATGGGGTGGTGTGGATTGTGTGTTACGCCCACTCTGTAGTTTTGGGTAACGCTTATTGCGGCCGCAGTAAGCTCTCTCTCTCCCTCTCTCCTCTTTCTTTCTCTCTCTTTGTCTTTCGCCGTGTTCGTTGTGTTGTTGATTATTGTTGACGGCGCTGATTTAATGCAAAAAGCCGCCAAGAACATCGACAGAGACGCTGGCGTTTTGCTGTGCCACTAAAACAGGCAAACGACGAAGAAATGCGGAAAACTGGCAAAACAACAACAACAACAACAAAAAAGAATAAACCAAAACAGCAAACACTAATAAAGAGAGAGAAAGAGAATAAAAATGTTAAAAGGCGCTTCTAAGTAAATAACTGGGTTTATGGGTCGATTGGGTGCACCAAATCGTGAGCTGCACACAGAGTGCCAGACGATGATGGAACATGGCCGGTTAGAGGGAATAGGGTGTACATAACGGGGTGAACGATGGCATTGCTGTAGAAGGGGGGAAGGGCTGCTTACGTTTCGATTGATGGCGTGACTGCGACGCGGACTGCATAGACTCGGAACAGCGGAATCGGAGCACATTGTGACACAGTGGAACAGACAAAAAAAAAACAAAAATCAAAATGAAGAAAACAATCAAGCGAATTGCTAAAAATTGAAATGATAAAATTGATTAAGAATTTATTTATATTATTATAATGGATGCATGTCTTAATGACTTAATCGATTTGTATCGATTAGTTATCGATAGGCAACAAATTTGAATGCTTTGTCAGACAAACGACTTTGTAATATACTCTTCTACCATTAGGTATTAAAGTTAAAAATAAGTTTTTCAAGATATAAAGCAAGTTTCGGCAAACTCAAAAGTTTTGAAGTAAAACTTTAAAGTTTTCATCTGCAAAAGTTTTTGGCGTCTTCCAATTAATTGATTAAAAGGCATTACGGTTTTTTTTTTTGCCCACTGTCTTTCGATTTGCAACACTGCATTGATTGTTGCAAATACGAATACGGCTAAGAATAAAAAAAAAAAATGCAAAGTGTGAGTGCAATTGATACTTGTGCTTGAAATGGAATTAGTGTAGAAGTTTGCAACTAGTTTCAGTTTCACATTTTCCCTTTTCTTTTCCGTTCTGCTGCCTTGTTCATTAATTGCGTGCAACGTTCGAAGTTAATTTTAAAGTACAATTTAGATAAGCGATGAGAAAACAATAACTGAAAAGCATTAAGCGCAATGCATAACTGTGTGAATGTGTGCATGTTAGAAATATATTAAATTAAGGGCAGATAAATGCAATTAAGGTACGAAAGAATAATTGATATTGATTGGTCGATGATATAATCGATTGGCATTTCAAAAAGGCAGCATCTGAGGCATACAACAAATTGAATTTAATTCATTTAACTCGACTTATTTACCTGGCCAACACTAATTGCAAATTGCAAAATGTGAAATACAATCCATTTGATTGCCACATCGCATGGCATTCAAACGGAATAATTTAATCAGCACATCGCGAGTGAGTTTGAAAACATTTCAAATACTTTTCTCAATACTATGAGCAATTGAAACAAATTGCAATATTGTATAACAAATAAACATCTCTCAGGGAATCATTTAATTGATTTGGGAAAACGATGTGTGCGGAATTGGAAATCATTTTATATTTGTTTTGCAACTTGAACTTGTTTCAAATACTTTGAAAAACTAATAAATGCTTCAAAACTTTACCTATACAAGCAGAAACTTTCTTTGATCCATACATAATTTATGGGCATCTCCTATTAATTAGTTTTAGCTAAAATTTGAGAAATTGTTCAAGCCTGTCGAGCAAAGTTGTGGCTTAATAATATCTTTTGACTTTGGGGCCTAGTCAAGTTCAACCCAACACATAGACAGACAGATAGACAGAATGACCTGCTGCACTAATGTCACACACACACACACACATATATGTACACTCAAAGACTGTCAGGCGGTGATGTTGTGAAGCATTTCAACTCAAGCTGAATCAAATGCCTGGCAAACAAACAAACAAAGTTAGCGTCTGCCATAAGAGCCACAGCTTATGTGTCCATGTGTATAGGCATGTGTATGTATGTGTGTGTGTGTGAGTATAAAACAGAATATAGACAATTACACATTTGCAACTGCAGTGGGAATACGCAGTATTTAGATAAACGACAAAAGGTAAATGAACTTTATCACCCAACAGCAAAACATGTTATGACACAACAACAGAGTGTTGGTGTGGTGTGGTGCGGGGAGTGTACAGCACACATACCTATATACATTTGTGTACATAAGTGCAGAAGACTGCAAGTCAGCGACGCGACTTTGCCACCTTTTGCGGCAATGTCTTGCACTTGTACTATGCAGAAGATGACGCCTTCAGCCTGCTACGGCCTATTGCTCAAACTGAATGAATGCGAGAGAGTTGCCAATAGAACGACTACTCAAATACCCTTTTAACTGTGGTAAACTATCAGAATAAGGACACTCAATGTGTATTTATAAGGTTCCTGACTTGGTTTTAATAAGAAATCAACACTGATTCAGAGATTCAGAATTCGGAGAGACACAGAGATTCGCAAACTTAAATACCTTGTCAAAGTAATGACAGTCAATGGAGTATAAAACAAACTACACACACACACACACACACACACACAAACACTTACACATCTGTGCACTTGTAGGGTATCCCAATATTCGTTATCTTTAATCGCTTGCAGCACAACGTTTCTTGTAGACTCTCTCATGTTATTTAATTTGCAGCCTTTGCCAGCAGCAATGTGGCAAAAGTGTCAGCGAAAAAAAAGAAAAACATATATATTAAAATAACACACACACACATGCCTAGATGTGCGGATGTGTATGTTTACTTATATCGTTGGCATCCATAATGAAATATGCAAAAATATAAAATAAATAGAGGCGGCTGCATTGCACATAAGCAAACAAAGGGTGAGAGAGAGAGCGAGGAAGATAGAAGAGATTTTTTATAACTGCAGTAATAAATGATAAACAAGTGCAAGCTGGCCAAGTTGCATTTCATGTGGTGTGGTGTGGGTGGGAGTGGGAGTGGGAGAGGGAAGCCAGGGGGCAAGGGCCAGAAACTGGCAGCCAACAGTGAGGCTGTTATTGAAAACTATATATATATATATATAAATATATAGTATAACAGTGTGTATTTACACTTTTGTGTGTATGTATGTGTGTGTGTGTGTGTGTGTGGGCTTAGTACGTGCCTTGAAATGCAATAAACGAGCGAGGCAAATGCAACCTCAGCTATTGCCCCACCTGGCTACAACGACGGCTCTCCAGCTTTATCCAGGATCAGAACTCATGATGCAGCTGAATTTGCCAAGTAAGAACCAAAGTCCACAATAAAACTACACATACATAACCACATACATAGTAAATGCACACACACACACACACACATACACATGCATATCAAGTGTTTTCTATATACTCTTCTGTGGCACATAAGTGTTATATGCACTTTGCAGGTATATACTTATATGTGTGGAAGAAACATTCAATTAACGTTGCTAGTAAAACCAAATGTTCTCCGGCTGATGTTGAATACTGCTGCATGTGGCACTAACCAAATTACAGCAACAACACAAAAACAATATGATTGCCTGGATAAGCTAAGTAAGTAGGAAGAAGTAAATATTTCTCTCTACGCCACCATAGAAATGCAACTTCTAAAGGTTTTAAGCTTAAGGCAAAGTTGCAGAATAAAGGAATTAATATTAAAGTTTAAGACAGTGAAATGTGAAGTGTATTAAGCCGTCAAACGAAGGCTAAGCGCATTACAACTGCTTTCATATTCACACGCATAATTGCATTTACATATAACTATGTGCACGCTGCGTATACTTGATATTTTCGATCTATTCTCAACAACAATTGAAAGCAAATGAGAATTCGCTTTAATAGACTTCAAAATCCTCAAAGACTTATAGAAATATATGATTAAACAAGAGATTAAGCAGAACCCCATTACAATTGTAAGGAAATATTATTCAAAAACAAATATTATAACAGAAAGAACAAACAAAATGAAATCGAGCATTGCGCAACAACTTTGGCAGTTAACAAGAACAAAGAAGAAAAGAAAAACCGTCAAAGCATAGAAAAGTCAAACCGCGAACACTTAATTTTGGCTGCAGCTGCTGCCAGGCAACAAAACGGAAGTACGAAAAATGTGAAATAAAAAAAGTTGAAGATGAATAGAATACACATACACATGTAGAGAATACCAAAACGATTGTCTTAGTTTTATTAAAATGAGTTTGTATTAAAAGCCACTGGCCAATCACAAGAGTTCGCCTCGCATGCTGGGCGAGAAGTTGTCAAAGGCAGGCAACAGCAAAGCAGCAAGAGCAGTAAAAAGTGCTGCCAATTTGTGTGTAATTTACAGCGTGAGGGGTTTTAACTGGAGAGCGGGAGGTATAGTGTGATAGAGAGTGGTCGGTGGGGGTGGGGGGGGGGAGTAAAACATAAAAAAGTTGCCAACTATTTAGCTGCATGGCATTAAAACTTGGCAGACACACGAGCAGACTAAATTGCTCCAACCGCGTTGGCGACGGCTACGCCATAAAGCGTTCAACAGCAGCAGCAGCTAAATACAGTCAAACAACTACAACTAAGGGGTATGCGACATAGCAATGCAAGGGGGCTGCTGCGGGCAAAACTGTGACCGCTGGGATGCTGCATTAACACTGGCCAGAAAAAATCTCTGCAGTTGCAGTTGAAGTTTTCTCGAAATGCAAAAAAAAATTATATAAAATAAAATGAAATTATTTCGCGGACAAAGCAAAACTCTCTCTGCTTAACACTAGCCATCTCGTTCTGCCACTCTCACTCGTCCTCTCTCTCTCTCTCTCTCGCTCGCTCGGTGAGTCTTTGCGACGTTGGCAACAACAACGTTGCATTACAAGTGGCGAGCATTGAGTTAGTTAGTTTGCTTGTCGCTCTTTCGCTCCCCGTCCGGGCCTGGCTGCGGTCTTGTTAGCCTGGCTGGCAAGTTGGTTAAAAAGTTGTTGATGCAGTTGCTGCCCCACGGGGTGCCACAAGAGCACAGAGCAGAACGCTTTGCAAGTGAGAGCGAGAGAGGTGAATGGGGTACTAGCGGATGGCCAACGACCTGCTGCTGGATGAGAAACCTTTGCACACATAGCAAACGTGTTGCTACTTTTATGCGGCGTTTGCGAAAATTTGTGTGTCTGCGGAGAGAGGGGAAAAGAGTCTGCCGGGAGAGATGATGGGATGCGGTGACGTATACACGTATATGAAGCAAACATTGTGCTAACAATGTTAAATTAAAAACAATCATGTAATTATTTTTCAAAAAGTTTGCCAAACAATCTTTACACAAAAAAAAAAATAAAAATAAAATAAAAGAAATAACATAAAACGTGAATAAAACTAACCAGCAGTTGACTAAGATTAAAGCTTAATTACAATGGACGGTAAAATGATAGTTGATAAAAGTCTTCGTCAAGAATGATTTGTGATGAGTTTTTCTATAGTATATTAATTGTATGTTCTTATATTATTATCTTTCAGTTATGTATCTTAAATATTGCGTATAATCACACAAATTTGCACAGCTTTTTGTTATCGCAGTTTAACACATATTTTCGTCACAGAAATAACAATTGTTTAAGAACGATAAGAATGAACCTTCATATTAACATCAAACTTTCGACTCATGCACATATGTTTGTGTGTGTGTTTGGACTGTGGACAAGAAGTTTATGCAATGTTCCAGACTTGCTGGGAATCAGGAGCAGCAGCAGGAACAGAAGCAGCAGCAGCTTAACAGGAAACTGTTTGTAGTTTTTGTTGCTGTTGCTGTTGTTGTTGGGTGTTATGGTTGTTTTTATTGTTGCAGCTGCTATGCATGGTCTGTGGATATGTGGCAAGCAGAAACAATGTGGCAGCTCCCGCAGAACATCTTGTTGCATTTGCAATTTCCGGTTTTGCACACCAGCAACGGACCCAGCTTACACACACACACACACACACACACACACACAGAGCAATACATACATAGAGAGACCCATATATATGTGTGTATGTATATACGCGGCATGTTTTACTAAAAATGTGTCAACACACGACAAAGCAAACACAAACAACTCAAGTTCTTGTGTTGCGCAACAGAAACGCAAGAAGCATTGCAACAACAGCATATTGTTGTTGTATTGCTGTTACTAGAACTCGACTGCCTTACCCCGATTGCCTTTCCCACTACCATTCCCATTCCCGTCTCTTTCGTATTCCCCACATTCAATCCCTAAGTCCTCAATCCTATTCCCTCTACTCCGTGGTCATTACAATGCAGCTAGAACAACACAGACCGAGTGGGGGGGAGACAGAGAGAGGGAAAGAGTAAGAACGAGAGGGAGAGTCACGTGCTTGAGCCATTTGTTTATGCCTTTTGCAACTTTCTAGTTCTGTTCTACACCCGGCTCCTCACCCGCTTTGACCGCTTTGCCCGTCTCGTTTTGCAGCAGCTGGCTGGCTGCTTCGTTTGTTGCTTAGCTTTTACTTCATAGTTTTCTTCCAGTTCCTTCATCTCTCTATCTCATACTACTTCTTAAGTATTTTTCTTACTTTTGTTCTTTGCCATTCTGTCTCGCAGTTTTCAATTGTCGCCAGACAAAGCAGCCGCACCAACTGCAGCAACAAAGTGTGGATCAACACGCAGTCAGAGCCAGATGGAGATGGAGACGAAGACGGAGAGGGAGGGTGAGCAATGGGTTGTGGAAGTGGGACTGAAAAATAAAGTCAAAAGCTGCTCTCTGGACGATTTGACGACAGCTTTAAGTCCATCCTCTTAGCCCAGCTCAACAGCAACAGCAACAACTCAACCACACAAACAAAGCAAAAACCACAAAGAAAAGAAGAAAGAAAAAAACACAAAAATATGAAGTCATGTAATGTCTAGCATAACTGGTTAAAGCTTGCAACAAATGTGCAAAGAAGATAGAAAAGTATTTATGTATATTAATACATTGAAGCAAAGTTGCATAAAAGAGGCTTATATAAATATCTGTGTACGATATCTTTGATACCAAATAATTATATTAAATACTGAACTGAATTTCATTTAAGTTTCATATTTATATTTTACATGTGTAAAAAGTTAAGTAGTTTACGAATTTTTGAGTCTCTTTCGAAAAGAAAATTTTAAAATAAATCTCAGCTCATGAAAATGTTTGTGTGTATACTTATTGTTATATTTTGCGTATTTTTGTTAAGTTTTATGTTACTTTTTAATTCTTGAAGTTTTTAATATCGATTATGTGTTTAATTTAAGTATATTTCATTTATTCTCTCAGGGTTGCACTTATCTTTATCAAATTAAGTTCCAATTCAGACATGAACACTTAAGACTTGCTCTGAGCTCTCTATGGATTTGTAATCAGTTCAACGGTGTCAGATATTATATAATAATTCAGTTTCAATAACGTGTACACATCAATGCTTGACTTGACTTTAATGTGGCGGCTTAACTTCTACATACATGCAACTGGATACTATGTAAAAGCATGTACATTGATGTATGTGTGCTTACGGTAAGACACATCGTACAGGTAATAGCATGGTATATATGTGTACATACTACTGCTATGTGTGTGTGTGTGTGTGTGTGTGCGTGCTAACTGCCGGCTTAAGTAAGCAATTAGTATTTGTCTTAATTGCTTTCCAACTTGTCACTCTCAAAACGACAGCGAGAGACAGTGAAATAAATGCTTAAGTAGTGTTTGCGCTCGCATGCACGGGAATTTGTAAATTTGATATCAAAGTTAACTCATAACCCTCTGCAAATACCCAGGCTCAAGTACACTGTGTGCGTGTGTGTGTGTGTGTGTGTATCTTCAAAAGAGTTCACACTGAAACGCAAATAGAGAGAATAAGGAAGATAAAGGGGAGTAGAATACTCTGCGCCAGCTGTTGCTATTCTTGTTTCTTGTTTCTTGTTCTCGTTGTTGATGTTGCTCTTGTTTATGATGCTGCTGTTAATTGAAACAATTTTCAGTCAACTTGAGCTGAAGTTTACTCATTTGCACCCACACCAATGCACAACACAGCCAGCTAGATAGCAGACAGGGGAAGCCAATGGCAAATACAAAGCGACAGCACCAGTACCAGCACTCAGCTGCAGGATAAAGCCATAAACTTGTTAAATGGATGGCATAAAGCAAACAATTTTCAGTCAACATACACACACACACGCACACATACACATACACTCGAACGCTTACGCATATAAAGCGTAGCTGAGATAATAGCCTGAGCCTGCGAGCATTGTGTCTTAAATGGCCGCCATCGACAAGAAAGATGACGTGTAAAACAATCGCGAGCAGTTAACTTTGTGTGCAATGCCAAAAACACACACACACACATGCATACAAACGAACATCTTCTTCAACTGCAGCAGTATCAGCTTCATTCGCCCCATCCCCCTTTCCTTAACTTTCTTGTGTCCCTGCCGACCGAAACCGACCGTATACGCAACGTGGCAAAGTTTATGCGAAATTAATCTTAATTGCTTTGACCATGCACGCGTTGCATCCGCAGGAACTGTCAGTGGGATTGTGTGTTGCATGCAATGAGATGCAGTTGCAGTTCACTTGAGTTGCAATTGGTATTCGGTTTACATACAAATCTTGAATTTAATCAAATTACAACTACTTAAAGTGATATTTTGAACCATCACTTTAAGAACGAAGCATTTCACTACAACCAAAACCACTTTTCTGGCTGTTCAGTTTGGTATTTCCCAAAGAGCTGCCATTTACAGTTTGCAGTACACACACACACATACTTTTACACACACGGATAGTGGATATGCGTTGGGGTATTTCGATTAGTGTTTGGAAATTTATCGATGCTAAAGTGTACTCATTGGAGTTTGCCATTAAAGTTCCACACATCAATCAGCCTTATCGACTAATCAATTGAAAATCCAACATCCTTTCAGCGGCAAGGCAACCAAAGCCAAGCCATACTCAATACACAACACACACACACACACAGAAGAGGCAGAAAAATAAAAAGAGAAGAGCTGAATAAAAAAAGAAAAATCTACCTTAAGCTATCGGCGATTTTACAAAGCACATTTTACACTATTGAACAACATCGCCAGCTGTCTGCATTGTGCCAGAAGCTTTAGACGTTCCCATGCAAGCACAAACATGTACCACCTTAACTCCCGAACGCCCGTAACAACTGCCTGCTGTTGTCGTTGTCGTTGTCGTTGTCCTTGTCTTGGGTTTGCTTTAGCACACAGTTCTTCACACGCTGCTTCACGGGTCCTTGGCATTCTCTCCATGATGTGGCACAAATGGCAATGCGCTTAACGTGTTTCGTGTTCCGTGTTTTGTGTTTTATGTTGTCGCTGTTGTTGGCTTTCGGAATTTGATGTTGTTGTTGTTGCTGCTACTACTACTGCTGCTGCTGTTGCTGTTGCTGTCGTGCATTGTCGAGGCGCTGACACTGCAGCAATCGACGCGACGGCAACAGCATGACAGCAACAAGAACAACAACACTGTGCTTCTCGTGCATGACGTTGTCTTTGGCACAGTGAAGAAATACACACACACACACACACACACACTCCTACACATGTAGCCCCGAGAACAGAACATCACAGAAGAAGACACCTTGGCCCACGCACTGACAATTTATAAGGCCACAACAAATGTCTCTGGGGCTGTAAACTTTTCCTTAAATCTTCGCTGCAATGGCTGTCGGTCTGTCTGTCGCGACACGACTCTGAAGGATTTTAAATGCCTTTTGCATTGTTGTTATTGCTCTTGCTGCTATTGCTGGTGCTGTTGTTGTTGCTGCTGCTACGGCTGCTGCACGTACGCTGCATGTTTCCGTCAGCATGTCAGCTCATACACACACACATTCATACATGCCGCATTTAAAAGTCGCCTTTTAACACTCCGAAGTGTTGCTACCCTCATAGAACATCGAGTGAATACTAATGCTCCATTAAATAAATATAATAAATATACATATATTTAGTCCCAAGTTCTGTACAGGTTTATATTAAATGTTTTGTTATGCTTTGCTTTGTTTTTGTGAACACAGGTAAACCGATTTTAGTAAAGCCTTATAAATTGGTTTGTTATGCGACAAAGTTTTGCACAATATGCATTTTAATTACCCAAAAAAGTATGCTACAATATTTTTACAAGCATTATTTATTTATATTCATTTATACCTTAAGCTTCGTATATGCCACAAAATAACCGCTGTTGCAGCTGGAGCAGAGGAGAAAGAGCATAAGCCTGTGTGTATGTCTGTGTCTGTGTGTGGGTGTGGGTGTGTGTTATGGCTTTGGAAGACGTTGTCAGCGTCTTAGAGTTTCATGACAGCGTTTTTCATCGTTCGCTGTCGTTGTTAACACTTTCTGCCATCAGCTGTTTCTATGTTTTGCTGTCTCTTGCGGTATCTGTTGTTGTTGCTGTTGCATTTCTGTACTTTCATTAAGTTAATCCAGACATGATCATGCATACATTTACCAAAGTCTAGTGCCTGCGCGTCTTGTACCTGGTGACGACGACCCTTTCACAACAACAGCAACTGTTTCGCTGCTTTTTGTTTTAGCACAAAAACACTTTCTTAAGACTTTTATGCCCATTGGCTGCCTGCCCGACTGTCCCATCATATATATAGTAAATATGTGCACATACACTTTCTGTCTGTTTGTATATAATGTATGTACTTATGCCGACACGTGCCACCTGCCGCGTCCCAAGTCTTGACAAATTTTTTCTTATGTAAATTTCGTTGGTGCTGGCTGCTTACTGTTGTCTTGTTGTTGTTGTTGTTTTACATTTGTGCACCTGTGTGCTGGTAAAGTAAAGAAGTTTTGCATTGTTATTGCTGTTGTTGTTGCCATTGTTTAAAGGTTGTTCAAACAGCAAAGCAAAACATGTCTGACTGGTCATAATTTTGAGCAGCAGCAGCAGCGAGCACAGATTTTATTTGACTTTTACTTTGCGGACACTTTTCAAAACCCCATCCATTTGAGGCAATCTCAGAGAAATGGAAAGGCTACCTACGCTTTATGCATATGATGGATATGCTTTTTGATAGATGATGGCCAAGGTTTTTTTTTGTTTCTTGTTGTTTTAGGTTCTTCATTTTGAGATTTAACTTATATATTGTATAATACTTTGCGACATTTAATATGATTTATGACAATATACAAAAGGTTATATTTATACAAAAGTTATTAGCTTTATTTTCATTTTCGATTTATCTGACTTCAAATGTGATTAAATTGAGATTTACTAGGTATACACAAAGTTGAACTGCAAAACTGTAAATAAAGCTGAAAGTTACTCCGAGCAACAAGCAAAAGTTCAACATCATTCAATCAACGCAAAGAGAACGAACGGACGAACGAACAAACGAACGGAGACTAATATGAAATTCCGCAAACTTTTCTATGAGAAAGTTGCTACGATTTTTGTGGCCACATAAAACGGCAAATTAATTGTTACCCAGCCAGATTGAGAAGCCATTAAATTGAAATAAAAACAAAAACTCAAAGGTTGCAGCCCAAAAATTTTGATAAAGGAAACAATGCAAGGACAACGAGTCTCTGCGAGCGTAGCAGGTGGAGGCAAAAGTTAAAGGTAAAGTCAAGCTCAGCAGTGCTGTCTGTCATGGTCGGGACAGTTTTGCAAGTCATTCGTTGAGATTAGTCGGGAACTGGAGTCACGTGAATATTGATTGAAAACGTGTTGCCACAAAACGAAAGGAACAACAAATTAGATGAACTGTCCGCATTAATAAAATACACATAGACACAAGCACAGGTACACTTAATTAAAAGCAAAGTAGAAATGCCAGTCAAGAAAATTTTTGAACAACAGAAGCAACAAGAAAAAAACTTTAAGAACATGAAAAACTTTAAAAAAATAGATAGAAATTAAATTGAATGTTACAAGTAACTCGTATTTTAAAGTATTGTATTGCAGGCTTGTTATTTGAAATGTTCAATTTTTTAACGACTCTCAAAATCTTTAATATTAATGCAAAATATTATTTTTGCAGTCATTGTGAAAATGAAACAAAAATATAATTGATTCGGCACACAAAAAATTTTGTTTCTTTTTCTCACCCTCCATTCCCTTGCCTAAAGCACTTCCTGCGAGAGGTATCATAAATGATCCGATCACAAAGCTCAAATGTATAAAAAGCAAAAGGCAGAAGAAAAAAAAACGGAGATTTGCCCCATTATCCCAAAACTCCCTGATTGCTCCATAGCACTGCCAATGACAGTCTCCCTCCCTTTTGGGCCTTTCTGTCTCGCATTCAGCCATAAATAAAGACAATAAATATGATGATAATTAAGTGCGTCGCACATTCTCCCAATTTAGCCTTATTAACCCAAACGAAACGAGGAGAAGCAAAATCAGAGAGGGAGGCACAGTACGCAAAAAAAAAAGAAGAACTGACACAGATATTAATTTGCCACACGAAGGGGCCGCAGTCACGATATACATACGTGCCCCTATCTCATCTCACCCCTCTATAGAAGAAGAAGACGCTAAAGAAGAACCCTAGACGGCAACGCCAGCAACAACAGCAACAACAACAAGTATAAAGCCTAAACGTAAACGAGTAAATTGGCAGATTTAAGCAGTAAACACAAAAAGTGGGCAACAAAACAGGGCTCCAAGCCGAGACAGCCCAGCAGAGCTCATATGGGGAATACATGTGCGTATATTTGTGTTTCTGGCTGCGTGTGTGTGTGTGTGTGTATGAGATATGAAATATATAAAGAAAAATGTCAACAATCTATTGACAGCTGAGACTGTAACTGATTGTGCGGCAGTTGTGGCATTAAAGCAAAGCAGGGCACGTCGCAAACAAAGCCATAAGCACACGAGTCAAAAACATACACACACATACACGCACAGTGAAACAGTAAAATGCTTGTAATTTAGATGTCAATAATTTTCCAGTACATACTTTTAGGGGCGACAAATATTATTGCCTAGTCTACATCGTTTCTGCGCCTTGCAACAACAACATCAATAACAAGAATAAGAACGACAACGACAACTCAGGCAATTGACAGTCGCCGTTCACACTACAGCACAGCACAATAAAATAAAGCGAAAATGCTGCAATATTTATAAGAAATAAATAACAATTATTTTCAGCCAATCGCCCTCAATTTCTCATACAGTATTTATTGTTGTACTGTCGTTAAGAAGCATTTTTTTTTTTATGAATGAAAATTATACCATGTGAAAATACATATAAACAGCACATGTCACTAAATGGTTTCAGTATCATTAACAGAGGCTTAATATTTCACAAACTATGGCACTTTATCAACAACATATGCGTCAAGTCCCATGTTGTCATTAAAAAGCGGTTTACGTTTCGCTCAATTATACTACAATTTCCGAAACAATTTGTCTTGCATTAGACAAAAAAAATAACAAATCGAAGGACATTTTCTATTCATTTGTGCATTGCATGCAACTAATGGAACCTCAACAACGATTGGGGATTTTTAATGAACTAAACAAAAGCAAAAAGTATTTGTTTCTAACTAAAGTAATAATAACTATTTGATAATATAGTATATATATTTCTATTAGTGTAATTTTAGTTGTATCGAGCTCAAAAATGTTTTTACAGTCTTCTTAATAACTATTTGATTAAATCTCAAGCAAAGTGACCTCAAACTGTATAAAAGAGAGTTGTAGAAAAAATGTAAATACAAGTTACCTTAACTAACTATTTGAAATGCCACTCAACAACAACAAAAGCATATGGTAAGTGGCCATTTGATTGAGGGGTTTTCTGTGTTTTTTATACACACCTATTAGCCATAATGCAAATTGGCTCTGAGGTTGTGATAAACAATTAAAATAATGCTAAATATTGTGGTTTAGTGCGCATAAATGCCACAGGGACACATTCGAAACAATAACAACAGCAATATTGTTCAGATATGGAACAACAAGCGAGGACAAAACAAACCACAATTGGAAGATTGGATGGGACTGGACTGGACTGGACGGGACTGGGTTGGGTTGTGTGTTATCCAACAGGAAGTTTCCATGAATGGAGATTACTCTTCCTCCGTTGGCTTGTGGACTTTTGTGGTCGGTGAACATTGCCCAGGGCTCAAATAATGAGGTAAACCGCAAAAATTACACAAATGCAAAAGGGCCAAAGCATTAGAGACACCAAGGCGGAAACAGAGAGAGAGAGAGAGAGAGACAGGAAAGAGGGGGAACATTGTGTTCTATGTGCGTTTCAGTTTGTTGTTGTTGCTGCTGCGGCTGTTCCATTGTTGTGAAAATGTGCCAAAGTAAATAATTTCTTTTTAATTTCCACTTAAGTGCTTTTTAAATGATTCACACAAAAAGGAGTGCAAGAAAACACACACAAACACATCATTTTAACTGGTGTTACGAAGAAACGAAAACACAAAACGATTGAAAATTCTGTCAGAATGAAAAAAAAAACTGGAAATAACGGAGTCGGCATAGATGTGGGCGTGGCAGCTGAGCAGGCAAGAACATTGCCTAATGCGTGAGTTGTTTTTGATGTTGTTGCTGGGTTAGCAGAGAATCTGTTGTTGTAGTTGTTGTTGTTGTTGTTGCTGTTGCTGTTGCTGTTACTGTTGGTGGGTTTTTCTCTTTGAGCTGTCAGTTTGCTTTAGTAATCGACTTATTCATAGGCTACAAGCGATTCAATTGCTGGGCGGGTGTCACGGCTTCGTTATGGGGTTTTGTAGCTAAGGAAAGAGGATGCTGAGCAGCGCGGTGGGTGGAGGGGAAGGAGTAATGGGAGTCACAGCTTGGCTTGCCAGTGATTGCGATTTCGCATTCGCTTTGTTTTTCAGTGTCTCTGTTAGTGTGTGTGTGTGAGCCAAAGGACGACTGCGATGTCAGGATCTGTCATTACCGTTATTTATGGCGGCGCATTTTAAAACACATCAAATGGGAGGAACGGAGCAGTGGAGCATCCCGAGCACAAAATGTTCAACCTCATCAATGCGGAGCCTGCGAAAAATGCCAACCGACTACCAGGAACAGAAAAGAACAAAAAAAAACAAATAAATCGAAAATAAAACAGGAAAAAAACAGGAAACATTCGCATTGACAGCTGAGCCTGTGATGGGGCGTGCCAGGGGTATATGCCAGTCAGCCAAGGACATCATTTGACAGTAACAAACAGACAGGCAGGGGAACGGCGAGAAGGATGTTGCCAGTTGGGGAAAAGGGAGCATTAAAGTAGATGAAATTGCTTGTTGAACCAACCAAACCAACAACAACAACAGCACACTGAGCTCAAAATCAAGATAAGTACTCAACGGGGTAACAAGAAGGCGGAGGTGTTGATTTTAAATCGAATTATATATATATGCGGCGATGTTAAGAGCTTTACAAGTAGTAAACATTGCGTATACGTAATATAGCTTTTGAAAACGTTCTTCATCTTGCGTATACTTAATATTAATAAGCGTTGCCCTTTCCATATGCGTCAGCCGCTAATCAAACTAATATCATATATTTATAAATTATAATTTTAAATTGAAGAGAACTTTGATATCATGTGAATCCCAAGCGCTCGACTCGATTAAGCAGCATGAAACCATCAAATCATCAGATTTCAGAAACTGAAACCCAAGAGCCGAACCCTGAATACCGAACATACCAAGTTCCGCATTCCGAACGGGCGGGCGACCCATTGACCAAGTTAACAACAACAAAAAAGTTCTCTGTGTCCCTTTATCGCTTGCGTACCCAAACATATACATTGGGACTCATATGTTCATAGATCTGGGCACACACATATACATGAATCTATGTGGTATATGGTAGATATGTATGTTGAGTTATGCAAACTGTGGTAGCTGTTTGCTGTGTGGCGTATTTCATTTCCAGCAGCCACTTCAAATGCGGTTGGCGGCATTTGGGCCGCGGAATCAAGTGCCAAGAGACCTCATAAAAACGACTAACGGCACACAGCGCACACTAACACATATTAAAATGTGGCCTAATGGCACACACACACACACACACACAGCGAATACACAGACAGAGTCGAAAAGGGTTCAAAGTTTGGCAGCGAAAGAAGAAATAGATGAAAAAAAAAACAATTTTTTTGAGAAATGGGTAAAAAGAAGCTCAACAAACGAAAATGTTTCGTTCCATTTTTGTGTTGTGCTCTTTTTTGCTCGCTCTTTCTCTGTGGTGTTGGCGAATTGGTGCCATGTCATGCAAGGATATGCTTGGAATATATATACATATATACTATATAGTATGCATGCACACGATTGCATAATTTGAATCGGCCTAGCCTCCTCCATTTGGCGACTTGCAGCTGCCACGTGTCAAAGTTGAAACAACTCCCAGTCCAACAACTGCAGCAGACAGCAGTCATTCACCCACTAACCCAACCACTTTCCAACCAAATAGTCGGACACACACTCACAGAGTGAGAGGGAGCGAGAGAGAGAGAGAGAGAGAGTGCAGCGGCAACAGTTCATTAATCTATTTACAAGCTCACGCAGACAGTTCGCATAATCAATCAATAAGGGGGCGCGCGCGTGGACAGTGGGCGTGGCATGGCGTTGACTAATGGCGGGGCATGTACCGGCTGTGGCTATCCTTTTGCCGCTTTTTTTGAGGCTTTGCCAAAAAGGCTTTTCAACGTCAAAATTGTAAAGAGCAAGTGACTTAACGCCCACACTATCTGAATATCTGAATATGCAACAGCAAAAGGAACCGTTGGCTAAGAAGTTAACAAAATACAAATATAGATTCAAAACAAGGACATAATTATTATTATTTGATATTTGACATGAAGCGATATATAAACCATAAATTTTGGCAGTACAATTTGTTAGGCCAAAAGACAAATATTGAACATACGTTCACATATGTATGGTGATCATCGTTTAAAACGTGTTTCTTTCGAGTTGCCCAGCACTTGAGACTAGAGAGAGAGACGATGTTTCCTTATTGATCTTCACACTGTCAATGGCATCGCCAGCCACTTCAGTTTCCCGAGATGGAGTTGGAGTGGAAGCGGGAGCTAAACCCGTAGCTGAAACTATGGTTTCAACATCGGTTGCAGCTGCAGCTGGAGATGGACCCGAATGCTGGCAATGAGAGCCATGAGAACGACCTTGCTGTTTCTTGATACGATTACGTACACGCACCTCGGGATGACCGCAACAATTTTCGCACTCATCGTCCGTGGACGAGGAACTCACGTCGAAGGCATGGGGCTTGTGGTAAACGCAACAGCATTTGGATTTGCGACGATTCAAGAACTCATTGTCGATGATGCTCTCGTGGAATGTGACAGTTCGTACAGCTCGTGGACGATTGTTTCTTTCGAGGCACATCACCAGCAAGTGTACACCGGATACGCTGGGCCTATCCTCTGAAGCAGCAACGTTACTTACAGACCCAGGTCCGGAACTAGCGTTCGACAAAAAGCCCGATCCATTGCCTGTTATAAAGCCCGTTGTAGATGGCGCTGACATAACCATATCAGTTCCCGATCTATAGACCGATGCCGACATCACGGCCGGTGCAGACCTCGAAAATTCATTGACCATGATCGTACTTGAGCTTGATTCCAATTCCAGATTGACTTGACTTTTTGTTTGATCCTCCATACTGTGGATTTGTTAAGTTGTGTTATGAATTGCGTGTGTAAAATATTTTTACGAAAAATGTGTAAGAAAAAAAATATTTTTATTTTTTGGAAAAATTAAACTTTTCTGATTTGTAAATATTTGTGTTACTGTTGCTTTGACTGATATTGACTGAGACTTTTATTAACTGCGACTGTGCGTCAAAACCCCTAAAACATTAAATGTGAACTAAGTTTTACAGTCAGCTCTCTGAGAATTTAAGCAAGGTGTCTGAGGCAAACTCAAAATTCCTTCCATGAAACATTTCAAATCTTTGAATGCAAGTCCTTTGTCAACGTCTTCGGCAAAGAGTTGACATCATGCTTAACAGCAAAAGATAACTGCATTTGTATGCAAGGGATGGGGGATGGGGTTGAGGCAGGCTAAAGCGTTTGCTTGGTGAGGATTTGCACACAGTTTGCTGACCTTTGCCAAGGAGCTGGCTGGCTGGCTGGCTGGCTGGCTTAGCCGCATTCATTTGGCTGCCAAAAACTTGCGCACGATTTACGTCAATTGGGCGGCAGCCAGCGGCTGGCACATAGCCACGCCCATTATGCCGCCTACCTCACCTCACCACACCTCGGCCGCCGTCTGGTCCACTGGCAGCAGCATGCCCAAATGTTTACCTAAAAATGCATTTGACTGCCACGCCCCACATTTGGCTTTAGCCAGCCCTTGGCTGCAGCTTTGCACTTGCTGCTTCCATTATTGAGTGAACCATTTTCCATTTAACATTTTTCCTCTCCTCCCAACCACCCGCATTACCCTCTTATCGCCCACAATTGTCGATTTGGTTTTCTTTTCCTCTTTCCTTTTCGTTTTTGGCGCTTTTTTACTATTTTTTATTTACGCGTCGCAAATAAATGTTGAAAATAATATTAGAATCGTGTAAAGCGAGGGGGCAGGGATGTTCAGAGCAAAGTGGTGCAACCACTTGGGGTTAAAGAACTTTGTGCAAGTACATTTACAAAAAAAGACAAAAACAAAAACAACCAATTTTACATCTTCTTTTGCAATTTTTCAGGTTTGTTCGTGTTTGTTTTTTTTGTTTTTTTTTTTCGCTTTGCCAAAAGAATATTTTACTTCTTGTCTGCATTTATCTGGTTTTAGGAGCAAGAAAAATTATGTTTGCAGTTCTGGGCTTTAGAGTAGATAAAAGGGTGCTGTTAATGGTGTTGTGACTGTTTGGTAATAAAAATAAAGCCGCAGCATTTACCAATCGACCATGAATGAAAAACTATTCTCTACGTATTTTCTTGGTATTTTCGCAGCTTAGGGAGAGGTAACAAAGAAGTTCAAGATACTTTAATTGTATGGAAATTTTAGTGCGAGACCTTATAAACTATACCCGGTCTATTTGTAGCTTAAAAACTTTACATATACCACCACATCATAGGTAAATAAAGAGCTTAACTTATTCAACTTTTAAAAACTTTCATCAAGTCTTCCTTTCAAACAAGTTGACATTTAAAAGTCGATATTTAAAACTATTTGCCCCGGCCATGCTAAACGTTTTGCAGCAACAAAAAAATGGTCTTGTCCATGCCCATTGAGCCTGATGAGTTTGTGGCTGTCATAACAGCTGCCACCATTGAAATGAAATCTAAAATTCATTACGCATTTTATGTGGTCTAACTCGTCGGGCAACTTGCACTCGAACTCGAACTCGAACTGAAAGTGGAACCACAACTCCAAACTCAACACGTAACGACTCAACGTAATGAGGCGCGCGTCTCGTTTCCCAGCTCAGCTCAGCTTGAGAGCTGTAAGCTGTAAGCTGTGAGCTGTGAGCTGTGAGCTGTATGCCACACGCCATTTATGTCCCAATGGAGACACACGCTCAGCGCGATGACAGCAACGCCTTCAGCAGACGCCCACCTTGCGTTCGGTTTGCGGCCGCATCAGCCTGGGGCAAAACTGAATATGCTACGTGAAGTGTCCGTCTTTGGCCTACCACCTCGACCTCTTCATCGTTGTCGGAGTAGTCTTTGGGGAATAAGATGAATTACATGCTACTTCAGGCAGCTGGCAGCTTAGAACGAAAACGTCGACTGCAGCGGGCACTTGAGGCCCAGGCCAAGGGTTTTTGGCAGTAGCCATGGCAAAGCATGTAGATGCGATGTTACGAATACGCACAGACATACACAAAAAGGTACCAGAAACTAAATCCCCAAGCAAATAGTTTTGCTGCAAGCAACAACGCAAACACAACGAACAACGCAGAGTGCGAGGGAGAGAGAGAGAGAGAAGAGTCTGTGGGAAATCAACCGCACGGAAATCATGTCTACGCATCATTCTTTGTGCGCTATTACTTTACTTCCCTTTTCAAGCCCCTCCCCCTCCCCCACACCCTGTTTGCAGAGCATACACTCCATAACGTAACTTTGTTTCTTCTTTCATTTTTATATATTTTTTTCCTGTTTTTTTTTGTGTGTGTTTTTTTTTGGGAATTTTTTGTATTGTATTTCGTGTGGAGCACTTGTGTGAATTTGCGTGGCTGTGTGGAAATGTGTGATAAGCAGTTTCCGCTGGGGAATAGACCAACCAAGCAAGCAAGCAGAGAAACGAGAAACCCGTACAGTAAATACAGTTGTTCTTGGTCCTACGCTTGGTCCTTCATTTTGTATGAATTTACGTTTCGTTTCCCTTCCATTTTTCATACATTCAACAACAACAACTGGCAGGCAGAGCCTGCCTGCTGGCTGGCTGGCAGGCCATTTTCCTTTTCATTGGCGTCGAACTGGCGTGTCGAGTAGGAGGATCCTGCCCGATGCCCGCCAGCCACAAAGAAAACGAGAAACGAGAAAGAAATTGCGAAAATACAGTTAACCAAACAGCCAAGCAACCAAACCAACCAAGCAAGCAAACCTAACAACGGCAACAAAATAAAAAGGGAAGCTGTGGCTACTAATGCAAATATAATGGCAAATGTTTCGGAAATATTTCACAGATAAAATTGATAAAGGCATTCACAACTCAACCATTCCCATTTCCCTCATCCCCATACCCATACCCACAACCCTCAACCGTCATCTCAATTCGCATTCATGCCTGTTTGTCCGTTCCGTTCCCTTTGTGTATAGTAAATCGGAACGGAAAACTATTTGATGGCATTTTGCACCCCATGCAACAAAAGCGTGAGGCGGCAATACAATGTATATTACGTATACGTACAGCTGTGACAGATAGTTACATGTAAGGAACCAACAAACAAACTACGTAATTATTACGAAAAGGATTTTTAACAGAATATTAAAGTTTTAAGAACCTATTCTTGTACATTCGTAAGCTGAAAATCTTTCCTCTGCTGCTGCTATCAAATTTGTTGAAATAACAAACAAATACTCATATGTGTGTATTTATGCTTATTAGTGTTTGTTTATGTGTCCATTAGCAACACCCTAGTACAAAGTGTTCCAGCTTCAGTTGTTTATTTGTTTATGTTGGGGCTTAGTTAAGCTTAGTTCGTTTTGGTTCTTGACTTGAGTAAGCAAAAGCAGTTGCGAGCAATACTTGCTTATTGCATTTCCATTTAGAGGAAAGACTCTTCTTCTTGTTGCCTGGCTGTTGTTGTCAGTGTTGCAAGAACCTAATATAGAATTCCATTACAATTATCAGCATTTTATTTAACTGGAATTATTTGAAAAGACAGCCCAGGCCATAACACAATACAAGTCGAGAGGCGTCTTTCCATTTCCACTTCCATTTCCCACTACCCACCCACCCATCCCCTTGTGAAGTGAGCGCGGCGACGCGATGCGATGCGACGCGGCAAATGTATCATAAATTTTCATGCTGCTCGAAAAATACGAATTGCGATTTTCTATTGTGTTTCGCGAGGGAGAGAATATTGTTTGTGGGTGCTTGGCTGTTTGCCGTGAAGTGGACTGAATACAGCGGCATGAAACTGGCATGAATTGCGAAGAAGCCCAAGACAGAACCCGTTCCAAACTGCAGACGCAGTAGCAGTAGTTGCTGCTGAGCCAGCAATTTGTGTGTCCAGTCATAAAGCAGTGAAAAAAAAGCAGAAGGAAAACCGGGAAAAAAAACTGCAATACAATTTCATTTTAAGCAAGAAACAAGGACTGGACAGGAACTGGAGTGAATCGAAACAGTGCGATGTGAAGCGAAGAGGGAACAAGTGGACCAAGCGAAGGAGGAGAAAACGTAGGAGCAGGAGTGAGAAACATTCAGAGGCAGCAACATCTTTATGGTGAAAAATTTTAAATTCCCATTAGAATTGCGCTCGGCATTTCCATTGCTGCTGCTTGCATTGAGGGGGTAAGGCTGGGGCTCAAGATGAAATGAAACCAAACCAAAGCAAAGCTTCGGATGGGGCAATAGGTGGGGGAAGCTGTCAGTCAGTAGGTAAATGTATGTCTTACATACACACAGACAGGCACACATAAATAAATAACAAGACGAAGCAAAGCAGCTCGCAAGAATATCAAAGCAGTAAAAACATGAAATGCGCTGCTCAAATTAGATATACAGAAAAAAATCATATATATATATGATTTCATATATATAAGCAGCTAAAGCAGCACACAGAATAAGAAAGCGTCAAAATTAAATACAAAGCCAAAAAGGCAAAAAGCTAAAGGCAGCTGCAACAAATGCTACCAAACCGATTGAAACTAACACACACACACACATCGATATCTGTATGTGGCAACATAAAAATGTGCACTCTTTGATGTTGCAACTGCAGCAACGTGTGCAGCTCTGGGATTAACTGAACAGTGGATCACATTGAGGCGAGATACTATAACCATCTCTTAAATAGACAAGGTTTCAGAATACAACTTCCATAAAAGTACGAAAACTTTGAAATAGGTTTAGTTGCAAGCAAGTGTTAATGTTAAGTTCGGTTTTAAGTTTCAGATCCTTTTAATGTACGGTTTAAGGCTATAGATGTTCGGTCCATTACTCAAGTGTGGGTTTCTTTTTGCGTTGAAGTTATTGCTCATTGATTACTTGATTTAACTGAAAGCCCTCTCACAAGTAACTAAGTAGTAAGTACTTGCGGCAAGTTCAAAATGGACACTCATCTTTGGTTCACTGTACCGCTACGAAAGGGGAGCAACATGATTGACTCGTTGCAGGGCAGCAGCCAAATTAAGGGGTAAGGGGTTGAAGTGTGCAAGAAAAGTGCCTGTGCAGAGCTTAAAATAAATGACTTCTCGTTCCGTTCCATTCCGTTCCGTTTGGGGGCATGGCAAGGCAAAGGCAAAGAATGCAACTGAGTGCTGATGCTGCCCGTTTAAAATTCTTCTTTCTTTCACCTTTTCATTTCTGCTCTAACATTTTTCCTGCTGCTGTTCTTTTTACTTCTCTCTGTGCTTTTGCCTCCTATTTTTGGTGCAAACGAAGTTTACGCGTGCTGATGCGGGTAATGGTAATGACAGTTAGTCAGGCAGGCAAAGTCAGTTGTAGAGTAGCAACACACACACACACACTCACTGCATACATTTGAAGAAAAAATACGGTTTGAAAGTGGCAACACTTTTGACCATTATGACAGTGAAAAGGGTATTTCAAATGAATAAGAATAAAAAAAATTGATAAAGAATCAAATCTATCTATCTATTAATGCACCATTCGACATGTACTTCTTTGGGCTTTTTCTCAGTGTACAGTAAACAGTGTGTGTGATGAGTGCAAGCGGAAGTTGCAGCTGCTGCCTTGGCAGGGGATACAAACATACAAACGTATGTAACTTCCTGTAACAGTCCCTTGGCATTTAAGACTTGTCCGCTAAAGCTGAGCACTCGGGCTCCATCTCCGTCTCCGTCTCAGTGCTTAGCCTTTCAGCAATTACATAGAAAATGTGAAATGTGAAATGCTTTGGCAAACATACACACACATACACACACACACACACACACACAAACGGAGTAGTCGCACTTTGGCAGCTGCTAATGCGCCGAGACGCAAGCATTGTAGATAGTAGCTGCAGCTTTAGCAAGTGGAAAAATATAAAAAAAAAACCAGGCTAAAAGGAAGCCGCACAGCTATCAACGTGCAACGACCTGTTCAACAAATGCTCCTTGGCTTTTCCGTTCGGTTTCGTTCCGTTTCGTTTGGTTTCGCTTGGATTTGGTTTGGTTTGGTTTGGTTTCGTTTCTTTTCTTTGCGCCATAATTTATGGCAACTTAATAAGTGGCTCGCTCACATTACTTATAGCCACCAAACCAAAGCAAACCACACCACACCAAACCAATCAAACCCAATATCCTTCTCACTCTCTCTCTCTCACTCTTTCTCTTTTTGCTTTTGGTCTTTTAATTAGCGGCATTGCCAAAGCCGCACACACTTGACCAGCTCTAAGCGACACCATTCTCAAATGAAAGCACTCCATTTTTTTTCCTTCAATCCAAATAAAATTTTCATAATGGTCAGCGTTGCACTTAAATCGAATTGCGCCAGCTGAAAATCATCGGAACTAGCAAAATTGCCAATCAATGCACTCGTCTATGAAATCAAAAAAAAGAAAAGACATAATTGACGGAGAGGGGGCTAAGTGGGCCACTACTATAACACCAACACTAAACTGGCAATCAATTAAAGTGGCATTCACACAGTTAGCTCACGATTTGAGTTTGTATTCGTTGCTCGCCGTGTGTCAGCACTTTTAATGCTTTAAGCAAACAATTTTCAAGTGACCCAAATAGATTTATTACGAGCGAAAGCAAAACGAATAAATCCCCTGGAATACTTAACATTATTATGGCAATGGCATTGACTTTAGTGGTATATAAAGATAAGAAAGATTGCTTAGCCAAACTTAACTTCAAAAAATATATACTTATCAACACAGAGCACAAAAAATTCAAACAGATATCAGACTGAAAAACTTTACCAAAATGTTTCACGTTAGAATTTATTTAGTAATTTTTTTTTTTTTCGTCTAAAAATCGTCTAAAATATTCAATTTCTTGCGCAAAACGCTTACCATCTGGATGGTTCGTTTTTCGGCTTTGGAGCCATGTCGTAATGCAATTGGCTTCCATTTCCATATCATGACAGACACACCCACACATGCACATACATCCACACCCACGCAACACCACCTCAACTGGCATCACCCACCCGTTGCCAATTCAGATTCAGGATAAATGATGTTGCTAGCTGCTCGTTGAAATTCATGCATTTTCCTCGGTTTTTTACCTTTTTTCTCGATTTTTATTTATTTTTTTTTTGGTTTTTGCTGCAGCAGCAGTTGGTAAAATTGAAAAACGTTTCCCGTTTTGCAGGCAAATCAAAAAATTAAATAATATCGCACATTTGCTTTGTGGAAATCAATTCCATTTCTTATTCAACATTTTGATTAATGCAACCAGCCGACGCAACGTTGCAGGAGTCAGAGCCAAGCGCCCAGCGCCAGCACCAATGCCAACACTGACTGCATGCAGTCCAATGCGAAATGCAAAATGTGAAATGCAAAGTGTAAAATGAAACTGACAGACAGCGACACACATGGACTTGGACATGAAAATGGTAATGGAAATGGATGTGGATGTGGATGTGGCAGTGGTCCTGTCGATGCGGATGTGCATGTGGATGTGAAAGTTGCTGCTCCTGTTTGTTGGTGTTGGCAAATCGTTGGATGCGCGACTAACGACGACAATGGCGGCCACTTGACACGTACTTAAACGCTTACACAAACCCCCCCCACACACACACACACACACACTAAGTGAGAGATGCTGCAGTTGTTGCACTGTTGGGATACCAGCTGATGTTCGGTTTTTGCGGTCACTTCAATTGAAGCCGTAGCCAAAATGTTGTCAAATAAAATTTACATGTACCATTTCACTGACATATAGGTATTGTTCGTTAGTGTGTGTGTGTGTGTGTGGGTGTACGTGTACGTGTTCAGGTATAAATGTTGTTTGCTTGCGCAAATTGAAAATGCTGTTAAGTGCAGTTGCAGCTGGCAAACTCCAGCTGGCCAAGGTATTGAATAAGCAATATTTGTTGCATACTTTGCGGGTTGACTTTAGCTCACGTTGAAGTGTTTAGCTGTTGAGCAATGAAATTGCATTCCATTTATATGGCGAAAACATGTCTCCTCAACAAAAAACATAGCAAAAACTACCAAAGACGAAGTAACTGTATACCTATATTAAATTCGTATGCTTCTAGCTTTAGTTTTGTAGAACTCCTATTCATGGTATTGATAATATTTTTTAAAACTAGGAAAACTGTGTTATAATATCATCAATCTGAATTTTTAAGGTAACTCCACATGCCAAATGATTGCTGACATCTGTTCAGTTCACTTCTTTGCTTAAAACTTACATACACAGATGTATCCTTGAAGATCGTGCGATAAAATAAAACAGTAGCAGACCCAGTATCCGGAGCTAGCCATAAAAACTACAATTTTATAGCGCATTAACAACGTAAGTTGCATATTACATAAAAGAAATGCAGCTGCTGCTGGTGTTGGTGTTGTTGTTGTTGTTGCTGTTGTGCAATTGTTGTTGAGGCAATGCGATAGCAATATTCAAGATTGGGTCGCCTCGACTTTAACATATTTGTTTGCACTTGAGTGCGCACAAAATGTTTGACTCTCTGCTTCGCTTTGCATTACCCTAAACCTCACCCCCGACTACCTCACCCTCCTGCATGAGGCTGCTGCTCATCGAGTGCCAAGTTTCAAATTACACGCCTCGTCTGTCATAGGCGCTCGGTGCTCACCAACTTTACAAACTAAATAAAAATACCCAGAAAAAGAGCAACCGAAAATAAAATAGTACGACAAAAAAAAAATACTGTATTAATGATGCTGATGTGCTAACAGTTACCCTGTGTAAACAGTTACAATACGTATACTCAATGCAATTTGTACTGTGTCACCGAAACCCGAATGAAGAATAAGTTTGACTTTTTCCGATAGAGTTCTAGCAGGGTATGAAAAAAAAAGTCGAAAGGCATACAAACACATACAGCATGTTCATGTCTCCCACATACATCAATATGTATCCTGTATAAAGGACATTGAAGCGTAACACTTTCCCAACAGCGTTCAATCTGTCTTGTCATGGCGTCTGCTTATCCCAATTTGAAGTTTTTTTGGTTTTTTTTTTCCTTTTTTTTTAGTTTGGTTACAATAATTTTGCAACTGACCATTTATTTCTTTATTTGAGTTTCGTCCTAGCTTCAAGGCGTATAAATATATATATATATATATACATATATACATATATAGGGACAGAACACACACACGCACGAATACATAGATAAACAATGATATCTAGCTATTTACGGTCGTCAATAAGCTCTCCGCTCTCTCTCTCCCTCTCTCTGATACCGCACAACAGCAACTGTGGAGAGCCACGTCCCAGACAATAGCCAAAACCCATAAAAGATACAATTCATAAAGTAAATCCTCTGCTCCGGTCCTCTGCTCCGGTTCAGAAAGTTGTGGCCAAGACAAAGCGAACACAAAGTTGGACAAGGCACTTGGCAGCAAAACGTTTTATAGATAGCAAAATCACGCAATGCTCAGATACTCAAATAACTCTAGATACGCTTCAAACTAACTCACACACACATGTCCTGGGCAACTGTGGTAAGTTTTGTGCTGGTCTTTTGTTGTTCCTGCTTTTGTTGTTGTTGTTGTTTGCATTTTGTTAGATAGCATAAATTAGATACGTGCCACCGTCCAGGACACATTCCGAGCTTTCTCTCAGTCTCAGTCACAGTCACAGTCACAGTCTGTTCTTCTTGTTAGCCAGTTTTAAAAATAGCTCCGATCATGCTACCCAACCTCCCACATCGTATCGACAGAGTCGAACTGTCGTGGCATAAATCATAATCAGCCTTGCATTCGGCAAGGCAACAACTGCTAATGGCTGCCCGCATGGGGTATACTATATACACAAATATATATATCTCTAGGGTTTCTAGCAACCAAACCAACCGGCCAAAAAGACCTGAGAACTGGGTTGGGTTTGGTTTGGGTGTGTGTTCGGTGTTGTGTCAACATGCGCCATCATGTTTGCTTTCATCTTTTGCGGCCAGCAAAACTGCAAAATTGAAGTCGGACTCGCTTTTTATCTCTCTGTCTCTAGCACACTCGCATCTGGGCAAACATTTTTTGATTAAGTAATTTGAAGTTTTGTGCAAGCCGTTCAAAATTGCCCTGAGAGCTGCTGTTGCTGTTGCTTTTGCTGCCAAGAAAGTTTGTGTGCGTCAGCTGTGAATGGGAAAGCAAACTACGAGACTAAAAATCTCAACGAAAATATCTGCATAAAGTCCACTCAACACGCAGTTATCAACCAATTGCCAGAATCATTTAGTTCACTTACAAAATAAAATAAAATTTAAATGAAATAAACCGAAAATTGCAGAAGATGAAAGTAATCACATTAACTGCAACGAGTGTGTTTGATTTCGTTCAAACAATCCAGCTGAACGGACACACACAAAAATACACAAAAACACGTCAACAACAGTGTACATATCTGATACATTTTTGAATTTTGTTATCATAACTATTCACTCATTGCTCTTAAAATACATTTACTGATTAACACTTCACTCGTTTCATTCAGTTACTTAACCTACATATCATCTCCAAAGCAAACAAACTGTTTTGCTGAATTTCTGACTGAACTACACAAATCTTGGGAGCAGTGGGCGTGGCAGCTTATAATGTGCAATGTGATAAAGCTACGAGTATCAAGCAAGAAACCAGAAAGAAGAGCAAAATTACATACATATACAAGCACGTTGCTGTGGCTTTTGCTTTTGTTGCTTTCTGCTGCTGATGATGATGAAAATTTCAATTAGCACAAAGTGTAATATAGAGCAGCGTCATTTTCATCAAATTATCAGTGACACCGACGACCCCAACCGAACAGCCACACACACACACTCTCCCCGCTGCCTTCCACAAGCCACCCACGAGAAGTGCTCGCACTCTGTGTGTGTGTGTGTGTGTTCATCTTTCCGGTGGCACAGTTTTAGCCATTTTCATTTCTGGTCGACAACGTTGCCGACGACACAAAATGTCGGTCACTTGCGGTTTAGCAAGAGTAGCACCACTGCCTTCTTCATTCCCATCCTCCATTCCCCCAACTCTACAGGCGAGCTTGGAGCACCATCGCAGTGAACAAATTGCGAATAGTGCAAATAGCCAGGAAAATTACCTAATGCGCATTTTCTTATTACTGAAATGTGCATAAGAAAATGAACGTAATGAAAAAAACACTCAGTGGCCAGAGTTTCATTTGTGGCAACGCCGCACTGCAAATACTCTAACACAAAGTTATCTTGTTTCAATCTCAAATATACTATATTCACAAATTGCTTGCTGCAATGTTTCACGAGTCATGTTACCTTTGGTAAGGGTATTCCAAGACGATGCGCTAGAAAATCACAACAGCGCAAATTCACAGACACAGAAATGTTGCGAGACAAGACGCAAAAGGAGGAAGCGAAAGCAAAAAGAAAAAAAAATTTAAATGCGCCATGCAAATGACGCAAAATGAAATGTATGAAATTGAAAATGAAACGTGAAGAGAGTTGAGAGTAGAAGGCGGAGAAGCACAAGATGGCAGCTGCTGTTGCTATGGTTTTTTTTTAGAGCAGTTGCTTTGAGCTGAGGTTGTGTGTAAATGTGTGTGTGTGTGTGTGTGTGTGTGTGTGTGTGTGTGTGTCGGTGTGTGCGCGCATTAAAACGAAGAGGGCAGAAAATGAAAAATAATTAGCGCAATTAATGACCACGTAATTAGCGCTTGAAATCAGCAAAAGCATCAACAGAGAAAGAGCAAAACCAACTCCCAATGTGCCACAATGTGTGCAGTGGCACGTAAGCAACTAGTACTGTGCACAACACCAAGCAACACCACCCACACCCAAACCCACACCCACCCACCTACACCCACATTACCTTATAGTACATATTTGCTGCGGCGGCCATGTTGATAATTCCATAGCGACCAGTTTCCTTTTGTCAGCCGATGCGGTTCTGGACGACACGCTAATGAACGCGACCCATTTGCCCCATTTCGTTCATTTAGCCATTTTGTGGCGCATTTGTGCAATGTCGCTCTGCGGTGCACGATACGGGGCGTGTGCTGTGGCGGGGGCTACTCAGCTGCTGTCATGCCATTTCTTAATCAGCGCCATCAATCAGCTCTCAGTGACTAATTAAAAATTGCCTTTGATACCGTCCCAATGATAGTAATGAGAATGCAAGAAAACTAAACGAATGACAACAGTGAGCTGTACTCGTTTCCAATTTGCGGCTATGAAAGCGAATGCCATTGCCTTTTGCTTATTGCTTATTGCTTATTGTGTGTCAACGTTTTGCTGGCGGTGCGGTGAACAATTTGTCAAATTTGAAAGTGGTTTGAAATTGATGCGCACTAAAATTAATGCCGCAATGGGCGACTAACGGAATGGCAATAGAATGCTCAAACTGCTAAAAAGGCACGCACACACACGCACAAACACACGCACACACACACACAGTGGTGGAACTTAGAAACAACTTAAAAATTCATTGTCTGCACATGGTGCCCAGGACTTAGAAGGCGTTGTGCCTGCCTCGTGGGCATGTCCATGTTCGTTGGGAATAAAGACTAACAAACACACACACATCCACACAGGCATAAGAATTTGTTTGGAACTTCGTTGGCTGCCTTGAACTGAATGAAAAACGAAAAACTGTCATCATGTGACGGGAATCAATCTAAAGTCATTTTATAACCCGAAGAGTCATAAATCTAACTTTAATGTTTTAAACGTGACTGCGGCACGAAGCAACAACAACAACGAAGAACAGTTGCCAGTTGGTTGGCGTCAAACGCCCCCGGCAACACTGTCCATGACCAGCCTGCCCCACTCGCTCTCTCAGTAGTAGTAACGGCAGCCGTTACATGTGCCATGAAGATGAAAACCCCCGGCATTGGAATTGGAAAAGTAAAACAAGCAAATGAATGTATTTCCGTTTGGGATTTTTTACTTTCCGGCTATGACGCAGCAGCAGCATGCTGAAAAGTGTTGCCGCAGTTGAGATTCAAAGAGGCTGGCAGGTGGGCATGGTGCCCCGGGGCGGGGCTAACAATATAAATGACAAAACGAGCACACACACACACATGTCAAATCGAGTGGGGTGGGCGGAGGGGCGAACGGAAAGGCAAATACAAAGATAGCAATTTTATTAAATGGGTATCAAAACTATTTTACGTGTTTAGGATCATAGTTGAAAAGCAACATTGCAACTGTATGTTACTCTCTGTGTGTGTGTGTGTGTGTGTGTGTGCGTGACTTGCCAAAAACAAGGAACAAACAACGACGAAAAACAAACGAAAAGATGCGAAAGATGGACCAAACAGAAGAAGAACAAAAAAGTATAGCATGCTTACGTGCGCCCCATAAAATGCATATGCGGTCAAAATGGCGAACCGGAAATGAAAGGCAGCGAATAAAGCGAGCGTGTGCGTGTGTGTGTGAGGATTAATTAAGTACGCTTTACGCAATCTGAGCGCATAACAGAACTTAACCCAGTTGACGCGAGACCAAATTAAGTGTAATAATTGCACAGCTCTTATGGTCGCGAAATACGGGCCATTATTTGGATTGATTAATAAATGTAATGGGTTGCAATCAACTCTTAGCTCGCACATGGGCCAGGAAGAAGCTTCGGAAAATAAATTCATTAATTTGAGTAAAGTTATCGTAAAAGACGAGAATCTAAATGCTAAAATAAAATCACATTTAATGATTAAACTGCCTGCCAAATATATCGAAAGACGCACACACACACTCACAGGAAACCCCAAATGGAAATGATACAAACACACACACGTATGCGTATTTTTAATCAATATAAAAATCATATTATTCACTTACTCACATTTGTATGCAGAAATATATATGTCTGGATTTCGGTTTGGCAAAGAAGTCTCTTACCTGCAATGAAAATGGAGAGAAAGGCAACAAAAATGTATGAATTATATTATTTCATATATGATTTTACAAATGTATGTATATATATATATGTATGTGTGTGTTTTTTTTTGGCATTTTCTCAAGCAATGCCATCAATTGGCGGTTGTTTGGCGTACTTTGTCCTCATTTTAAATTCAATTTGGCTGCGCAAAATTGAGACGACTTTGTGGCTGGCAATTTTCAGGGACATTTTCGGGCATTTTAATCACATTTCGGTCATATTTAATTCATTTTATTATTATTGTTATTGCCCGCAATGGTTGTTTTGGCTTTTCTGCTCTTTTTTTACGCAACGATTATTGTTTGATGGTCACCCAATCAGCCATCAAGCGGCAAAGTCCACCCTCAAACAACAGCAACAATGTGGGGGGCAAATGTAAAAATTTAACAAACAATTCAATTAATGCAAATTACAATTGGGCCCCAACTAATGAATATTTAATGATTAAACTAATTTAATTTTCATAATATCGTTGCTGACGCAAAATAAACAAACAAAAACAGAAGCAAAATCAAATCAAAAAAACAAACAAACAAACAGCAGCAGCTGAGATGAAAATCGATTGTTAATTGGAATTTACTTACGAGCCCGCAAGCTTCATAAAAAAAAACTAGTTAAAAGCAGCCAGCACAACAAGTTACTTGAAGCTTAATGTTTTGCAGTTGATTGAAATGATTAAAAACTAAGTAAAATATTTTTCACTGGAGAAAAAAGATTTAATTTTGTGTTTTTCCCTTTCTAAAAGCTAAAAGCAATTTTTAAGTTAGCTTGACGGATCTATAAACTTTTCTTCATCAACTAAAATCCATATTAATTATATTTATGAACTCATGGTCTAATACTAAGCAGAGCTTTATCGTCTTTAAGAAGTGTTTTGCCAAAGAAGTCTGGGTCTGGGTTGAAATGGCATTGATTGGCATCAAAACACGCATCGTTGCCTCGTTTGACTTCTGTGTGGGAGCTAGTACTTCAGGTACTAGTTGCAGGCAAATTGAAATTCGAATACAGTTCGTTATCGATTCGCATAGCATTGTGTATTTTTAGGTTCTGCAGAACGTATCTACTGCCAGTTTGCTTAGCCACACTGTGCCGAGTCTTGCCCAGTGGTCTTTTATATGGAAAATTCGATTGCTGGCTCTTGCAACTGTTTGCGTTGTTATTGTTATTTGGTTGCTTGGTCTTTTGCTGTATGCTGCTGTTGCTGATGTTGCTGCTACTGGGTTTATAGAAACGGTTCTGTAATTATGTCACTACGGCTACGTTGTTGCTGTTGGCCTTTTTGTTCCAACTTTGCCAATTTGGAATGTCCAGAAGTGATACAACTTTAAGCCACCACCGACTTTATTTGCCTCTATTGTCGTCGATGTTGCTTCTGTAAATTGTTGTTTCTTGTTCAAAATTGTTGTTGTCGTTGTCGTCATAGCTATAACGTTTATTAATAAGTTTGCCTGCACAATTGTTGTTGCTACGCTGCTGTTGCTATTCAGGAGCTGGAGCTGTTGTTGTTTTTGATTTTATTTCTTTTAACTACCTGGTTTATTTGTAGACACCGTTGGGGCCGATGGCATGACTTGTCATGAAACTATTCCCAACCCTCGAACAAATATAACATTAAGCATTTGGCATGAGACAGTTTTTCCGTAAAGCAAACAGCAGCAACAGAAGCAGAGCTAAAGGAATTAGAGCAAAGTGCACTTTTTGATGACTTTTGATTTGTTTTACGATTTCCAGCTATGAATATTTATTGTCATGCCTAGCTCGTTCTCGTCGTCGTCGTTGGAGTCTTTAAAAAGCACGAATACTCGTTGTCATGGTAACAACAAGCAGCTGAAGCAGAGGCAAGAAATTGACACGCAGCATTACTCATACGCCCCGCTGGTCTTAAGGCAAACAAGCCGACTGGCAAGGCAACTTTTTAATTGATGTTTATTTAACGTTCAACATAATTAACTCTATGTACATACAAATACATATACATATATATATATATATATATATATATATATATATTTAAAGCATCACAAATGGGCATTATACGAGCCATTAAATGAGTTTTGTAAACGCTTCACTTGAACTAGAAGTCCATCGGCTGGCTCTTGTTTAATGAACGCCCTGATTGCCATTAACGCATTCCATTTGCACTTTAAACAATGTCATAAACGCAGCAAGGCGCGCCTTACCATTAACACAAACCGAGAGAGAGAGAGGGAGATAGAGGGGGAGAGAGAGAGAGACATGAAACACAACAATAGTTTGCCATTTATTGAGAATGTCCACAATTTTTCGGTTGAATTTTACGACTTGGCTAAATCGTAAATATCAAACGCAGCCAGCAAACTGTGCGACGCCAGTTGGCCATAGTCAAATGGTCTCGTGTGACCTCAATTCGCATTCACACCAGCATCGATATGGGTATAGTAGTATAAAGAAATGAGCTATGAGCTACATAAAACTTTGACATCGGTTATGCGAGGTCGTACACAGTTCTTGCCACATACAAATATAGTATATATTAATCATTTCATAACTCATTTGAATAATGATAGCTTTTTATCTCTAAGATATTCGAGCTTGCTATTGATGCAAATCAACCTTATTGTTATTATTATAGATATTTCATTAGAGATTAGGCTTTCTGTTTAACTTTCTATCGCTTTGATCACCTGCAAAGAGAAGTTTGTTTGCTTGCAAGCAATAAGGAAGACGATTGCTGATAGATTATCATAGCTATACAAAGATGGACAAAGAGAGTGAGGAGAGAAACAAGAATGAAGATATGATGGAGATGAAGAAGGCTCTCGTCATTTGCTGCTGTGCAACGTGATGTTATTAATAAATGCACTTGACAACGTTCACTTATTAATTCTTTAGAGCTAAATCAAAAGCCAAAAGTGCAAGAGGCAACTTTTGCCCTGTCGTACGTGACCAATAAGAAGAAATTTCTTATTTACAAGGCTGAGCGTACTGAATACCAACCCACACACACACACACACACACACATACATATACGTATTGTATCTGGTTGTCCTTGTCTGTCGCATATGCGAGAGTCATGCTCGTCCCATGCTCGAGTCATTGTAAAGTCAGTGGCCTAAAAAAAAGAAGCGTTATGAAGTTGCTCACTTGATCGTGCAATGTACCTTTTGATTTTTGTTGCCTGTTGTGCTGTTGCTGTTGTTGTTGTTGTTGGCCAGCACTTGGCACGTTCCAGGCACCGAAGCACAAAATTGGTAAAAACAGCACAGAATGCTTCATGCAATTTCTGTTCAACCTCCCTCTCTCCTACTCTCTCTTGCTCTGACTTTGTAAAAATGAGCACAGCAGCAGAAACTCGCTAAATCGAGAAATGGGCAACGTCAGTCTGTGGATTTATCTGTCTGTCTGTCTGTCAGTTAGTTGTATGTTACTGTTTCTATCTGTCTTTGCCTCTGCTTGTCTCTTCGTCCAACTGTCCATCTGTCTATCTGTCTGTCCATGTGTGTCTGTTTCGTGGCAGCGTTTATGCTGGCCTGGCCTGGCATTGATTGTTTCTCCCGATGATGTGTGAAAAGTTTATTTGGCCAGTAAACATCATGAAATGCTAGACAAATATACAGCAGCCCAAAGCAGCATCAGTCTCGCCAGCATTAGCAGCCACAACAGCAATAATTGTGTTTTGTTTTCTATTTTTTGTTGCTTGCAAAAATCAACTCACACACACACAATTAAATGTCCAGATGCATTCGCACAAAAACAGAATGGATTTAGCAAATGCAAATCAAATTTATGAACATTGCCGCCTCGAGCGAAACTAATTAACTTCACAGCCAGAACAACAACAATTGCCATCTTCCACGAAACTGAGTAGGTTGGGGAGGGGCTAGGGGTGTCATAAACATTGCCATAGATTTAAACCAGACTAAGTCTCTGATACACTTATGTATAATAGAAACTTTGAAACGCTTTGCTCCCCTTTCGACAGATTTTTTATTCATTCGTAAGATAATCAAATAATTATTTAATTAAGTATTATTCTTACTTATTAATTAGGAAATGCTTGCCAATTAGCATAATACTTTAAGTATGAACAAGTTTATTTTCTTTTATTCAGTTAAATCAAATACTTGCTGCTATGGTTATTTACCATATAAAATCTCAATTAATAATATCTAGTCATCTTTTTTAATTTAATTTCTCACAGCATTATAAATTATGCAATGTGCAGTTAAGTCTATTACAAATATTGTCATAATATTGAAAAAAAAAGGCCATAAAATGCATTTTTTTTATAACTAATTAAGTACATAAATATGCAGCACTAATTGGCAAAATTGTATTTGTTTAATACATCAATTACTACAATGCCAAAGGGCACAAAATAAAATAAACATGCTAATTTTAAGAACAAAGGGTGACAGCGTTGCGATTAAACCTAACCGACTACTGCATACACTTATCCTTATCAAAATGTATATGTTTTCTTGTTCAGTTGACTTAAATTAACTTAAAATTAAGTAAAACAAATAAATATTAAATTGGAAACAATGATATTTCATTCAAAATTCATTAATATACTCAATGTAATATTTCCATTTCGCATATTTAATGTTTTTTTTGTGTGTGTTAAAGTGTGAGTTGATAATATGCTTTAAGGTTCAATGGCCTTGCATTGCACACAGACATACGATATAAACAAAATGGCGGCACACTGTGTGAAATTACTCTCTGCACATTGTTCATTTATTTAAATTGTTGTTTACGCTTTGATGAAATGCATATTCTGCTTGACTTAAATACTAATATTACATAATACGAATAATGAATACTGTGTAATAAACATAAATTATTTCAATAACTTTCGCAACGCAGCAGCAGCAGCAAGTGCAGCAAATGTTGGCTAATGAATTGGTTTGCAGCACTTCTCTATCTCCCTCTCTCACTGCCTCTCTCTCTCTCACTCTCTTGTTGAGGCCTCACTCTAAGCGCCACTTGCAGTTTTTTTTTATGGCTAATAAATATATGCGACATGTCATATTACACATATAAAAGCGTTTATGTCCGCTCCACACACACACATATATATGTATTTATACGCATTCGTGTCTATGTGTGTTTGGTAATTTATTTTTTATGTCCTGTGCTTCGGCTTTGGCTTTAATCGTCCTGAAGCATCACGTTGTTTGTGTGCGAGCAGGCATTATTTGTGTTGTTAGTATTTAGTCTATTGCCAAAAGAACAACAACAACAACACATTCAATCTGCTCGACATTCAGTTCACTTGCTTTAAGACACATTCAGCATTACATCTGCCAGCCATTTTTGTCACATTTAAGTCTCTCCCCGACCAGTTTCCGGCTTCAGGCCTTCGAGCGAGCAATACAAATCCCAAACCCCAAACCCCAACTCCGATTCCCCTATAAAGTATATATTGCTGTCGATACTTTATCGCTTGTTGTACCATGTTCCCCAGCCCTGCCCTGCCCTGCCCCGAACCTTCTTGCAACATACATTCCAGAAGTGCCTGCAGCTTTGCTGAAGTTGTCGCATTTCAAGAACAATTCCTTAAGCTGGATTTTGCTGTACCATTTGCTTGTCGTTTAAGTGAAATTTGTTTGAATTTTGATTTAGTTACTTTTTGGCCGACGATTTTAATTAACTTTTTATGTTGTTGTACGTTCAACTTCGGCATGCTTGCTATTTATTTATTTATTAAATTCTCATACAATTTCCAGCTACTTTTTTCATTGTTCGCCGTGCCGTCTTTGGTATTTCGTGCAGGCATTTTTAATTATTTATTTTGTACAAATAAATCCGGTTGTTGTAGGCCTCGCTGTGTGTGTGTGCGTGTGCGAACATGGTATACATAATAACGTAAGCTTAAACACACACACACACACATACACCGAGAGAAACGGAGAGAGAGAAACACTTACAAACTTATTAAATATAAATCACATTTTGTTCTCACTTCCCCCATCTAACCGCAGCAACAACAAAAACCACGAGTCACATACATATAGTACTATAACTCTCGCTCTTGATGTCATCAGCAGCCTTTTCACTGCATTTAATATCATATTGCATTTTCTTTCCTCACTTATTTCAATCATTTTCAGTTATTTTTGCATTTTTTGATTGGAGCCTTGAAGCTGTTCTTGTTTTATTTGTTTTGACTGGAATGCCAATAAATGGGTGCGCAAACAAGATACACAAAAATAATAATCAAAAAAAACCAAAGAGAGAGCCAAAAAAAAATTAAAAATAAAATAAATAAATACTCGTTGAGCGCATCAAGGAAACGATGTTACATTAACGGTCTTAGTGTGTCATTGCTACGAGCAGCAACGGCAACAAAATGTGCCCCGAAAATAAAGGAAGAGCAAGAAAATGGTGCTAACAACATCACCAGCCGCCGCCCAATATGCCAATGATGGCCCAACAGCCCCCCGAGCAAAGTTTTTAATTTGAGTTTTTAGTGTCACGACAACTAAAATGAGCCAAAAAGAAAAAGAAACGAAACAAGCCGTCTCTTAACTACTCTACATGGCAAATACTCTTACATTAGAAAGCTCAGAATTTTTAATGTTCAAAAAGTTTCTTCAAAAAAAAAACGATTATCTACCCAAAATCAGCATTACTTGAAAACAGTGGAGGAAAATATTACAAAACGTTGGCAATAAAGTATTGAAAGTAGCTAAATGTTTAGGAAATATGCGGCTTAAACTGAAAATTCAAATTCAAGACATTCTTCAGGTATTATTACTAGCTTAAAACTAAACAAGTTACCATTTTTATTGTACTTAAACTCATATTATCTTAAATACCAAAACTAAAAATAGTTTCTTTTATTTTTTTTGTAATTCCTTAAACCTTTTAATATTATTTTAAGCAACTTTAGCTCATTTTTCCACAAAAACACATGTGCGGGTTAGCCGACGTACCTTGAGCTGTTTAAGTAAGTGTATTATGGTTAGTGGGGCATTCTCACTAAAAAGACAGCACCTGGCTGTCTGACAGGTTGAAAAAGGTCTCGCGTACATGACACGGCACAGCCGTTGAGCCAGTGTGTGTTTGTGTCCACCCTTGTCCTGTTCACACCTTCGCGCCTTCAACTCACCCCACACACACACACACCGTTGCAGTGTGGGTGTGCGCGTTTTGTCCATGTTCATTACTGCGGTTAATTTGTTTGTTCTGCTCCGCGCTCTGTTTGGGGTTCACTTCAACCAAAAAAAAAACTGTACCTAACAATATTTTGGCGCTCGCTTGAATATAATTTGGTGTTGTTTTTTTTCGTTTTTTGTTTTTTGTGCGTTATGTTTTTTAATAAGCTTCATTTTGTGGACAGGTGCAAAAATATAAAGTAAAGAGTGTTGGACACTGTTGAAGGTGGATGTCGGGAGGGGTGGGACTGGGGGTATGGGCACAGGCAATCATCTGCTGGCACGTTGTTGACATCAAAATAATGACTGTTGTTGGGTTCTTGGGGATTTTCGGGGACTGCGGATATGGATTGCGGATACACGGATAGCGGATGTGGCATGTGGCATGTTGCATGTGGATTGTGGCGGGCAGCATGAGCCCAAAAACTGCCACACCAACAACAACAACAACGGAGAGCGCATTTTTGTGGTTGACGGCAAAAGTAAACATATGCACAAGATATACCCAGCACACACATACACAAGCACAAGTGGCACATAAAACAGGAGCGAAGCAGTTTGGCCCACTCATCAGTTGCCGTTTTGCCGTCTTGCCGGCACCACCCATAACACCCAACCCACCCGCACTTGGCATCATCATCATCATCACACGCTTCATGTTGCTGTTTGTTGTTGTTAATTACAAAAAAAATGCAAAAGCACGAAAATGCTGCTGTTTACCAAATTAAATGCTACTAATTGGACGAGTTTAGCGGCGCTCAAGTGTATGCTCTGCGACTGTTGAGCTGCTTAGGCTCTTGTGTACGGGTTGTGCTTATGCATGTATATGTGTGAGTGTGTGTGTGTGTGTGTATGGCATAATGCGGTGCGCGGTAAGGCGATGGATAAGTATCATGATGCCATGGAATTTTTAATGAAAGAAGTTATTAGTATGTATCTGCATCGTTAGCATAAAAAATGAAAGTCGCATCCACACATTTGAATATTTGAAGGACTCAAGCTGCCTGCCAAGCAAGCACAAGAAATATATGCAAATATTGTTTACATCATATCCAAGCCGATTTTATTAAGTAAAACTCATCTCAGCTTATGTGTTAAATAGCTGGAAATTGAAGAAGCGAAGAAAAACGACGACTTTCAAGCAATTTTTATTAATGAGTTGTATCTTTAAGGAAGTTTAAGGTGCTTAGGAATACAAATTAATTGAAATGTGCTCGAAACTTTTGAATATCTGAATATCCAAAGTGAATGAATCACGCCTTAAGCATATATTAATATTTATAAACATTAACTTTTTTCAATTAACAATATAAGAACGTTTCCGCTTAAGTTTAGAGCCTAAGCGACAGCATAGCTTTAAGATTATGTGCAAAAATCCCTTAGCTTGTTTAAATTCCAACTTTGTGCAAACATTAAGTGATGCCATGGCATTCGATTTATGTGATTTGGTTGAAGTGTAAAATTGCATTGCATACTTTGCAGCGCTGTGGAAAGTGCATGGCAAATCCGAATCAAATTACAAACGCCATTGATTTTAAAGCGAAAAACGAAAAACGAAAAGTAAAAACAAGGCGAGAAGAAAACCCGCTTTTGCGGTTAGTCAAAGCCAATGCCGTCTTACGTCCAAACTAAGACAAAGGGGCAGCAGAATGGAGAATGTGTAAAGCGAAAGAATTATAGAAAGCTTCAATCTCTCTTCGCTCGCTTCGTATGGTCAAGTTGGGCGCTTGTGGCTTTTGTGGCACTGGGCAGCAAACAAAATGGCGCGCACATGTAAACATTTAAATCTGTTTGCAAATTATGCACGGCAGTCACAAAAGCCGGACTGAGAAAACGCAAAATGAAATGAAAAAGCGGGCAACAAAACGCTTAAATAAAAAGAAGCGTGTGGCCCGAACAAACAAGCTTACTTGACTCTACTACTACACATAATCTGTGTAAGAGAGAGAGAGAGAGACATGAATAGCAATCGCATTCCGGACACGTCAGCGTCGCCAACATGAATGTGAATGTGGATGCGGGACACGAACAGCGACACCGATTAATAAACTCAACTTGCCGCCATATAAAAATATTCATGCAAATTAATTAAATATTTACAGTTTACTAACATAAGCAGAGTCCACTGCAAACACACACACACAGTCACAGAGTCAGAGGGTGAAAGATGAGATGAGAGCTGTGCATGATGCAAACTGCCACTCTTAGTGGCAGTTAAAGCCTTGGGGGAAAGTGAGTGGGTGGTTGGGGGCAAAGCCGCGGAAAAGAGGAAATGCAAACATGCCACACGCTTGCCAAAGCAAAGCCCAAGCCAAAGCCAAAGCCAAAGGCAAAGTCAAGTAAGCTTTGGCGCAGAATTGCAAAAATATGCAAAGGTAAGCGCCGGCAGCCGGAAAGCGTATGGAAAGCACTCAATGCTTGGCTGAGCTGGTTGGCAGGCTGCTTGAATGCACCGAAAAAAAACATATATATATGTGAGCATTAAATAATAATAATAAGTAGAACAACGAAGCATTTTTATAAGCTTTTAGAGCTGATTAAATTTAATCAGTTAAAGATTATTTTTTGAGTTTTAAAATGATTTATTTACGTTTTGTATTTAGCTTGTATCAACTTATAAAAACCTTTGAAGAAGTTCATCATAACATCTTATTATCTAGTTTTTGTATGCTATGTGGAGTAATTAAATATTCAATAGTTTCAATGAATATTATACGTATTTTCAATATTGCTTTATTAATTTGTTTCAATGAAAGAGAAATTCCAAATATTACTGAAATCTATTGTTATACATATATCTTGTTTCTCCCAGTGTAACTGACTGCTGGGGTCATTTGGTAGTTGTTGGTCGTTTAGATGGTTCACGTTGGTTTAGCTGCAGATGAGATTGGCCAGCTGGGCGGCTGTTTGTCTGATTGAAGTGCCAAAGTGCGACGGGCATAAAAAATATTCAACCTCAACCACAGACAGAGTCAGCTACACACAAACACACACACACAGAGAGAAAGTCACTGTGTGTCGGCGTGTGTTTGGCCAAGTTCGACTACAACTGTGTGGACTCGCAAGTTGATTCGCCAACTAAGCGCATAGTGGGTCCAACAGAAGCGGTGCGGGCGGAGCTCGATGGGTGGTGGTGGGTGGGGGAAGGAAAATGAAATTAGTGTTAAGCTGCCTGACTGACTGACTGAATGGCTGGATGGCGAAACGAAATGAAAACTAACAGCGGAAAAACAAACAAAATACAAATAAACTTTTATGTAAGGTAATCAAATTTTTGCCACGCTGCTGACGTTGAGTGTAATAAATTTAAATCAATTCACAAGGCACAAATTATGCGAAAGCTTAAAGCGGAGTGAAAATGTTAAGTAGCTAACAAATCGGACTGTGGATGTTCAGGTTCAGGTTCAGGTGACAAAACTAAAGGGATTAGACCACGAGAACTTGTAGAAAAGTTCTAACTAGTTTTTCGGTTAAGCTCAACTATTTCACAACTAAGACAAGAATTATTGCAACTCTGTAAAGTGCTTGAAATTTGTAAATGTTGTTGCACGTACTTAATGCTAACTTTGTTGCATTTTGAATAGAGCATGGCAAACTGGATTGTAACTAAAAAAACAACTCTCAAAATACTTTCAACAATGGCATCCCAAACAAGCCAAGAAGACGAAGAAGAAGAAGGGGAGATCTACGTTAAATTGCGCCACAATATATGCATTATCCATTTTGCGAACCGCAAAACATACTACACATATCTGGCAAACAATTTAGGAACGCCCCTCACTCAGCGACCGCTACACTGTTCATTTGGGCATTCCTTGGGAGAATGTTGAAATGCGTGGTGCAATTGTGGGTCTAATCGCCTATTGACTATTATTCACATGCCTCCCTCGTGCCACCCAGCCACGTAAGTACGTGCCCCCCTAGTAGCTAAATGGTTGCACTTGTGAATGCCGAAAAATAAATAAAAAGTGTAACGAAATGAAACCAAACCAAACTCCAAAATGCCAAAGTAAAATACCAACTGCAAAACTACTGAACAAGAACTATGGCACAATGAATGGGCCTCCAGTTACCAAAGACACACACACACACACCGAGAGATAGTGGGAGTGTGTGGGAGAGAATAGGAGAAAAGTGCCCTGTAGGTCCAACTTTTAATGGCAAGAGCAAAGAGACAAGCGTAAGCATGGAACACATGTCGTGGCTGCGGGCATTAGGGGCTATAAGTGTGGGTTGGGGGGGAGGTGGAAAGAAAACCGAAGGCGTGGCAACCGACTTAAGTGCATGTTTCCCAACAATTTAGTGCCGTAAGTTGGAAAATTTGAATTGGCCGCCGCACAGAAGAGGACAGAGAAGCCAAAAGACGCCAAACTAAAAAGAAAAAAGAAAAAGTGAAGTGCAAAAAAAAGAACGATAGAAGACTGAAGACAGAAAAAAGAAAACGTGATGAACTGCATGAAAAACGAGTAAGACAGAGAACGAAGGCACAAGAAAAGTTAAAGAAACCCCGCAAGAAGTTGAAATGAAGATTTATTTGCCTATTTGCTTATTTATCTTTAGCTCAACTATATATGTATGGTACGTAAGAGTATATATATATATATATATATGTAAATGTACCTAGAGTAGAAGAGACGACGCCATTTTATGAGCTGCTTAAAAACTTGCACACTCACACCCACACACACACATAGGGATAAGCGCGAAAGGACAAAGTATCCTGGAGCAGGCAAGGAAATAACATTAAAAAGCGTCAACTCAAACGCTTTTGCTAGACGGACAGCCCCCAAGCACTGATGAGACACCAGACCGTGTATCGTCTTCTCTTACGGGTTACTTATTGCAAGCAGTTAGCACAAATTTAGCATGCCCGACCGACCAAGAGAGAGAGAGAGAGGGATAAAGAGGGAGATAGAGTTATCCTAGCTTGCATCCGTCTAAGCGAAAAAGTTAATGGGCAATTAAATTATACGGAAATCACACAAAATGCATCTAATTAGTTTGGCCTTTTAATTGCCAGGACACTTGAGAATCGCGCAACGCTGAGGCAAGTACTTAAGATAAACCGTACCCACCCTTTCCTCTCCCTCTCCCACTCTCTTTATCCAACTGGGCATAAAGTACAAAGTGTGTTACATATACATAAATATATATATATATATATATATATATATATATATATGAAAAGTTGCTGCGAATATCGTTATCAATGCAGTTTACCTTGTAAATATTTCATTTTTTCTGTCTCACTTCTTCTTTCTGTCTATCGCTGTGTCTCTTTTTTGCTGAGGCAGGCACTTGTATTAATAATTGTCAATTGTGAATTGTGTCTCCTGCAACTGCAACAGCAGCTGCAATTCTGTTGCTGTTGCTGTTGTTGTTGTTTTTATCCTTGTTGGCTCAACAGCAAACAAACGTTGACAATTGGCCTGCAAATTGGCATTCGGCCCGCTGAGCCACGTCCTTTTGCCTTTATCCTTGATAATTGGACAGAGCAGAAAGCGTAAATGAAATCATATCATAACGAGATATAACACGTTAACGAACAATGAAATACTCTACAATAGCGCAGCATATATACTTCAATATTTAATTAAATCTTTACATATCCGGCAATATCTCCATTATTTTTCTTTGTTTTATCAGAGTTGAATTATTTTTTCGTTTACATACAATGAAATTCCAGAGAGATTCATTTAATAGCTAAGTTAATCAACCCAACCATTGACAGAGAAGTATAGCAGAAGAATCAGAAAAATGTAAGCACGAAAGTTAAGAAAACAATAAATAATTAAAACGAATATTTTCATTCAAAATCATCATTCGCTGCTGCAATTGTTGTACCCTGAACCAATTGAAAATGGTTAAAAAGCGTATAATGGTTGTGTGCAAAAGTATGTGACATTCAGAAGGAAGCATCTCCGAACCCATAAAGTATATATATTCATGATCAGCATCAACATCCGAGTCATGTCCGATGGTATCTCAGAGACTATAAGAGCTAGAGACTCCAGATTTGGAACATAGGCTCGATAACGATAATCGATAACTTTTCCCGTGTCCGATATACACATGTGATCGATAAAAACAAAATCTTGAATTTGGAAAACTTTGAGACGACGTTTGAAACTTTAAAGGAAATAATGACAATCATTGAAACGTTTATTGAAATCGTTTAAGAAACACCGGAGGTATTGAACATTGAAGTTAAGTCAAGTATGCAGTATATATACACATACTTGCAACTCGTCGTAATGCTGAATACGCGGCTCTAAGGCTAAATAAGGGTTCAGGTTATCGACTAGTCGGAAGCCTTCCTACTTGTCTAACATTGATGCTCATAAATTGTAAGGAAGCGGAATAGTTTTAACTCTGACAAAGTAATACAGCAAAAGACACTATTTGTGCGATGGAATGTGTTGCATGTGTTAGAGTTAAGGCCAATGGCAGAAAGTGCTCACTCCGGGAACAGCCAAAGGAGCCATCAAATTTGTTGCAAGACTCAACGTGACGTGGCAAATGGATAAAGTGAAGCAGACAACGCTGACGAACGAAACGAAGCGATGGGAGTTGAGAAACACTTTTCCGTTTGATGTGCGTTAAGTAAAAGGTGCTTTTAATATTTTAGGCTCTGTGAGTTACTTAAAAGCCTGCACACACACACACACACACATAGACTGAGGAGTGCACTGCAATGCATACATATGTATGTGTGTAAATGTGCTGATGATGCCCAGCAGAAGGTTAGTTAAAACTTAGGAATTCACTCTCTAACTCTCTCTGTCTATCACTCCCTCTCTCTCTCGTTCTGTCTCTCTCTCTTTCGCTCTCTTTTTGTCTCACTCTGTTTCGTTTGACGTGCCAAATTTCACGCAACTTAAAGTGATGCTGAAGTAACAAGAAGCAGCATAAGAAGTGAGAAGCAGAGCAGCGCATCCGGCATCGCTTGACGAGAGAAGCACCTGGCACCTGGTAGCTGGTAGCTGCCACATCTGCCACCTCATAGCTGCTACCTACTACCTGCCACACACACACTCTCAAGTGACTGACGGACGTTTTAATCCTTTTGCATTTCGCGTGCAGCGTAAAAAGCACCGTTAAATAAACATGAGAATATGAATGTATGATTCCGTTCGCCATACCTTGCCATAACACAGCGAGTTGCTTTCAACCTTATCCTTAACATTAATGGTCATAAACTTTATGGCCTGAAACTACCTACATAACGAAACTTTCCGCTTAACAACGCCATGTCTCTTTCTCCCTCTCCCTCTGTCTCTGTCTCTGTCTCTGTCTCGCTCTGTCTGTTTGCGTTTCTGGCTTTCTTTTTAATTTCACTCCAGACTTTTATATACTTAAGTACTCAGCGGCAACGCTTCATTGGACCAAATGAAACGATTCTGAAATGTGCCAGAAGAAACAAATAAAACACACACAAGAACAAACTCAAAGCAAAACTTTAACTTGGCAATCAATTAAAATCGCAAACACAAATTGGACTTGACTTATTTATTACGATTTCTACTCGGGTTACTGTTTCTATTTTTAATAAGCAAATTGGCTAAATTGATTTATATGGCCAAAAGCAGGCCAGCTCATTCCAACTTGAATGTTGCTTAAACAAACGACATTGTCAAATCAGCATATTTCGAACATTACTCGTGGCTGGAGGTTTCCAATTTATGCAGCACGCATTGTGGTTTTTAGTTGAACATCGCAAAAAAAAATAAACGGGTCACATTACCTAAAACCCCAAACACACACACGCAGCGAAAAAGGGATGAGAATTGTGCCCATATTCCCAAGCGAATGCCACTGACCAAAAAAGAGCTCTTCGACAGTTCGAATACTCTGCGCTTTTTATGAAACTATTTGATTATACTCTTACATATTTTATAATGGATTTTTACTATTATATAACATCATGTTAGGCTTAAGTTTCGCTCTTTGTTAGCTTTTTTTTGGCAGTGTATTGCCAGCATACAAATATGTACTGATAGAGCGGCTAACCAGGAACTTCAAATGCCGCAACTTCAAACCCCGCCACCCCAACCCCTTTCGGGCATATCTTTGTCGCCCAAACTACTTTGTCTTTGGCTCTGGCTTTACTACCATTCCATTCTTTTTTCAACTTCTTTTTTTTTCACTCACCCAACTTAAACTGTCTGTGTGTTGGTTGGCTTATTTATGGTCTAGGACTTTGTAACTGAAATTTGGGTGCTCTGTCCGTGTATGGGTGTGTGTGTGTGTGTGAGTGTGAGTGTCAGCGTGTGTTATAGTCAGTGCTCACTGTTTGGTGCTATATTAAATCGCAGGCCATAGTTTTTAATAAAATGCCTTTTGGGCTCCTAGCTCCAAACTGTCTACATTCTTCCCTCCCCTTCTTCTTCAGCTGCTGCAGTAGCGGGGGTGATATAGTGAAAGAGAGGGGCCGGGTGTGGGCGTGTCGCCTAATTTATGTACTTGGGGGTAGGTTCGTAATAGTTTTTAACTTAAATGTGCAGAATGGGAAACTGAAACGCAGACGGAAACTGAAAAAAAAAGAAAGAAATTCGCCGAATACCTTCAACTGTTCTTCTTCTTCTTACACAACTAATGGATGTGTGTGCGAAAAGGGGGGCTTGTGGGTTAGAGGTAGGGGTAAGAATAGAATGTCTGGCGTCTAGGCGGCGACTACCGCGGCGTCGGCTGCTGTTTCTTGGGCTCAGACTATTGAGACGTTTATGGTGTTGTTGTTGCTGTTGTTGTAGGCGCTACAATCTTAGCCATTTGCCAAAGACTCTTCGTCCTTCGTCCTTGCTGGCCTCTGTGTGATGTCTTATTTTTATCTGGTCTATATATGTTTATATATATTTTATTTTTATTTGAAAAAATCAATTTATGGCTTCTTTAGCAAAGGACGATTTCTCTGTTAGTTGCCTTCTTCGTTCCTTTATGGAGCCCCACATATCTTTGTAATATTTTCTATCATTGTCATCGCTTGAGCTCTTGCCGAGTATGCGAAGGGGAGGGGCGGGGTCTACCCTTACTCTATACGCATTGGCGACGTCATTTCAATTCCCCCGCAACCGTTCTACCAATTTGACCAGCCCATTATTCATTGTACAATATACGAGGGCCGGCTTTCCTTTTTAACACAGCTCACAGTGTGAGCGGAGAATATGTCATTTCTCAGTAATGCTTCGATAATAATGGCCGCAGAGCGAGAGAGAGTACTAGTTGTACTAGTTGTGGCAACAAAATGATCGCTGCAGCGAACCGGTAAGACGCAAGATGCCAAATGTGGCCTAAGGATAACAAACTGGAGTGCAGAGAGCAGAAATGCAATAAGCGTTGCCTTGCATATGTCAAATTCATTTGTATTGCATTAAGGTTGCGCAACAGGGCGTATGATTGATGGCAAAGGTGTAACGTATATGCTTTACACATTGCTCTCTTTAATACATACTACTACAATCATAACAATACTAAGAAATATGCAGACATATTGAAATTCCACTTCAGAAACCAAAAGTGTTGCTAAGGAATTTTAAATATTTTACAGGAAATATTAAATCAAATTAAAGTGCAACAAAATAAAATAATAAAAATAACATTTCATTTCTTTAGGGTATTCATGTAATGGATTGATTTAATAATTTAAAATCGCTTTAACATAAATATACTCAACGCATTACACGTGTTTGTTTAAGGATTAACCAATAATGCCATCCATTCACAATTGTTATCCTCTTTATCGTTATCGTTCAGCGATTTAATATTGCATTAACCTCCAGCTTAACCAAAAAAATCGAATTTTAATTAAGCAGACATTGGAGAACAAATCGAATATAGTACATCACCATACAAAGCCTTTATGTTTGCACAAAAATGTTGGTTTTTCCCTTTGGCGCGTATTTCAAAAAGTATGTAAAAACCAAACCCGTTTGTTCATCCAGAAATGTGCAATGTCCACAAAATAACTGATGTTCTTTTATTTAAAGGCAAGGAGGCAAGTCTATTGACTGGAGGGGGGAGACAGGGAAAGCCATTTGGGGTGTGTTTTCGTGTGCGTGCGTGTGTGTGTGTGGATTTGTTTGGGACTCGCCGGCTCAGCCATCCATAAGTTAAGTTTTTTTGTGCAGCTTTTTGCTATTCACAATAAATAAAGCTGTTTTATTATTGTATTTTGCTTGCCGAGACGCATGAATAAATTTTGTCTGGCCAAATAAAATACACATACAATCGAACGCACACACACACACACACATATGCAGAGCGACGCTTTTGACAAGTTTATAAATTATCGACTATGAAGAAGAAACAACAAAAAAAAATAAATATAGGAAGGAGCGGAAGGGCAATGTGCAACTGATTGTTAAATTTAATTGAACGCTATTTGTGAGCTGCAAAATAATGGCATACCACAGACACTTTGAACGTTAAACACCATATAGATTCGTTGAACGGGGCGTGGCATGCCCCTACAGCAACGACAATAAGCCAAACTATAAAAGTTGGAGCGAGCGAGCTAACAAATATCATTTTACATACAGCAAACAAAATGGAGTAGAAAAATAAGAATCAGAATTCAAATAAAATCAAATGGCAACTGTATTCAAACTACGAAACGTCCTTCAATGTTGACTTCATTCGCTCACAGCACAACTATAAAATACTCCAAATGCAACAAAGGGAATTGAGCTATCAAAAAAAGAAAAAAGAACAAGTTAAACTTGTAATCCAAAACTGTTTCAAAGTGCTATCAGCATAGAAATGCCCCACAAAACTTTTATCAAATCGAATATTATTATGGCTGGTCAATTTTCAATTGGGTCTTGTATGCATTTCTAATCTCAAATGTAAATAGCTTAAAAGTTACGAATTTTGAGCTTTTCCATTGCATTTCAGTGTTAGTTGAGCTTCATTTATAGTTTATTTTCTATCATCAACTGCCAGGAGATGATATCTGTATGTTTTCATATCGCATCCGGTTAAGCATTACATCAAAATTATTTTTGAAAATAATTCCAATTCCCATTTCAACACTGGTATTTTTACCAGTTAACAGCTTTGATGGCAATTTCCTCAGAGTTTTTTTTTATCAAAAACAGAAAAAACAACAACAAAAATTCCAATCAAATCCGTCGATGAAATAGCAATTCACTCCACACACACACATATATAAATATATATATATATATATATATATAATACCATTGGGTATTCATTCGCATTCGTGCATACGCGTCCGTCAATCAATCAAGCAATCATATTATGCCAGCACCAAATTAGCAACAACTGAAGCGAAATAACAAAACTTTCTAACCAACCCCCTTACAGCCCTTACCTTACACACCCTTAAGCTATTGTTCGCTAAATGCATATACAAATTAATTGACATTAACAATCAAGTGCGAAGAACAATCAAATATATATATAAGTTCGCAATCAGTTGCATTCTATGAGACAAAGTTACGTATACGCAATATGGCACCCAGAACATCGACTTCCAAGTAAAAAATCCATCAGCACATAAGCGCACGTGCTTCATTTTATTGCTCTGCCCCCCGCCACCCCTCCCACAGTTCACAATCCTCTCAGAAACAGCACCTTAACACAGCGGCTGCCATTAGCAACGTAGCGTGAAGCTGAAAAAAATATATACATCAAATACATGACACACAGCAGGAATGTGAAAAGTATACACAATTCTGACACAATGACGCTCGGATACTCTTCAGCTGTGTTAAGCATTAATCGAGTTAATAGTTGGCATGGTAATTTGTTTAAGAAAATTCTTAAGAAAATAATATATTTGATTTGATTATGTTTTGCTTAAGATTTAATTGAAGTTTTTACTACTTATCCAAAGATAAGTATATATTTGTATTCTTTGTTGATTTGATTTTGTTTTTTTGTGGCAGTCGACAAGGCGCCAAGTGAAATGCAGGAACAATAACAAATATTAACAGCAGCAACAAAACATCTCTAGACATGTTTGCTTGTTTATAAACGAACTTTTTATTGCCACAAAGTGGCAGGCGACAAGTCAGCACAGGAAGGGGCAAGCACATACGATGGGGCGTGGTGGTTGCGACGTGTGAATATAAGAGTGACGTGTGAGTGTGCGTGTTTGTTTGAGTGCATTTTCTTCTTCACTTCTTCTTCCAAGCAAGCAAATTCAATTGACAAGTTGAAAAAACTTTGATTCGCTTCAAGTGCAAGAGCAGAGGGGGAAAAAATACACATATTTTCCACAACTGATTGCTAGCATATGCGTTTCATTATGGCTTCATTTGATGTTCACACAAGCTGCATATATCGAAAAACTTGAAACGCATTTTTCACAATTTATGACACACTGCATAGGAACATCTGTTTGGCTTGTTTGTGCCTATTGCTTGCTAATTTATTTGATTTTGTTTAAAATTGATTGAAAAGTCTATCTCAATCTCGGCGCCAGCTCCCCCTAAAAATAACGAATTTCATAAATTTTTTTCTTTCGTTTGTTTGTTCGATTTGTTCGCTTGTTTAAAGCCAGCAGCAGCACATGTGTGTGTGTGTGTGTGTGGGTGTGGGTGTGTGGCAAACGGAAGTGTTTGGGACTTTTATGATTTGGCAAGTCTTTGATTTGATTAGACGCAACTACACACACACACACACACACACACACACTGCACACGCACACGCACAGTATGGATTTGATGACTCACATATGCCTGATTGGCATTCGCCCGGTTCCCAATGAATGAATCCAATGAATAGCTAGCTATGCGATTTTCTAACCAAAAAATATAGAAAAATAAACAACTTAGTTATAAAGATTTTGCTTATGCTCTTTGCTTTTGCTCTCCCTCACTTTCTCTCTCTCTCTCTCTCGCTCTGGCTTTCTTTTCTTATTTTTGGGAATGAAATTGATTTGCTTTATAAACAGAAAAGTATTACTGGAGTTTTTTATTTATTTTTTTGCCCGTTTCCAAGCAACGTGGCAATTTTTTCGTAGCCATTGCTACCGTTTTTATTTATTATTAGTATTTATTTATTTTCGTTTCGGCTTGTTTGTTTATTTCGGGTACAAATCGAGTTATTGAAAGTCCAATTCAATTAATCATTTAAGCTATAGAGAAAAAAGGTCTGACGAAAAGATACCTTAATTCTGTTTAAAATAGTTATAAAAATGTATTCCAAATATTCTTTTAGCTGTATTTATCATTGGTATTAAAAAATTTGTTTATTTCTGTCATTTATGTTGACGTCAATCAAATAATGATTATAATTATTTGTGTTTGTTTTCAATGGAAACAAATATAATGCCTAACTATAGATGTAACTTACAACACACACACACATACACTCACAGTGTGAAAGACACTTGTGAGAACAAAAGAAAATTCATTAATATTAAACAAGTATTTTATGGGATTCCAATTGACGGAACAAATAGTTCAAATGCCACAATACAATTTCCTTTAACACACACACACATACTTACACACACACTCACATAGAATTCCCTTGCTGTCAATGGGCGTGAAAAGAATCTGTGGAATCTCTCTCTTTGTCTCTCTCTTTTCGATGGCAAGGCAAAGTGTAGGCAAATTATTTTAAATATTGTCGAACATCAATCAGCAGCATTTTGTTTGCACCCTTCACCCACCCAAACCCACGCATACCCCACCGCACCCCGCCTACCAACACACTTGTTTCGTACTAAGCGAGAACAACTTACCTGGATTGTGATTTTTTTTTGGTGTCTTCTCGGTTGTATTTGATTCTATACTGTTGTTGTTGCTGTTATTATTGTCGTTGTTGTTGTTGTTTTTATTTATTTGTTGCTCCCTTGTTGCTTGAGACGCGTAAAGTTTTTTCGCATTTTTTGACTTTTTCTTTTTTTTTCTTTGGAATTATATTTGGTTTGTTTGGCGCCGCGTCTCGCTATATCTTGTTGTTGTTGTTATCATCGTATTGTTGTTGTTGTCGGCTGCCCAGTCACATAATGCTCTCTCGCTCGCACACTTGCCACTTGCCCCAAACCTACACAACATAACACTTTTGCGCGTCGAATTGTTTTCTTGTCTTTCGTTTTTTCTTTTCTTTTCTTTTTCACTTTTCAACACGCGTTTTATTGTTGTTGTTGTTGGAGAAAGTTTGTTGTTAGCTTTAGTTGTTGCTGTCGTTTCGGCCGATTTTTGTGTGTGTTTTGAATTGGGTTTTTTGTTATTATTTGTTTATTGTTAAATAACTTAAATGCAATTGCTAATTATTTTATGATATGTATAATTAATTGCATTTACTTTCGTAATATATTTGGACTCTATTTCAGTCTATTTGAGCTTCATGTGTTATTATTTATTTAATTGTTATTATTATTATTATTATTTTTAATTATTATTATTATTATTTAAATAAGGTAATGATTAATAATATATACTTATAGATGAGTATTGTTTGTTTAATGCATTGTTTTGTTCGCTCTTGTCTTTAATCGGTTAAGTCTTCATCTGTTCGATTCGATAATGCTTCATTATTATTATTATAATTACTTTTATTTTGCTATCTTTATTCTGTGACCATTATCGAAATTATTCAATCCGACGATCTTGTGTGCTATAACGAGAAAAAGAATTCCAAAAATCAATTAAATCGAAACGCATTTTTTTAGTTTTTCTCTTCACAAATCACACATTTCACACTAAAGAACTCAAATTTTATAGCAGTTTACTCAAAAATACGATTTTTTAACAGAAAAAAAACCATTTTCAAATCGTTTTTGAGTAAAAGTTTCATTAGAAAAGTCAAATCAAATATATTGTTTATTAAACGATGAAAAAACTTGAAGCACAAAATTTAAATTCTTAAGTTTTTTTCTTTCTTCAATTTATTAAGTTTTACTTTTGTTAACTCTCTGGCATATGTTCTGAAAACTTTTGCAACGTTTTGCAAGAGAATAAAACGACTTAAGAAAGACACAAACAGAAACAGAGAGTAAGAGAGAGTGGAGGGGAAGGATGCGGAGTTTCATTGAATTATGCTGCAATAAATTTCACCTTATAAGCCAATAATAACGAAACTTTTGTGTTGCAGATTTCGTGTCTGCCAGCCGCAAAAGGCCTCACGCCCCGCCACCGCGCTCCCCTCTCTGCTGACAACCAGCTCCCTCTCGCTGTGTATGTGTGTGTCCCACATGCTGTACATGCTATAGAAGAGTTCGACTCTGCCTCTATCTCTACCTGCCTGCATCAAAGTGTGTCCTACTTTTGCAAACAAATACAAGTGCAGCAATAAGATTGCTATTTAACAACGACACACAAACACACACACACACGTAGACAACGAAAAGGCGAAAATTGCATACGAAAAGTAGCGAAAAGAAGAACCCAAAAGTTATCGAGTAAAACAGAATGAAAGAGAGGGAGAGTGAGAGTGAGATAGCGAAAAAAAAAGAATGAAGAAACATATTTAAAAGAGGCAACGGCCACGAGCTAAAAACTGTCAGACGGGTGAATGGGATGAGGGTAGGTCAAAGGTGAAAGGGAGAGTTGAGGTGTGCAAGAACCGCTTAAATGCATAATGAGGCAAACACACACACACACACAAACACCTCACACTATATAGTATATAGTGAAAGGCAATACAAACTACGAAATATGGAACAAAATACCACGGGCCGAGCATTTCCGGGCTGTTTTCGGTTGGTTCGAGGCAACGATGACGGGTACGATGACGATGACGATGTCGATGTCGATGACGATGACGATGGCAAAGTTTGTCAGAAGAAATGTCGGTCAGTATATTATTGGGACAACATCAATTGATGAGGCGAAAGTCATGCCATCCAAATAAAACACACACACACATCAAAATTGTCAATGTATGTGCTGCCCATCCCTTAAACTATATGGTATACATATGTTTGTCGAACTACCAGCATATACATAATTAAATTTTGCTTCACTTGTTCTAGTAGTGGGCTGTTCTGTTAACAATTCGATTTGCATATGCCCGAACATGGCTGTAGAGCCACCCCTTAAGGCCAAACTAGGCGTTTATTTGTTAATCAATGTACGTATGTATGTTAAATATTGGTGTGGCAAGCAGAGCGGTCAAACAGCAAACAGAAATGGTTTTGGATAACATATAGAAATCGAGTCAAAAATAAGGTATACCTTAATAAACTGAGAAGAATTCAGAAATTTCATTATGCAAAAATGTAAATTAGAGCTAAAACTGTCAACCAACAAAAATAAATAAATTCGAACAAAGAACTCAAACTGGGCAACAAAAAAGGGTTTACGAAAAACTAAACTTTATGTAAAAAAACTATTCTTTTATTCTTATATTCTTGCGATCCAACTAAAAATAAGAGTGGGAAACAAAGGGGAGAACCGAGGATGTTAAATTACTATCGGGACATTATTGGAAACGCCTTCTTTGGCAAGATGAAGACAAAGTAAGACAAGCACAGAGCATGCTGCATTCTCGACTTTGGCAAAGACTCCGCCACTTTCATGTTGCAACACCAGCGCAAGCAGCAACTACTACAACATGTTCCCAACAACATGACTAGACAACTTATGACTACACCTATAAGCTAACCACCCAACCACCTAGCCACCAACCACATTGTATACGCATGGCTCTTATGATGCACATTAAATAAGTTAGCGCATCGTTATTTACCGCTGCTCCACCCGCAACGCCCTCAGCTTAACCCCTTACGTTGCACCTTCGAACAAGTTTCACACTTTTTGAAGCATACTTTGCGGGTGCCGGCTAGGCATCTTGTTCGTCTCCTTCTTGCTACTCCTCTACTACTATCATTGTTGTTCGATGTGATCGCTGCTGCGTCATTTACATTATAAAGGTTTTTTTTTTTTTTTTTTTTTTTGGTGCATTTTTAATGTAGTTCACAAAGAGCGAGAGAAAGCGAGGGAGAGCGAGAGAAAGGCGAATGTAATTGCTATTTAGACTGGCCTGCATACAATTATGTTTGCCAATATGCAAATTTGCATGTGTGTACATGTGTGTGTGTGTGTGTGTACATGTGTGTAAGTGTGTTTGCAGTTGTTGTCTTTGCCCGATTTGATGGCGATAGCTGCGGCCAGAAAGTAAAGACCCAACTCAAGCATACAACACAGCACATAAGCATAAACACACACACACATAGGTATACATGGCATATAAACATGCATATGCACATAGTGGATTTGTGTATGTGTGTGTGTGAAGTGCAAGTGTATTTAAGAGAGTTTAATGCGCGTTCTCTATAGCACAGCCCAGACCTAAAGACCGCTTAAAGTGGGACAACGGGGCCAAAAGCAGGCAACAGAAACAACTGAAACAACAACAACAACAAATGAGAACAACAACAACAACAGCAGCAAAGACAATGAAAGGATATGTCGGAGACAATAAATGAAGCGGCGTCACTTTTGTTTTTAGCCCGCATTACCAACCATTTGCCGTTATGCAGCAGCAGCAGCGACTAGGCCGCCTCGACATTAAATATCAAAATGTAAAGCACAAACACCAACAACAACAACAACAACATGCATAAAGCGTCAAATGCGCCCAGTAACTGTTTTTGCCCCAGTGTAAGTGTATACTTATAAATTGGGTCAGATATGCAATAACATATATATATAATGTAGAAAAAAAATAAAATAAAATAAATGTGAAAGAATAATAATGATTGGGAATTTCTGAACTGTGCGCCATTTGCTAAATTATGACAATTTAATGCAAAAATTGATCATTTATTTTCAAATACAATTTTTTTCTGTTATTTTTTTTTGTTATCGTAATTATGTGCAGGAACATTTTACAGTTTATGTTCATGAATGCCTTTCAACTGTTTCGTTTAACGCTTTTTCAATTGTTTTCCACCGATTTAATTTGTTCTATCTTTTTGTTGCACTAATAAAATAAAATTGATATGAAATTTCAGATGTCATGTTTTTTACGTCAGCTGTGAAACATGGCAGAGAATTTTGTTTTTCCCCATATTTTTTTGTAATTGGTTTGCTTGCATTGTCGATATTAAAGTACACATACAGCAGTGTGTGTGTGAAGTGTGTGAAATTGACAGTTTTCTGTATGGTTCATTGGGATTGAAACTGACATAAGGGAGAGGAGTTGATCAACACATCAGTATGCATGTGTCATCCGTCAGCTGAAGAACTTCATCAAAAAAGTTCTACAACAAGAAAAATAAATCTGGATTATCAAATTGTGACAATTTTTGCATTATATCAACACAAAAAACGAAAAGCACAACATTTCTTTTTAACAGTTCAAATGCAATTACGCAAAAACAAAAGGTTTCCAAATGGAGTGAACATAAATACAACAATATAATAAAAAATAAATAAATATGCAAAGTATATAACGAAATTTTAAGCCCTAGTTTTTATACTTTCACACGAAAACAATGTAATGGGCTTTTGGAAAATTCTGCAAAATTTAAAATAACTGTATGCGTAGCTTAAAATAACTTTGATAAGCCTTTTGCTATTTCGTAAAACAACATTTTTCCTTGTTTCATTTTTGTTCTATAAAAGTTTGTTGCACCAGAAATTCAAGCTTCAATCATCAGAATTTAAAGCGAATAGAAAGTGCAAAATACGAGTATTTTCTTTTCAAATTCTTTTGCCTAAACCAATTGCAACAGAACATCAATGAGCATCAGCTAAAAGCGTGTAAAGTAAAGCGGATTATTGGATATTATGCTCAGATTTCAATTTTTCAAGTTTCTAATGCTTTTTGAATAAAGTTATCAACTAAAATGAAAAATGATTTGCACAGAGCATTTACAGATATTTCTTAATAGCATTTGAAGGGATATTATTATTTATTATCACAAAAGTTTTGATAACACCTGAAACACTTGATCAAATCCAAACACACAATACGAAAAAAAAGATTTGTCACGCAATAATAAACGTTCTACAAAAAGATGAAAGAAACTTCTAATTAGCATCGCTTCACATAGATTTTTCGTAAGGCTTCAAAACAAAAGCAAAAAAAAATCCAAAAACATATCAAGCATTTTATTCAAGGGGAAATACTACGGAGACAAAAACCACACTGACCGTAGATGACGATGACGGCAATGCATCAAATTATTAATAGAACTATGCGGAATGGAACTTAAACTGATTCCCTACCAAAACAGTTTCTATGAACATTGGAATGACCGGAAAAAGAAACAAATACAAAAACAAAACGAAACAAAAAATGAAACAGAATAAAAAACCAAATTCTTGCCGGCAAAAGACGCGAATAATCATTTCAAACTCAAGATTTATTTGATTTCGACAAGTTGAGTGAAATGAGCGTGCCGCAGACAAAAAAAAAACATTAACAACAGAATAAAAAATTTTTATTTTGCTTCTTTGTTGCTTATTTCTTATTTTTTGTTTTGTTTATGCTTTGCACAGCAGCTGACGCCATAATTTGTCTACGTATTTAAATTTATAATAACAGCCGCCAAGTAATAAATTAAACATAAAAGCAATTAAAAATACATTTTCAAAGCAAACAAAAAGATAATTTCATAATTATTTTAAGTTATTTTTAAGTTTAACTACACGCATATGAAACACTTATTCTGTTCGTAATAAAAATATATTGAAATCATAAGTACTCAAAACATTTTTAACGATTTAGTTGCTGTCAAACAGACAACTTTGCATTGCTTCAAGAATAATCTAAATATCAAGTATACGCGAACAGTTTATTTGAACAAAATAAGGACCAAATTCCGATTAGAAATATACCTTTTAAACGCTGAACAATATTTCATTTTCTTAGCATTCTTTGCATCTGTTTGTTACCCAACTACACTTCATACAAAATAGACAGAATTTGACATTTTCAAACTGAAATTCTAAATTGTAAGCGTTAAGATTTACAACACATACGTTTTGGAACTAACCTTGCAAGCAATATACAAAATTTACAAAAAAAAAAGAAGAGAGAAAAGAACACAAATACATATTTAATTCATCGCACTTTAACACATATTCGCTTAATCCGATTACAACTCAAAAGAACAAAGCAAATTTCAAATCAGAAATCAGCGGCGCAACGAAAAGAAAAATACACAAAGCAAACGCATAAATTCGTAATTCGTTAAAGCAAATCAATAAATAAATCACAAAAGAAATAATCACTCAAACATATATTCTCAGCTTTTATAAAATGAAACATTTTCGAAAATCAAGTATACGCCAGGGCTTTTGCTGATCGCTCACGCACACACATTCACACAGAAGGGCTCAAAAGGCAGCTGCGTCGGCGCTTTTTAACAATTTTATTCTGGTGGGGGTGGTGGGGGTATTTTGATACTTTACTATTTGGTTGGTTTGGGCTTAGTTTTGGTTTATTCTCACACTTTTGTTACTTGCTCAATGTTGTTGTTATTGTTGGGCATGTTGTTGTGATTTGATTGAAATTATTGTTGTTGTGGATTTTTTGTTTGTTTATTTAATGCACGACACACCGCAAATATCTCTTTTTTGTTGCTGTTGTTGTTGTTGTTTCTGTTGTAACATTTTGTTTGTAACATTATGATGAGTTTTTACATATCTCAATCAACGTTTTCACAGCTGACAACACCGCGCGTTGTTGTTCTTCTTCTTTGAGCAGCTGCATTGAAAGATCACATTAAAAAAATATTGTAAAAAAAAACAACTATGACAGTGAAGTCCTGTGTATGTGTAAGTGTACTAGTGTGTACGTGTGTATATTTAGTTTAGTATTTTAGTGCACACTGCTGGTCCTCAAAGAATATTCGAATATATAAAGAAAACTGTGTATGTTTTTTGGGGTTTGAAAGTTTTTGAGCTTCCGTTTCCGCTTTTAATGCACTGCACTTCCGCGCGCCGTTCCGATCTCGACACGACAGTCGCGAGCTTTGCTGCAACTCCTACACTTAGCTCAGCTCAGCTCGCAGCTCGCAGCTCGCAGCTCAACAGAACACACTTCGGCCGAGTGTCACGAACTTGGAGCCGAACTGCAGTCAGAGAAATTCAAGTTGAAAATCGCAAAAAATCAAAATGTCGAAGCCTTGCAAACTGCAATTTTTGCAATGCTTGAAGGCTTACTGGTTATATATTGGCTGATCTGTGCTGATGCTGCTGCAGCGGCTGTTGCAAGCTCTATACAGAATGTAGCTGACCGGTGCGGACTAGACCACGCCAGTAACTGGAGCAAGCTCGAGTGTTTGTGTGTTTTGTTATAGTTCGGCCATGCAACTCCGGTCACTCTGTGGCAACTCCGGGTCGGCAAACACAAACACACAGAGAGAGAGTGTGTGTGATAGAAAAAGAGAGACAGAAGTACGTACACACACACACACACACACGCACACTGACACACAGAGTCACACTTAGACAAAGACACAGACAGGCAGACACAAAGCTCGCTCGCTCGCTCGAGTCTCGCAGACCGTGTCAGTCAACGTGTGTGCGAGCACGCGGAAAAACAAATGTAAACTGTTTTTGCTGCATGGCCAGCGACCGTTTGGAAGCAAGCAGCAGTCACAGAAGAAAACCCGAAACGATACGAAACGAAACTGATTTGCCGAAGCTTAAAAACACGAAGCTACGAGGAGCCGAACACACGAACGCAGCAATACGAAACGTAACGAAATCACACACAGATAGACAGACACACACACACACATACATACTTCTTGTTGAGACTTCGTCGTCGTTGTTGTCGTCGTCGTTGTCGTTGTTGTGGTCGTGTATGAAAAGCAGCAGCAGCAATTTAGGCAGCGTTATATTATTTTCAGACGTCGCTTAGCGGTGAAGCGCCGCACACGAATGAGAACGAGATGCGACTGCGATGTTGATGAGACCAAAATGCGACCGTCCCAAAATGCTGACAACAACAAAATGCTTCTGCTGCTGCTGCTGCTGCTGCTACTGCTGCTGCGACTGCGACTGCGACGTCAGCAGAAACAGCAGCAACGACGACTGTTGCGCTGCTCTTTGTCGTTGTGTGTTTGGTGTTCGTGTCTCGTGTTTTTTGCTTTATGTCTCCGATTGTTGTTTTTGTTGTTGCTGTTGTTGGTCATTGCCAATTTGCCAGGCCAGACAACATTTGCATTTGGAAGCCGCCGTTGCTCTGTTGGCTAACAGTGCGCCAAACAACAGAAAACTGCACAGCCGAAAGCTTTTCTGCACTTCGTGCAACTTCCGGCAAATCTAACGGAAGCCGCAAGCAAGCAAGCAACACAAGCAACAACAACAGCAACAAGAGGCAGCCAACGGCAAGAGGGAGAGAGAACAGAGCCGGAGTTTGATGGTGCCGGAGTCACAGACAGAGAAAGAGCCGGATTCTTAAGTCCGGAGTCAGGAGACGGCTAATGAGAGATGACGCGGAATAGCAGTTTGACACTTTTATTGTTGCTGTTTGCTATTTTGTTGTTGTTGTTGTTTGTACATTTTAAATATCACATAAGTGCGCAAGATTGTACACAATTGGTTGAGCAACGTGACGTATGATTGATATTAATATGTAGAAAAAGCAAATGGTTTCATAAATTATTTATTATATGAGAGTCGATATTCTAAAGCAAGAGTCTAAATTTAATTTATGTACTTAATGCAGTTTACGTTTAAAAAATAAACCAGATATAACTTTTTGGTGTACTTTAATAAAAAATAAATAATATTTTGTACTATCAACAATGTAATATATAAACATAAGCTTGGCTGTTTTTTTACTGTCGAAGTGAAAAACCCTTTTAATTTATCGTAACCCAGCACGTACATACATACAAAGACATCTCCATATAAAGTATACGATCTCGCAATAAAAATGTTTTCAATTAGCGCCCAAGCGTATGCAACAATAATTTGCCTTGCCTTAACAGCGCCTTAACAGCTTAACAGCGACGCACCATTAAAGTCATGTTAAGTGCCGTCGACTGTTAAGCTGCGTAACAGTTACGAGCGCCGTTGCAAATGCGAATTGCAACAATCACATAAAAAGCAAGAAAACGCAGCAACGACAATGACGTCGACGCTTACAGCGGCAGCGACAGCGATTGCGACCGCAACTGAGGCAGCGACGCCAACGCTGCAACGCTGACAGCCGAAAAACCACGTTTTTTGTGCAGAAGGCATTCACACCGAAAAAGTTATTGTCCGTCTTGTCGGTCTTGTTGGTCTGCAAGCTGCACGTGTGCACGTTTTACGTGTGTTCCACGTCTTCTTCTATGCATGTGTGTGTGTGTTTATCACTTCGGCATTCGGCATTTTGGCATTCGGCACCGTCATCCGCATCCTCCCTTCGTAATGCTCTCTCTCTCACCCGCTCTCTCAAACGCTCTCTCATACGATTTCTCTCTCTGTCTGTGTAGCCGGTTAGTAATTTTTTTCTTGTTTGTTTTTTTCGGCTGTTTTTGCCGCAACGCGAATTGCGAATTTTGCGAAATGAAACGCAGCAGCAAAACATCAATGGGGATCCTTCGTCATTCGTTTGCTCATTTTAGCGTCTGCAAAATGCAAAAATTTATGACAAACACACACACATGCACACGCACACGCACACAAGGAGCAGGCAGGCAACGTTTTTTTTGTTGGCCAAGTGACGTCGAAAGTCAATGAAGCCAAAATCGTAATATAAGTTAGGCACTGCAACTGCCGATTTTCGTTTGTTGTTCATTTTTGGTGATGCAATCGAAGAAATCAAATGCCCAAACTCACACACACGTACACACACATTCAAATGTTAGTATTAACAACATAAACACACACACATACACACACTCGCAAAAATAAAACAAACAAACAAACACAATCCCAGCGCGCTTCTACCTTAATAACTGCAACTTCTTCTAACGCTTTTCCTCCTTCCGCTTGTTGTTGATTTCCTCCGTGTTTTTGGCCAATTAATGTTTTGATTGTTTCTTTTTTTTTGTGGTTATTATTGTTATTATTATTATGATTATTATTGTTCTTGGAGTTGCGCGTTCTTGTTTCAGTTGGCCCGGGCCACTGTTAGAAGTTGGTGTTGTTCTTTTTTTTGTGTTTTTTTTTGGTATAGCTGAACGTTGTCAGCTGCGGCGCGTGTTAATGCACCACTTCCTGTTACGCTACTGTACCGTTAGAGCGCAGTTTACCTTTACCGTTGTTTTGTGCAACGCCAACAGCCAACATCGCCATTTGCTCTCTCTCTCTTCCTCTGTATTACTCTCTTTCTCTCAACTCTTCGTCGGTTTCTCTTCGCTCATTCACTCTCTCTCTCTCTCTCTCTCTCTCAACTTCGTCTGTATATTTGCATTCTCCTTTTTTTTTTTGAGTTGTGTGGTTTTTTTTTTGGGAGCCAACTGCAACTCCGGGCATGCGATTTGAAAATTGTGTCGTCAGCTTGACACAATTTTCCAGAATGCGACTGGAAACGCTTTTCTGGAACGGGAACGGGAACGGGAACACACACTCAGATTTTCGGGAACATTGCGCTTCTTGAGTGCTGGTAACGGAGGGGCAAGGAAGCTGGCTTTGCAGATGCGCAACGCTGCCGCAGTCAACGTCGCAGTCATCGTATCCGATTGTTGATGTAGGTCTAGGATTTTGAGAACACGTGTCCGTCCACACACACCCAACACACACACACACACACAGACGTGCATGTGTGCCATATTCAATTCACATCGCTCTTCGACGGATTTGCCTCATTTGGCCATAATTATGCCACGCATTTTTTGGCCAAATAAGTAAGCTGACTGACAGTGTCTCAAGTAGCTGAGACTGTCTTTTGATTTGTTTGGCTTTTGGTTTCGTATGTGCTTTGTATGTTTTCCTAAGTTGACACCCGGGCGAGCGAGCCAACTAATCAAATTAGCTGCTTCCTGAATGCCGGCAAACAAAACTTATGCATTATGCATTTTGCAGCAACAGCAGCAGCAGCACTTGCCAAAATGCAAAATACACACGCGCTCTCTCCCTCTCTCTCTCCTTCTCCCTCTACCCTAATATGTGTGTGTGTGTGTGTTCGTATGTGTGTTTGAGTTCAATAGCATTCTGCCCGGCATTAAAAAATAAATAAAGCCGCCGCTTGCTGTAGTTCGCAGCAGTTGACTGCGACTGCGGCAGCGACGCCAATAGCAGCAACCGGCAGCCGGCAGCAGCTGCAGCAGCAACAACAGCAACAGACAAGCAGCGGCAGATGCAGAGAAGTCTGATGCAAGAACAACAACATAAGAGAACATGTTTCGTAACAGTCGCTTAACAGCTAACACTTAACAGTGTGCAAAAGCTTTGGCACTGTTAAACACAGACTTAATTGCATTCAAAAGCCAAGATCGTATTAGAAAAGCAATTTGAACAAACATTTTTATTCAATATCCTGGCTGCTCACGAAACTCTTCGGCTGTTTGGAAGTTTTGTTTGACAATTGGTTCAGCTGGTGGTTCATGTTCATGGCCATTTGGGTGCAGTTTACCTGATACTGCCAAACCCTCTTGGTCTTACCCATTTGGGTGAGTTCCACTGTCTAGACCCAACTGATCGCATCTAATGCGTTGTCGAAAGAGTCAAAGTCAACTGATGAGATGGCTTGCTCTGCAAACTGCGCTAGACTACACTTGGTTGCAACCGCAACTGTAGCTATTGCTGCTCTTTATTAGTTAAATAATCGAATGACACTAAGTCCAACACGTCTTTGTGGTCTTTGGAGCACTTCTGTAAATTTGAATTGTTCGGTTTTAACTTTTTCAACGTTTTTGTTTTGTGTAAAATTAATTTTTGCTTCGAAATTAAAAATATATAATGCCACCAAATATGATTTCAGACAGAACAACATACTCAACGCATGCTGTGATTTCAAAATAAATCACAAAACAAGGATTCATTGCCCAATAACATAATTTCAATTAATAATATTACATTTATTTGTCAAATAAAACTAAATTTCCAATATCAATATTAAAAGAGCTTAAACAACAATTGATTGCGATAATTTGAATTGTTTTATTTGTATGCTTATCAGCGAATTTCTTACACCGGACACAAACACCTGCCTTACTAATCGTGTGCTTGGTGACGCCGTCTTCTTGGTAGTAGATCGCAGCGATCTTTTGTTGATGACTGTTTGAGCAGCTGCCTGCGATAAAAGCGATTCGCCAATGTTAAGGTTTCAAGTGAACACCTGTTCGCCGCATTCAGATAAGCAACCATTTAACAATATTAACAACAACTAAACAATGCCTAACACTTGCACATCATAAACATTATAGAACCGATTACAGCGGCAGCGTAATCGTTTAAAGAAAGGGCAACGCAAATAACCCAAATGAATCACAAAAAACCCATTATCACATATATTAAAAAATAAATGTATTAATCAAATATAAATAACAAACAGTTATAGCACAACTAAATGTAAATAGACAAGTTTCCGTATAAGAAGATATTAAACATGATTAATTTTGGCTTTTATTTGCTAAGAAAAGTTGACTTTCGCATTGTTACCCTCGACAATATGCCTAAAAAATTCAAGTTACATATTTTCCAAAAATATATTTTCTAATTTCAAACAATTGCCAAGCATTAAAATAACCCAATCACATACAACTGCTACGAATCTTTGAAGATATTAAACTCTTAACCCCAAGTTTGTAACATTTCCTTTTAACTCTCTCCATTGCTTGTTGCTACCGCTTATAAGTGTAACATGTTTTAATCGAATTTGAACCGGCTGCCAATAGCCAGCCTATCGGTCCAGATAAGCCCAAAGCTGACCGGCTGCTAATGGAGCTAAAAGCTACTAATCTAGCCAAATCGTTAACCAGAAATCTTATCGGCACCGCTTTCAGCTGCCGCACACTTCAGTTCTTTTAGATAGTACGGGGCACAGAGTGAGTGTTTTTTTTTTTTTTTGGCCGCGGCGGTTTTTGTTTCGGTTAGCCTTTTTCACTTGTTAGACAGTTAGTGAACTAGTCGGCTAGTGTGTGGGTTGCACTTTCCAGTGGCTGCTGCTGGTTAATTGTGCTGCAAAAAAAAAGTCTATTTTTCGTTGCTTGTTTTTTTTTTTTTGGTTTTGTGTGCGTGTGTTATTTTGCTTTGAGATGAAAGTTAAGTTCGAGCTGATTGCATTGCTACTGCTGACAGCTGTGCAGCTGGGCGCTAGAGCCGAATGCATTTGGTATGGTGAAAGTCATATAATAGGTGCGCATGCCGTTAATAGGGCATATGATGGTCCAGCACTTTCCCTAAATGATCCCGCGGCAGAGGCAATCTTTGCGAAACGATGCCCGCTTCTGTATGCGGAATATAAGGGTGAAACTGGAGAGGATGATCTGAAGCTATGCTGCGATGCTCAACAGATTTTTACAATGGATGGAGGTCTTACCCAAGCAGATGGTGTCTACTCAAGATGTCCCACCTGCACATTGAACATTGGTCAAACTGTATGCGCGATGACCTGTGCCCAGAATCATTCGCTCTTCCTCACACCCTACCTGGAAAAGAGTCCAATAGATGAGGACTTTGTGGAGCACATTGATTACCGCGTAATGGATGATAGCGTTAAGAAAGTCTACGACAGTTGTGCAACTATACAGCATCCACAAACGGGACGACCCGCCATGGATTTGGGCTGTGGTGCGTATAATGCAAAGACCTGCAACTATCGCAGATGGTATTACTTCATGGGCGATGCGGCGGGCAACGATTATGTGCCATTCACCATCAACTACCTGTGGTCGGAGGATGCAGCGGAAGGTTCCGACGACATCTATCTGGAAGTATTTCCCCTCGACTGCGGAGAGAAGTATCAGGGCAACTTTGCCTGTGCCTGCATCGATTGCGCACAATCGTGTCCACTGGTAGAAGCGCCAACAGGCTACCAGGACCCCTGGCAGATAGCCGGATTGTATGGTATCACCTTTATTATCGCACTGGTAATTGGTCTCCTCATTACCTGTTTCATTTGCTGGGGTGCGACGGGAGATCGGCGAGGCATCAAAGTTTGCATGCCAACGTTGTATGGCGACTTTATATATCGCGGCTGTCGCAGCTGGGGCACTTTTTGTGCCAAGCATCCGGTGCTGGTCCTTGCACTGTGCTCCTGGGCTATCGGTGGCCTCGGCTATGGTGTACGCTACATGAAAGTGACCACAGATCCCGTCGAGCTGTGGGCCAGCGAATCGAGTCAGACTCGCATTGAAAAGGATTACTTCGATCAGCATTTTGGACCCTTCTATCGCACCAATCAGCTGTTTGTGAAGCCACTGAATAAAAATACGGTAAGGCCTGTCTGAAAAACTCCTATTCACTTTCTTCTTCACGTTTCTTACTCTTTGGTTCCTTTATTAGTTTACACATCAGACAGCTGATGGTGAACTCACTTTTGGACCCGCCTTTGAGCAGAGTTTCCTACAGGAAGTATTCGAGCTGCAGGAGCAAATAATGCAGCTGGGCATGTCGGAGGGTGCTGGATTGGCCAAGACATGTTATGCACCCGTTTTGTATCCAGGACTCACGCCAACTGTGGATGACTGTTTGATTCAGTCCATTTATGGCTACTATCAGAATGACATGAGCCAATTTCAACACTCCTACGTTGACACCAATAACTTTACCATTAACTATCTGAATCAACTGGAAGATTGTCTGCGGTAAGTCTACACTAATCGGGAAAAGAACAATTAGATTAACGGAACGAATTTTCCGATAGCGTCCCAATGATGGAGAAATGCTTTAGCACATATGGCGGACCCATTGAGCCGAGCGTGGCTGTCGGCGGAATGCCAAAAGTTACGATCGGAGAGGATCCCGACTATATGCTAGCCACTGGCCTTGTGCTAACCTTCCTCGGCAAGAACCAGAACGATGAGTCAAAGCTCGAGCCTAGTTTGCTGTGGGAGAAGCGATTCGTTGACTTCATGAAGAACTATACCAGCGAGAGATTGGACATTGCCTACTCGGCGGAGCGTTCAATTCAGGATGCGATTGTGGAGCTGTCCGAGGGCGAGGTAGGCACTGTGGTCATTAGCTATGTGGTAATGTTCCTCTATGTGTCCATCGCCCTGGGACGCATACGAAGCTGTGTGGGCTTCCTGCGCGACTCACGCATCATGTTGGCCGTGAGTGGCATTGTTATTGTCTTGGCTTCGGTTATCTGCAGCTTGGGCTTCTGGGGTTATGTGGGCATAACGACCACTATGCTGGCCATTGAGGTCATACCGTTTCTGGTGTTGGCCGTTGGTGTCGACAACATATTCATAATGGTGCACACCTACCAGAGATTGGATCACACTCGCTATGCCACGACACACGAGGCGATCGGCGAGGCCATAGGTCAGGTGGGACCCTCCATCCTGCAGACGGCGAGCAGTGAATTTGCGTGCTTTGCAATTGGCGCTATTTCGGATATGCCAGCGGTTAAGACATTTGCCATGTATGCAGCAGCTGCCATACTGCTTGATTTCCTGCTGCAGATCACCGCCTTTGTGGCCCTGATGGCCATCGATGAGCGTCGCTATAAGGATGGACGTCTGGACATGCTGTGCTGTGTGCACAGCAGCAAGAAACCTCAAGAATCTCACGATGCTGGCGCTCTCGAGAAGCTCTTCAAGAACTTCTATGCGCCCTTCCTGCTATCCAAGTGAGTTCGGAACGGGCTTCAGTCCAAAGATTTCACATTCAAAATACATCTCCATTTCAGACCAGTTAAGATGATTGTGCTGTTGATCTTCACGGTGGTCACTTGTTTATCACTGATGGTGATGCCCTCGCTGCAGGCAGGTTTGGATCAGGAGATGTCCATGCCCAAGGACTCGCATGTGGTCAAATATTTCCGTTACATGGACGATCTGTTGGCAACGGGCGCTCCCGTCTATTGGGTGATCAAGCCAGGACTCAACTACAACAACACCGAACATCAGAACTTCATTTGTGGCGGCGTTGAATGCAACAACGATTCACTTTCCGTGCAACTCTACACTCAGTCCCGCTATCCGGAGATCACATCTCTAGCAAGACCGGCATCCTCATGGATCGATGACTATATCGATTGGATTGGTATTTCCGATTGTTGCAAATATAATGCCTCAACCGGCGGCTTCTGTCCGAGCAGTAAGTCTGCAAACTACTTTATTCAATTAATGGACAAGGCTTAAGTTCTTCTTCTTTATTTTGTTTTAGATTCGAGAAGCGATGACTGTTTGCCCTGCGAGCGACAATTCACGGAAGATGGCTTGAGACCCAGCTCCGATACATTTGACAAGTATGTGCCCTTCTTCCTATCCGATCTACCCGATGCGGAGTGCGCCAAGGCGGGTCGACCTTCCTATGCGGATGTAAGTACAAACAAAAACTCAACTCAAACTCGTTCTTATTCGTTGCATCATTATTGCTTGCAGGCGGTCATTTATACGTTGGATGATGAGGGATTGGCGACCATTTTGGATACACACTTTATGCAATTCTCGACAACATCGACAACTTCGGATCAATTTGTGGGCGCGTTGCGGGAGGCCAGACGCGTGCAATCGGACATCAACGAGATGTTTGCGAAGAACAATGTCAGCACGGAAGTATTTCCGTATTGTGTGTTCTTCATATTTTACGAACAGTATCTGACCATCTGGGATGATACACTGCTATCGCTGGGTCTGTCACTGGCGGCGATCTTCTTGGTGACACTGCTGCTAACTGGACTGGATATAACATCGGCTCTGATTGTACTGTTCATGGTCATTTGCATACTGATCAATATGGGTGGCATGATGTGGGCCTGGAACATATCACTGAATGCCATCTCATTGGTCAATCTGGTCGTGTGTGTTGGCATTGGCGTTGAGTTTGTTGCGCACATCGTGCGCTCCTTCAAAGAGGCCCAGGGTAATGCACAGCAAAGAGCCCTTCATTCACTCAGCGTTACCGGCAGCAGTGTTCTGTCGGGCATAACGCTAACCAAGTTCGCTGGCATTGTGGTATTGGCGTTCTCCAAATCGCAGGTCTTCCAGGTCTTCTATTTCCGCATGTACTTGGGCATTGTACTGATTGGTGCTGCGCACGGTCTTATCTTGTTGCCAGTGATGCTCAGTCTGCTAGGTCCATTGAATGGCTTGGCCCGTAGGTCCAGCTGTGAATCGCACACATCGACACAGCGGCGACCGAGCAACGAAGCATCCAACTAAGTACTTAGCTTAGGAACGCGTCTGAATTTGAGCGTGTAGGAGAGTGACTGAGTGGGTGTATGTGTGTGTGTAAATATGCGTGACTGTGTGTGTGTATTATGGTCGGGTAATATTTAAACTGAATTTTGTTTTATTTCATTTATATACCATTTATATATTTTGTGTAATGTTTTTTTTTTATTCTCTCGCCTGCTATTTAAAATTATTAATAAAACAACAACAAAAAATTGTTTTTTAAGTCATAAATTTGCATAAAACGTTTTGGCAAGCACCCCAACCCTCCGTCGAGCCCCGGTGGACCCCCATCTGCGACCACTCTTTATTGTTTATCGCCATGGCACCTTTGTTTTTTATGGCATTAAGCGGCCAACTGCCGCGCACCGCCAAAACAATAAATAAGCAACTCAACAGCGAGCCCCCCCAACCCCCAAGACCACCAAGATCCCAAAACCTGCACCCTACCGATGCCCGCGAAGCTGTTGGCCCAAGCCACAACCAACTGACCCTCAATCCCTTTGCCATTGCCATTGCCTTTGCTTTTGCCTTTGCCTTTGCCTCATCAACTTCCTTCCCCGACCTGCGTCTTTATAAACGTCTTACGCCTTTTCAGCAAAACTTTGGCCAGATTTTTCAGTTGCAGCTTCTTCATTATTATACACTAACAACACGGAGCATAGCTCATTAGCAACCGAACTTACTGACCACAAGATAGAAACAATAAAACTATAGTTACTAAAAGATTCCTCATGCAGGAAAAGAAGCTAACAAATAAGTTTTCGTTAAGTTCAACTATATTTGTTGATTATTTCGAATATTATGTGTAACAGGTAAGGGCATTTCTAGTTTGGCGTCTTGCAAGCGAAAGTTTCGTTGATGGCTTTCCTGTTTTTAACTGCTCACCGCCTGCTGGCCCGGACGCGCTCTGCGGCTTACAACACGCAGCAAGGAGCCCAGTAACACCAGCGAAAACATTGCCCAATGGTCACGCACACAAATACACACACACCCACGCACACACACACAGGCCAACAAGATGTGCACGGGAATTTAACTCTCAGAATGAGTATAGTGTTTTTAATTAAAATTAATAAAGTTTATAGTGGTTTTTATGTGCGTCGACGTCTTGAAAAGCTTCAGGCTACATGCAGCAACTAGCTTCCGCAAGCCACTTGACTCTAAAGCACCCCTTCCTTCACCTGCACAACCCTTACATCTTCACTTCACTTTTACACAGCCATTTCACAAAATTTCTGGTTTATTTTCGGTGCTTAGCTGTTTTTGGCTGTTGTTTTGTTTCAAGCACACACATACATTACTCATACACACCTACATAACAAAATCACTTAACAAGACCCCCTCTACCCCGCCTCACTGCTGGTTCCCGTTCAGTTTGAGGCACTTGAAACGGCCGACAAATGAAACGCATAATTATAAATGTATCAAACTAATGCATATGGCCAAAATCAATTTGCAATTAGCACCAGCAAGTTCATATATGTGTGTGTGTGTGTGTGTGTGTTTGTACCCTCTGAGACAGATGAAGTGCAAATTGAAGTGTCGGTTTATCGAGTGCCTGTTTTGTGGCCGAAATGCGTATGCATGTGTGTCTGTGTTATTTTTTCAGCCCGCACTTAATTGCCATTTCAAAGTACTTAGCTTCCAAAAATGCCAAGTGATAATTTTGTGTTAACAACAACAAACTACACTCTACTTAAGATGTGCGAATAGGATTAAAACGAAACTCGCATGCACTAACGTATATATAGTTGTAAAAATATAGCAGACTTCCAATATTTCTTGATACTAAGCCACAACTTAAATGTTAAGCAAATGAAACAAATTATAAAAATAATAATTTTGTTGTACTTTTTATAGTTTTAATATATTTTAGAGCATACGAATATAGCTTCATAATAATATCTTCAATATCATATAAGAATTTCTGTAATATATTGGCCTATCTTACAATATTGAGCAAAAAAAAAAAATAATAATAATTTATCATTTTTAACCGAACATTTGGGAAACATAATTTTATAGGCTTTTAAAATCGATATTTTTTTTGTTGAAATTTAAATGTTTGAAATCTTATAAGACATTGAAAAATAGCAAATTTGTATTATCTGTCTTAACAGATTTATGAAATACACTTAAGCCTTTAATAGTTTTATCATGGAAATAAATAAATAAGAAAAACTGAATACAAATTCGTACGCTCTCTCAACCAGTCGACATCTTAATGGACTTAAGCTTCTAGCAGCTGGCTAAAGACAACAATTATTACTTAAGATGAAACTAAGCCGAACGAGGCGAGTAAATCATTTGTACGCAGCATTTGCATAATATTGCAAGCTTCATGAATTTATGGACGAGCGTAGCAATAAAAGCCAAAATTAATTGACAATTTCTGCATAGAAATTTTTGAAGGCAGCAGTGTTAACTCTCTGTGTGGCACGCATGTGGCATGTGGCACACATGTGCCAACAATTTTCGCACGATTTGTGGCCCTTACTTCTTGGCCATAAAACTGGGCATAAAAAGATGCTGAAACCAAAAATTTTATAACAAAAACCACATTCAAATTATATTTTATATAAATATTTGTAAATTGTGCTTAGATATTTTTAAATCGATCATTTACCTTACACAAAACGTAGATTTACTTGAAATCGTATTGAGTATTAAAGTCAAATTCAACAACAATCCAGTTTTACTTGCGCCTGATATATTTTCATATGTATTTATGAAAAATATATTTTTGTGCCGTTTATGTCAATTGTGACTTAATAGGATTTGCGTGCCATAAATGTTTAATTTGAGCATTTTTATTATTTCTTATTGATTTTGTGTCCAAATTGTATACCCTTTACTAGTTGTTACAGACTAAGAAAGGATTTCATACACTCATCAATACTTTATAGTACATAGTATTAGGAATCAGATGCAAACATCGAGTATCAAAAAGTTAAAAAAGCTTTCTCACAGTTTCAAAATGTGCTTATAATACCAAAAACTGCCATGCAACTTTTTTTACTTTTAGTTTTTTTAGATTAAATACGAAATCATTGAAAGATATTTTCATAAGCTGCTTAAGACAAGTTAATATATTTTTACTCTGTTGCTTAAAATATTCAAAGAGCTATTAATATTTATTGACGTTCAATCTTCTTTGTCGCTGTTTAAGCCAATCATCAGCTTAAAACATATTTTAGTATTCAGTAAATTTCTGCATCTGTTGCAAATTCACAAAATTTTGATTGTATGTGGAATTAATGAGATTGTCAATTATTGTCATGAACAAATTCAACAAATGCTCTTGTAAAGATTGCTGACAACACATTACAGAGCAGAGAGTAAAGCCAGTCTCAGCTCTTTTCAAGCGAGCTAAGCATAAGGTACACATGCATTATTTGTATTAATTCAATTCGAAATGCTAATTGTAACACATTAAAGAGCTTAGCACACACATGATGATTCGCTTTCATTAAACAAAGTATCGTTAAGGCGAAAGCGCTTTCGACCAAAGCATGTTGTCTACTTGTTAATAATAGAATATTTAATTTAATGCATTTGCCAAATAAACTATTTCAACAACAACAACAACAAGTAGTGCTACAGTAATACCATGCTACATGGACCATAGACGAATCATTAATTTATAAATGTGCCCATAAGCCGCAAATCCAATTCGCGTTGCCAAAATTACAGTTTTAAGCACAAACACACACACACAAATATATATAGCGTTCACAACTGTAAATGGTCAAAAGGCGACTATCGTGTAGTAATAGTAATAGTAGTTGTAGTAGTAGTGCATGCACTTGGCCCGAAATGGTTATTATGACCGGTACAAGCGCTTTGGGGGTTTATACAAACTGTCATTGGCATTAGTGGGAGCATGGATGAAGCGGTGCAAAAGCGCGTAAGCGAATAAATTTGGTCTTTTGCACAAATTAAATTGCAAATGTATATTAATTAACCCATTAAGGTGCACAAATCCATCTGTTAATGGCTATTATAGTGGTCGCAAAAAGTTGCTTTGATTCAAGAGATACATTTTTGGTTATTGTTACTAAAAGCATAATTTCTATGTGCTTTCATATAGAAGAACAATTCAACTTACAACTAAACTTTTTATCTGTCTGCTTTATAACATCTTAAAAAATAAACAAAATTTATGTTTTTGCACTATCGAAAGAAATTTGAGACATAAAACAAATGTGTTCGGGGGCACAAATAACTTTAATGGGTTAATATACCTAAACTATATTTGCCGAAGCAAGTTTATATTTGTATATTATGTTTGTGCGTGTTTGTGCAAGCGACAACAATTTTCAACTAAATTATAGCAGAGAGAGAGAGTGGGCGAGAGAGAGAGAGAGAGAGATAGCAAGAGAGTTTTGAGGAAATTTCATGCAAAATACAAACGCAAAAGCAGTTCATAGTGCAAACCAGCCACCACAGACACCGTAGCCTCAACAGCAACAACAACAGCAACAACAAAAGCAACGAGCGAACGAACGAACGAATGAATGAACAACAACATCATCAACCGAAATGGTTGAGGTATTAAATGGCGCACGTTTCCTAGCCAGAAACATAACGAAAATGTCAAACACACATTTGACCAACACATTGCCCGAACGCAGCATGAAATGAAATGAACAGTGCCCCCGAAAAGACTATGCACAGAACAGACTGTACTATCTGTCTGTCTGTGTGGCCAAATGCATTTGTGAGTGTTTGGTCATGAGTGTATGATATGGCTGAATTGTTGAGTTTCAGCCTGGCGGGTGGCGAGTGACGGGTGTGGTGTACATATATACACCTAAATGTATTGTCGCTGACAAGCAGCTAATGCTTAGAGGCAGCTCGAGATGTGGGACATTGATTGATTTGATTGATTGATTGACTGATTGCTGCATCGCTCACATTTTAATTAAGTTATTTATGCATTTTTCTCTGCCCCATGTTGAAACAGCGAAAATTAAGTGCATACAAAAATAATTATATACACATTCACGTTATTGTTGTTGCTGCTGTTGCTGTTGCTGTTGCTGTTGCTGTTGCTACTGCATCCAGGCAACTAGACGATCCAATTAATGGCGTACACACACACACACACAGTTCTTTATTATTGGCATGCGCATACTTAATTGGCGTACAAAGTGTTGTTCCAAAAAGGTCTCATTTTTTGGGCATAAACAAGCAAATTTCAGTGTGGAATATTAAAAACGAGACGCAGGAGTCACATTTGTAAGAAATGTTTATTAGGTTTTATGAAATATCATCAAGAAAGGTCAATTAAAGGAAATACATTTTTTTTTTCAAATTTTTCTCATTTATAAAAATGTTTTTTTGTAAACAAAAATGTCAGTTAACAAACTTTAAGGGATGAAAAATATATTTACATATTTTTCGTAAAGTATAAATTTATTACACAATAACATGTCCGCGGAACGGTGGCGTATACGTGCCGAGGAACAGAGCTGTTAATTTCGTTATTGCCCAAACAATATCAATTAATAGCGCAGTGGCCTGATTGATTCAGCCCACACTGTCAGCCTTTAGCCACTCTCTTACTCAGTCTTATGTATATTGCTCTTTCTGTCTTTCACTCTTTCGGTTTGATTTATCACATTTGTGTTCAAAACCAAAAAGAGAAAGCCTTGCTGCAAAGAACAAGAGGCAGCAGCTGCTTATCTTTGGCACCATTTTAATGCCCTTTTCGTTTTGAGTGTGTGTGCTGTTGTTGAATTTGATTATTGCTGTTATGAATCTTTCTTAAGAAATAATAATCACTCAGACAGCTGTGTGTTTGTGTTTGTCTTTTTATATCATATTTTTCGTGCACATACATATACATATATTTATTTAAGTGATAGGTTAGTTTAGTTTTTGTTTAATTACTTATTATTTTAAAGTGCCTCGGGCAGCTGCATTTGACATGCTTCTAAATTGACCTTAAACACAAGCCAAATAAAATAAAACATTAATCTCTGTGCAGTTGCCACCTTAGATTACATATTTCCCTCTCTCTCTCTCTCTCTCCTACTTTCCCTCTTTCTATCACTGTCTCATGCATATGCAACCAACATAAACAACTGCGTAGAGTGTATACATATACATATACAGAAAGAGAGAGAGGGAGAGAGAGTTATGCATATATTATTCGTAGTAGAAGCGAATAAGCTGCTCTAGAGCGTTGCGAAAATAAAAAAAAATGAAACTACTTACCAACTACCAACTAATGTAATCAAAAACAATAAAAACAACGGCAACTGTGACGCACAGCAGAAAAAAACTGTATATAAAATATATATATATATACAAAATAAAACTGAAAACTATTACCATGCCACGCCCTAACGCTCAGCGCGCCCAAGCGCTCATCATAAACAAGCGCCAACAGTTTTGATAACTTTCTGTTGCATACTTTGCGGCGTATCCGCAATGGTATGCTGATGCTGCTACTTCTGCTGCTGCTGATGATGATTATGGTGATGTTGTTCATTATAATAATAATACATCTATCTCTAGTAGAAAAGGCTTTCAAAGTTGTATTTTCAATTTATCTAAGAACGGTTGAGTTTTCAAATAAAGTACAAGTAGCCCAAGCAAAAGCTGTTGTACTTACTTAAACCCAAGAGTTGTTTCTTTCGACTACCATGAATGCAAAAAAAAAAAAACAATAATAATAATTCCTTTTGCGAAGATTTTCCGAAACCGAAAGTTATCTGTTAGTTGAACTCAAGAGCTAAAAATTATGAGAAATGTATTAATGATGCTTCTTAATGATTTTACATCACGTATACGCAATTTTATTTAAAATAAACCAGCGAAACGATTTGCATTGTTTGCTATCTTTAACAAGTTCAAACAAGCTCCATATGAGTTTGCATAACGTATACGTAATTTTATTTTCAAGTTTCAAGTACTTCTTAAGGAAGTGTCTTTGATTTTTGGTTTGCCTTTCCATTTTTGACTATGTATTTAAAATTTAATAGTTGCCGTCGATTTTAACAATGCTTTTATCTTGTCGCTCCGATTGTTTCACACAAGTTTTGACAACATCATCATTATCATCTTTGATCGTTATCGTGCTAACTTTGTCGAAAACCCAATGACAACGAACGCCTGGACCCCGCGTTCGTTATGAAAGGTATTTTTGGTGCCACAATGGATGCACGTCTTTTCAGTCTATTACCACTTTTCAGCACTTTTTCCACTCTTTTGGCCTGTTGCTGTTGTCTCTTTTTTTTCTCTCTTTTTTGAGCTGACAGTTTATTGACTCTCAACTCAACTTGACGCCGTATAATGTTAGCAAATTGTTAAAATGCTTTGTTAGGAATTTCAAACAATTTTTAGATTCGTTTTTTTTTTTTTTGTAGCTGCCTCAGCGATACAGAGCTAAACAGAAACAGGCAACAGAAAACTGACACGGCCAAACGGGACCACTATCCAGGATCAAGAACAACAGCAGCAAGTTCTGGGAATATGTATAAATATATATATATATATATATATATATATATATACTTACAAGATAGTTGGCTTGCTGTTTGGCTTTGTGGGTAATTTGCCAGTAACAGCAACAACAACGGCAACAACAATACATTTAAGCGTTTGAACTTCGAAGTCATAAAATATTTGTTAAGCATTTTGCGCTCAATTTTCTTTTTAACAATTTTGGCTACAGGTCGACAGTCAACAGCCAAAAGCAAACAAACAAACAAAGCTTTCTCTATGTCCTATGCTCTCTAGCCCTTTCTCCCTCTTAGCTTCTCTGTCACTCTCACTCCAATAACCAATTCGTAAGCACTATTACTAAGCCCTATAAACAGCAGCCCGACTTAACTGCAGACTTTATCTTTATTTGCGAATCTCTCACTTTCTCTCTCTCTCTCTCCCCCTCTCTTTCTTTGCTGTTGCTAAGCTACGCTATTGTAGAGCATTTGGTTAGTCGTGTAGTCTTTTAATATAACATTTTGCCACATTAGTAGCTAGCACCTTACATTTTTGTGTGTATTTTTGTGTTTGCCTACCCTGCTGACTATCCATATAAAGCAAACGTATATATATTCAAGCTTAGTATATTAATATATTATTTAAAACACAACTTTCAGTTAAAAGTTTAAAATTCATCTACATAAAATAGCTTTATGTATATGTTCTTGTATAACTATTCTCAAGATCTTGTTTCTACAATTTTCTATATTTCATAAATCTACATACATAATCTCCTTATACAGGGTATTTTCTAGTCCGAACTTCTCAACCAGAAGCACCTTAACTTGTTCTAACTACATTTTTACAGCATCTGTTTCCATGTCGCTGTTGCGGCTGTTGTTGCCCAAGTAGTATGTACGATATCAGATACATTGTATCTAAGCACTTTGTATTTTAAATTACTGCATACAATGAACAGGAACAAAAACGGAGCTGCACACGTGAGAAAATGTGCTGCATGGTGCACAAGTCACGCATGGATAAGTATACCTCAATTCCACGATTGAGCAAATAGCAATGTGGAATTGAATAAATCAAAAATAAATAAAAGTTTTATGATTATGATTACGATTAATAAACTATTATAGAATCATCGCGCATCTCTAGTTGCGTATGCATGTATATCGTATAAGGAGTTTAGCTTGACTTTACTTATCTTTTTGAACTGATCTTGTTGCTGTTGTTGGTGCAAAGTATTGTCAGCTTACTATGCCACAATGACAGGCAAACCAATTATACTTTTGTTTGTGTAACGTGGTCACAACCCACAGGAACAACAATAACAGTAGCGTGGAAAATTTTTGCTGCATAAACAGCTCCAAAGCAAGTGTATGTGAGTGTTGCACAAATTTTAGACACGTTGACTTATAATTAACATGTCGCAGCTAACACTTCTATTCGAATAGCATGTTACTCGATAACTTTCTGGTTATATTTGCCGGGGGGAAGAGGACAAATAAAGATACAAAATGATCACATTTGTTTAATCGAAGCGATGAAAAAAGAACCGAATACATTTAATTATAACTCAAGTTCGGATTAAGGGAAAATTATATATATCTCATGTTTGTGAGTGTCACCTTCCTCTCTCTCTCTCTCTATTTTCTTTTTCTCTCTCTTTCTCTCTCTCTCTCCAAAGTTGAAGCTGAAACTTGAATCTCAATATCAATATGTACATCATCATCTACATTTTTATCGACTGCTCTTCTATGGTTCTATGTGCAAATGTACATATATATGTTTGGGAGTTTGGTTGTTTCTGTATGTATATATTATGTATGTATATGCTCGTATTGCTTATCTGACCGCAGCAAGCGTCGCTGTTGCGTTGGCTGTTAAGTTGTTTGGTTTTTGCTTTAGTTTACTTTCGAGCCTGCCAAAATGGCGGCAAAGGCAAAAAACTGACAGAGTGGCAAAAAAAAACAAAAGGAAAAAAGAAGCAAAATACAAAAAAGAACCGGCAGCACCACCAACAGCAGCAGCAGCAGCAGCAGCAACAACAAAGTTTTAGTTGAAAGCCAAAACAAAAAGTAAACAATGCAAATTTGTTTCTCTTTGTTGTTGCTGCTGTTGTTGTTTAGCTTAACACACAAATAGCAATAGCAGAAGCTTCCCACCAATGCAGCAGCAGCAACAGCAGCAGCAGCGGTGGCGACACCGCAATGCAAATATGCCAACAACAACAGCAGTAAGAAGAAGAAGAGGAGAGGCGCTGAAACAAAACGTGGATAACGCAAAGTGACAAGCCGCATACAGCGCCAACGCTTGAGGCACTTCCTGGAAAGATGGGACTCGGCGAAACGGCAGCTGGACGATTCATCCAAGGAAAGCACACAAACACACAGAGACGCAGACGACGGGGCAATGGGGCATGCCATGCCAGAGGACCGCGCCCATTTACGTGTGCCCCCAAAAAATGGCAGCCATAACAAATTAAGAAGGTTACCTTTATAGACATGGCTGAAAGCAGAAATGACTCCAAAAGCCATTCCATCCCATTCTCCGCAATGCAACAACAAAAAAACACCAAACAACAACTACAATAGACAAAAATGCATACTACTACCACCACTATAGATATATATTTTAATGAAGCATTTTATGCCTCACCAAGTTATGTTTTCTACAGTTAATTAATTACAAAAACGTTAAATTCCCTTTAACATGCCATAAATAGTTGAAATATTGAGCAGATTATCGATTAATGATGAATTTGAGTCATAAATACAACAACTAAATAGAAAGAACAAAAAAATAGTGTGGAGTGAATATTGGCAAGTTTTTAAATGAACAAAACTTTTAATGAAGTAAAGTAATTAGTAGACGTGCCGCAGAAATACTCAAATCGAATATCGATATTAACGATTCTTTGAGATCTTGGCAAGCAGTTAGCTGTAAATCGATGCAGTGAAACAAAGTGTTCAAAATGATCTCCATAGACCTGCAACAATCGATTAATCGATACATTTAAGCTTGTACGTCGATTTTAATCGCTTACTCGAACGGCTTTAAGCTTGTACATCGATGTTAATCGATAATTCGATGCATTTAAGCTTAAACATCGATGTTAAACGAGTAATCGATGCATTTAAGCATTTAGATTGATTTTAATCTATGCATTTAAGCTTAACCATCGATATTATTCGATTAATCGACGGATTTAAGCTTTTACATCGATTTTAATCGATTGTAAACACATGTTTTTGCTCTTATTTTGTTCCAAATACAATTAAAAAACTTTGTCTTAGTCTTGATTAAAGAACATAAAACTGTATTCATTACTTTCATTTTATGCAACGAAAAGTTTATCACATTTAAAGGGTTATATGAAATTAAAGTGTGCCTAACAAAAGCGAAAGGTCAGAAAGTTCACACAGCAGCAGCGGCAGCGGCAGCTGCAGCAGCTAACTCAGCTCAAAACTATCGATGTGGGGCAAGTTTGAGTAACGAAAAAAAAAAACAAAAACAAAAAACTCGAACTGATGCCGCTGATGATGATAATGATGTTTGGCCAACAACTATCTAAAGTAGCACACAAAACAAAAAAAAAACAAAAAATACTTAAATTTATTTCGCTAGCTAAAATGCCAAAAATTTTAACTCATAATACAGTTGCAAATTGAAAAGCAACTTTAGCTAGAAAATGAGGAAGAGCAAGCGAGGTCGGGGCAATTGTCTTTTTTGGAGCTTAAGCTCGATGGCTTAAATTTCTGGTTTGTGTGAACCGATGGAGGCGCGATGCCATACTCTCTCTCGCTATCTCTCTCTCTCTCGCTGTGTCTCCTTTAATTTGTAGCTGGTATTAATTTTAAGGAATTGCTTTTTTGGGCCATAAATGAATGAGTCTATCGTCGGAGTCTGGCCACGCCCGGAGCATGCCAGACATTTATTGAATTTTTGACTTGAAGCATTTAACATTTAAAACATACAAAGTGTCGCACGCACCCCCTAGGAATATTACGTATACGTGTACGGTTTGCTTCTGGCTATTTGGCAGTTGTCCTCTACACCTTCAATCCAACCCCCCCTCCTCCCCCCCACGATTGCCAACCGTTTGGCATTTTTCGGCACATAAATTGCCGGGCTGCCTCTGGGCCGCCTGTTTGTTGTTGTTTTTGAAGTTGTGGTTGTTATTTTTGTTGCTGTAGCTGCCGCTGCTGCTGCTGCTGCTGCTGTTGTCTTCCATTTAGGCGCATTTTGTGTTTTTTGCTTGTCGTTGCCTGTTGTGTGTGTGTGAATATACACATACTATATCTGCATATGTACAAAATGTATATTGATATGCACAGATATAATTGTAGGCATGTGCGTGCGTGCGTGCGTGTGTGTGTGTGTGTGTGTGTGTGTGTGCGTTCGGGTGTTGGTGTTGGCGTGCGTAAGTGTGCGTTTGCACACACAACGGAAATGAATTGAAATTTTAAAACCCACAGCTGCGACCGCTTCCTGCGGCAAAAGTAGCATCCCACACTTCAGAAGAGAACATACACACATATACATATATATATATATATATATATACGCTCATGCATACATATGAGTAGCAGAATGTATGTGTATGTGTGCGCGCGTTTCGGCTTGCCATCGGCATGTTCCAACAAACAAATTTAAACAGCGAAATAATGATTTCAAAGGTACAAAAATGGCCAAACCAAACCAAAGTAGAAGTAAACTCAAAGTTTCAAATTAAATCTTATACATATAAGAGGAAATAAAGTATAAATATTGAAATATTCAATACAATGCCACTTTATTGGCCAATATGCGATTAAATCAATCAATGGAACCTGCAACAAAATGCGTTAATATACAAGATTGAGAATCACTTGATGATTGTATGTAATGTAAACTATGTATGTATGGGTGTACACTTATACAGAGTTAATATCATTTATGCACTTCAACGCATTCTTATAACAAATAAATATGCACGCATGCTTGCAAATAAAGATAGCCAATATCTATACTTTGAATAAACAATAAAAACACCTTTGCATAGTATTCGCTTGCAAGCCATTTAAACCTAACCACTTGCATTAAATATTCATAATTGGAATTGAGCAACGAATAATATTTGAAACTGTAAATGTGCTCAAAAAGAAAAACCTTAAGCAAAATACGTATACGTAATAAACTCCTTTACAATTTATCTATTTCGAGATTGTATTAAACAACAAAGCAAGAAATCTTAACTAATTATTTTATTCAATCTTACCATGAAGAACAAAAGTGCGTAAATGAAGCCTAAATAGATAATTGAATTTCATAAATATTTTGTCGTATACGTAATAAACTCTTTTACAATTTATCTATTTCGAGATTGTTTTAAAAAACAAAGCAAGAAATCTTAACTAATTCTCTTATTCAATCTTACTATGAAAAACAAAAGTGCGTAAATGAAGCCTAAATAGATAATTTAATTTCATAAATATTTTGTCGTCCAATAAAATGACGATGTTGGCTTCCAGTCTTATTAATAAGATATTGTTAAGAAAATTGAAGACTGAAAAGTTCGCAGGCTTTTGTTGCGATTAAGTTCAGTTGCGTTGAGGTTTGACAAAGACGTCAAACTCTTTACTGTGCGTAATTGGCTGTCTGCTGCTGCGGTGCCAGTCAAGAGTATAACTGGTCGTATTGTGTGTGTGTGTGTGTGAAAAGGATGCAGCGTCGGCTCAATTTCCATATCAAGTATCGCTGCGTAGCTTTGGCTTTGGCAGCTGCTGCTGCTGCGGCTGTGGTTCTTTCATCTTGCGCACAATGTGCTGACAGCAGCGCATTGTTTTCGCCTATCGGGATTATGCAACCAAGAAACTTGTCACCCAGCCGGCCAGTCAGTGTCGAGCGGTTGTGAGTTGCGCAACATTGTTAAGGTCGTTGCCAAACGAGGATTATTGCAACTTTGTCAACGCGGAGCCGCGCGTTGAAGCGTGTCGACACGCCGTTCATCTATTTAGGCGAGCATTCAGCCGATATCGTTGCCCATGAAGAACTCGCCTAATGGCGTTGATGTCATCATCTCTGGCTGGCTGGCACTTAACTCAAGCAGAATGGCGATCTGCCACGTTATCTGCAATGGAACGCTGACGATTGATTGAGGCATCGTTGGCGGTTGCTTGCAACGTTGCTGCTCATACAAGAATGAGTTCCCTGCCAGACGATTATTTGCGTACTTATGACTAGATCAGAGCGCACACAGATATCTAGATAATCGAAAAGCATACACATAGTATTTTTATATATTTTTTATTGCACACATTGACAAAAATGTACAAAATGCAAAATAATAATATAAATAAAGTTTGTTTCCGTTTTTCCGAACGAAATTGAAAATTGATAATTTTAATGCAGCAATCTTTCCCGGTGGCTAAATGGTTATTATTGCTTTTTTTTTACTTTTTAGTGGTGGTTGGTTGGTGATGGTGTTGTTGCTGATGGTGTTAGGCTTCGCTGAATGCCTCGTATTTTGCATATTTATCGGGCAATTTTACTCTAAATTTGCCAATTATGCGCATTTTTTACCAGCATGACCCGAATTGACACCAATACACACATACATATGTGCACACATATTTACGTATGTATATTCGGAATTGCCTTTCACGGATTCGCCACATTGTCTCATAGCCTCATATTGCGTTCAATTCTGTCTATGTATGTAGTATTTAAAAATTGCGAGAGTTGATCGATAATAAAATCAAAATTAAATTCATAAATAAAGCTCATAATACTATTAATAATATGTTGATGCCGAAGAATTTATGAAAGGGAATCTATGATATAAAAAAGTTTCAATTGAATTTTTTTGTTTCTTACAATGCATATTTCTAAATATGTTTATGGTTTAGATGTCAATCGAAAGGTTTTCATTAAACCGATTTTTCCGTTTTAATTTAATATGTTTTCCGGGTCTGTAGAAAGAACTTAAAGTTTGTAGCTGTTATGGTTTCTGTCATGCGTTGATAACACATCAATCAGTCAGTCAATCAATGAATCAGTCAGTGTTGAAAACGTAACTTAACAAGCAACCCATGCTAGTGCTGCTGATTGTTTTTGTTCTTTCTTTTTTTTGTCCTGTTGTTGGTGTTGCGCTTTCAATCTTTTCATATTGGCATAATTTATACTTTAGCAGCATTTTTATCGCTGCGCTCGGCACGAAATACAAAATACAAAATACAATAAACAATGAGTGCTGAACAACACAACCGAACGAACGCACGTTGAGTTCAATGTTAGTCAACGCAACGCCATACCAGTGACAAACCCTCGAAACCACCTCCCCGTTGTCACACCCCTTCAGAGTGGTTGTGGTGCCAGTGCATTTCTGTGCCGCACTTTGTGTCGCACTTTTCGGGCTCTGCATTTATTTACGAATATATGTACATAAAAATATATATATTTTTTTTTGTTTAAGTGCGCATCGTACTTTATACTATATATATTTATATATATATTTATATATTTATTTTCATTTCTTTTATATGTTTTCATATTCACATATAATATTTATGCATATAATAATGCGGCCAACAACGCATACGTGGCGTATACATAACGCCAATTGTATGAGTACTGCGCTTGATCTTTGTTCGGCTTCAGATTGGTATGGTTGCCCAACCTTCTGCTCCGCCCCACGAAAACTGTTATGGGTTTTTCTGCCAATGTCATCACTCATTTTCAACATCACTTTCATTGTACGTGAATAATTAAAAGTGAAAAATAATCATTAAAATCACAAAAATTGTTTTTTTTTTTTGTGCTTTTTTGGCGTTGTATTTTTGACAAAGTAACTTCAATTTTTAAGTGTATTTTTGTGAACTAAAAAAAGTTTTTTAAAAACTTTAGCGAAAAGCCAACTATTTAAATAAAATCTCATATGAGCCACATTCATTAAGCTTTTATTTAAACTCTTTTGCTTCATAAATAATATGCGAAAACATCTTAATTTAATTACATTGTAATCATATTTATATTAATTTTTTCGTACCTTCGTTTCTGCATTACGCTTTTCAACTTGTTCGTTTTGAGTTTTTCATTTTTATCATATTTAATTAAGAAAAGTTGTGTTATTTATAAACTTCAACTTTTGCGTTTGGCATGTGGCTCGGGCTCGGCTGCTCTCAAAGTAAATGCCACAAAACTTTCAACATATTGTTAGCTAAAAAAAAAAAAGATAAGTAAGAATGAAAAAACTAATATTAAATTAAAAATTGGACCAGTTCATAAGAAGTATATAAAAACACAGAAACCAAGCACATTCCCAAGTATTTAATTATTGAAAGCTCGACAGAGCATGGCAGCTCTATAAATTCAGGAATCCCAGTAACAAAAAACTCTACACAACAACATAAACAAGTAAAAACGTTGCAGTCAAACGCAACCGACTACGGAATACTCTGGCCTAAAAACTGTGGAAGATATGGGACATCCCCGTCCAAGCCGGTGGCTGGAGCAGCAGGGGTGGGCGTGGCATCCAAACTTTTTATGCAAATTTTTGGGAAAATTAAACAGCTATCATCTTACCAAAGTTGGTCACTCTAACTGTTTAGATGTGGGAGAAATGGGTGTTTATCGATTTGCACATCGAAGTGTATCGACTTGTTATTGATTTCACAGCTTCCCCAGTAGGCGTAGTGTCAAAACAAGTAACGCTCGGGCAACACCAATATACTCTTTACCTTCGGTAACACAGTATGAAAGAACAACACCGAACTGCAATTGCCTTCTGCCGCCTTCCATCGGCAGCACTTGGATAATTTCGGATGCAATGCTTCGGGTTAAGCGCTTTAAAGTTCTGTAGTTTTAAAATTCTCCCCCTTTAAGTATGTATGTGTTTGGTCTAGTGTGTGTGTGTGTGTGTGTGTATGCAAAAATGGCGCCTGACGTGGACGTCTCCATAGCTGCCGGTTTTTTGGCTGTGTGGTTTATCTTTCATCTTTGGCAAAGTGTTTCACAACTATTTCACTGCACTTGAGTGTGGTAAACGAGGGAGGCGGTGGGCGGCGGGTAGCGGGTAGCGGGTAGCGGGTTGTGGAAGGCGTGGCTGCGACTCATTCGCGTAGCAAAAATCTTCGAAAGCGACTCAGCCCACACCACAACATATCGAATTAAATACAAATAGGATGTAATGTAGAAGCGTATACCGATGCCGATGCCGATCCTGATGCTCACAAACCCCTTAACGCCCCCTCCCCGCACACCGTATGGGCGTACAGTATAGGCAGGCGACTCAATGTGCAAATTTATGAAGCGGACGACGACCGACCGAGTGAGAGATACGGAGAGGGGGAGAGGAGTCTGGAGGCTGCCAACAATTTTGGCAGCCAAGCACGTGAATTGAGTCCAAAATTTTGCGCACTTGTGCAATGATAGCGGGACACACATACACTCACATAGAGTGTTCTACAGTTGAAATCAGCTCCAGCCAGGTATACACACACACACACGTGCCTACATATATGTCGAACACATGCATATGTATATATATATGTGTGTGTGTGTTTGGTCATAAAGTGGCAAAAGGAGAAGGTGGCCGAAAGGATGCAACCGGAGAAGCAAGCAACAAGGAACGTTCATTGGTTTGTGTTGGGGTTTGGGCTTGGGTTTAGTTTGTTCGTTCGTTCGTTGGCCATTTGGCACCGCTGATAGCCAAAAATATTAGTCATTGCCTTTAAGTTTTTGGCTTTTGATGCATGTGCCGTGGATTTAGTCTCGGTCTAGCTGGCCATTAACCACGCTTTAAAGTCTATTGAACAATTTTAAAGCCCAGCCAAATGCTCTAAATAAAATGCATGCGAATACAGAACTTATACAACAGATATATGTATATATGTTGGATATCAATTAAAACTACAGTTGCATATAAACAATTGTTCGTATGTATATCTTTTAGTTGAGCAATCAATATTTTCTGTCATTTTTGTGCTTATTTTGATTGTGACTTTCCCAGCTTGCAGTTGCTTTCCGCACTTTTTTAAAGGGGTTTTAAATTTTACACAATTAAGGGTGATTAAGGTTCAAATTTAGATGCTACTTATTTGTTGACTAGAATTACGTTTAACTAACTAAACAGTTATTAAGTTCAACTAAACTCCAAAACAACTTTATTAAGCATTAAGTAATGAATGTACAATATATCTTTTTAATCTTTCTCAAAAGCTTTTGAGGTGTTGAATCCGAATCTGAAGTCAGGATAAATTTAGCACTTAAGCTTTTCAAGATATTTCTATCTAAAAGTAAACCAAAATACAGTTTTTAGCGAAGGTCAAGTCACATTAAGATATTTTGAAAACTGTTATTTCTTGTCCGTTTCTTTATTTAAACACTAAACCAGTTTGGAATTCTGAAAAAAAACGTTATTCGTATCAAAAAACAATGTCTGGTGTGTTTATTGAGTTCTTGTGATGATAAGAAAATGATTTTGATTTCAAATATTTTTTTCAAATTTTCTCTGTACGATTTTTTGTCTCTTTCCATTGAAAACATTAATAAACATATTAAAAAAAAAAAATTAAATTTATTTTTCATTTTCATTATCAATTCGAGACACTTATCTTAAACAATTTTACAAGCCTTATGAAAAGATATGAGCACTTTTCAGTGTTTTTGTGTGTTTGATTGAAAAAAGGGAGAACAAAAATAACTCAAAGACTTGCACAATACTTGAAATGAAAACATATCATTGTGTGTGTAGCACTTGGCTAGTTTTAGTAATTATATATTTTAGATCGCAATGGCGATATAAGTGAAAGACAGCGAGAGAGAGAGATAGACATAGAGATAGAGATGGGGAGAAGGCATCATCAGAAATCGGCTAAAAGGCAATGCCAAAAAGTTATTGAACTGTTGCCCATTACGCTTCAATTCGCCGAAGTTGGTTGACTTTTGGCCAGTCCAATTACGACAGCAGAGAAGTGCACAGGGCCAGTATGAGAGAGAGAGGGGCTGGGTTTGTGGAAAGGGAAGGGGCGAGTAGGCGTATTGGGCAACTCTCTTATCGCCATTGCACATTGCTCATGTCCATGTCATGCCCAAAAGTGCGATAGCAGCAGCAAACCAGAGAGAGAGAGAGAGCGAGAGAGGGAGGGAGACTGCCCCCGAGACTGAAGCGCATCTGCCACGTGCAGCTCTTGATTTAGTTGCAAGTAGAGAAGCGCAACGTTGAGGAGTATGAGTCAACGAGCAGCCGAACCCAGACCAGAACCAGACTCAGACCCAGACCCAGACCCGTCCAAAAAGACCAACAGTTATCTGGCTGGCAATGGGAATTGAAATTAACGTCGCGTCGCGCCGCGTTGCTTCTCAAAGAGCAAGAGATGAAGGTGGGGGCGAGATATGGGGGAGCGATAGGAGCCCACTGGGGCCACTGGGACAGATGCCAGTCGTCATCGTCAGTGAGACAGGCAGACAGAACGTTGACAAACAGCTCATTTCACTTTCTCAAACTCTTGAAACTGATCGAAGCAAGGCTCAGTCTGTCTGTCTGTCTGTTAATCTGGCGCAGTTTCCGATTTATTTTTTCAGTATATATATCACACATGGGTGTGTGTGCGTGCGCGTGTGTGTGTGTGTGTGTGTGTGTGTGTGTGTGTGTGTGTGTGTGTGTGTGTGTGTGTGTGTGTGTGTGTGTGTGTGTGTGTGTGTTTGGCCCAGTAAATTAATTCTCATTTCGTACATTTTAATGGATTTAACTTGTAGCCTGTCAAGATGTGTTGGGCACAATCACCAATACACAACCACACACAAACACACACACGAGGGAGAGTTGTGACAGGCAGAAGGACCAACGAACCTATCAATACCAATCAACGTCTATGCCTGCGGCATTACTGCATTCTGCACTTTCTGGCTAAAAGTTCCTTCAAGGAAATAAAAAATTATTGATGTCAATTGCATTTCCTTAAATCCTTTCAGTAACTGAAAACCCAAAACAACAACTAGACAATCCAATAAATTTCAAAACGAGTAAAAAAAAAAGAAATTGCATTCGATTTTTGGAAAACTTCTTAATTGAAATCCACTTCACATTCGAAAAACTCTAAGTCAACTTTTTGTATTATTTCGGAAACTGCAAACCCGACTGAAAATATATATATATATATTTTGCAGTGCCAAATTTTATTGTAAAATTAATTAATTCAATAAAATAAATACACAATTTATGGCCACAATAAATTGCATTTGTCATGCAACACATACAAACACACACACACACACGCGCAAACATTTATACTATATTGTATACACTTTATATGACTTCAAATTCATTTTCACTGTCTCATCTTGCCCAACTACTTTCTCTCTCTCTCTCTTACTCTCTTTCTCTCTGTCTATCTGTCTCCATTTAAGTGTTTCGTTGCACATATGCCCATGCATAATTTATGTCCTACCTTGTTTTTGTTTTTTTTTTTTTCTTTCTTGTGTCTTGCATGTTTATAAATATGCTCAAGTTTTGTGTTTGCAACTGAGCTCTTCATAAATTAGCATCTTGGGCATTGTGTATTGTGCGTTGAAAGGCTTTTGTATATTTTATACGTACACATACAAACATATATACATTAATACATATATACATACTGACTGTTTGTTTAATCATCTATGGAAACTTTAAGTTTTAGCTGTTAAGTTAAATTCCGACTCTTGATGCGAATATTTGTTGTTCTTTTTTCCGTAAATCAAAATACATATAGCTCATATATTAATAAGGATTCTAAGGATACAAACTCAAAAGATAATTACACAAATCAATCGAACATAGTTTTTAAGCGCTAAGCTAAATACACATAAGTCAGAAGAAGAAAAGACATGGAACATATAATTATCATTTAGGTTTCTAATGAAGATCTATGTATGTATAAGCGTATTAATGCACATACATAGATGGATGTTTGTGTATGTGTGTTTATATCTCTGGCTGGACTCCGCACATTATTTTGTAATACTTTATAATATGGAGCTAACTAATATTTTAAGCTGCTTTTCGAGCACATGCCGACCAGGCCGCACTGCGACCAGAATCCAATTCAACTTTGCAATTCAATTTAGCTTTTGCTGTTCTAGAGTGTGGGCGTAAAGAGGGTGTGGGGGGTGGGGGCGGGGTGTCGTGATGATTGTGGTCACGGGGGTAGGTATGTAACTGCAATGCATGCGGCACGGCGAATAGTACAAAAAGAATACAAATATTTACTCCAATACTACACTAAACAAAATTGTGGCCACTAACCGAAATTGCATTGCGTGGAGGTGAAGTGTGTGTGTGTGTGTGTGTGTGTCCCATTGTCCCAGTTGCAGTTGGCAGTAAGCACTCTAATAGTACTGAATACAGGGAAAGAGAGAGAGTGTACAACAAACTCGATGATTCTCTGCTTTTGGTTTTGGTTTTACTTGTGCTTGTGCTGCCTCCATTTCTCTCCATCTTTTTCTCGCATGCATTGTTGCTGTTATTGTTGAATGTCATAAATGATGTTGCTAAAAGACTCGGCCATAATCCGCTTTTGTGCGCATATCACAATCAACTGCCGCTGCCGCTGCCGTTGCCGTTGCAACTTCTATCGCTGCGGCTTCCTTCTCACCAACACAACAACAACCAAAAAGCTCAACACCAATTTGTTGTTGCAAAAACTCTCTAAAATACCCCATATCCGCTGCAGCTATAAATTCGAATTCATGCTTCTTTCTCCCTAATCCAAACAAACCAGGCGGTTTTTTATAATGTTTGTTTCACAATTTTTGTCGGCACTCTTTTTTTTATTTATTTTTTTATTATATTCATATCGAAACTTTGCGAATAACTTAAGCACAAACACAATACAAAAAAAAACTAAGCAATTTGTTTCAAAAGTATTTATAAAGATATTTGCATACTTTTTAATAACAAAAAAAAAAGCTCACAAAAATACATAAAACTTTGCTTTTTTTTAAATACTCAAAACTATGCTTAAAATAGTATACAACATAGATTAAAGACTTTAAAAATCGAACTCTATTTCTATACAAATATTTTCTCCATAATAGCATGAGAGAAGGTGAAAAGCTTTCAAAAACATAAAACTTTGAAATTTTAATTGGAATATTTATGGGGAAAAGCAAAAAAGTTCGATTATATATTCTATTAATTAGTAATTTCAAATTATGTACTTTGTAGTCGAAACAAGTGAATTGAATTTTATTATGTTGATTTCAAAACACATGCATTAGACTTGCCAATTTAATATCCAGAGGCTTAGCAATTCAATTCAATGGCAATAATTTGAAATGAAAAATAATTTCGTTTAATTTGTTAAAGAACGCAACGACAAACAAAAGCCGTGCACACCTCTCGCCCGTTGTTTCATTAAAACATCAATTATTCCATGGAAGCTAATTAAGTATATTCAATATTTAATTCATACATTTGTTATAACAAGGTTCATTTTTTCGTGTTATCATTTCGACGATTCTGATTTTGTTTTGAACAAAAGCAGGTTTTCAGCTCACTTTGAATCTTCGATATCGATGCGCATTCAATGGAACGGAAATTTCTCTGAAGCTGTTTGTTTGATGTGAATGCATCAACGACTTTAATGCTAATTGAACGAGCACACACACACACAGTTGGGGGTTGGGGGTTCGTTTGTGTGCAGCTGGCACCTCAAATCTGTGTTCGTATCCCTTGTTGGATTGCACTAGATTAGGCCTATGTTATATGGCTTCCGAAGCACCAAAACCAAAAACTGCAGGACACACAACTAAGGTTGGTTTGGTTTGTTGGCCTGCTGTTTTTGTGTCTGACATATGGAGAAAACAAAAAACATCAAACGCTACCAAAGAACTGGGACGATGCAACCAAATGCGACAAGCAGACGCATCTTTGTTCATACGTATGTTTGTTTGTGGGCTTTGCATATTTGGGGCCCGGGCAGCCTTTGCTTTGCCACGTAGCTAATGTTGAACCAGAGATGAGCAAAGATTTACTAACTACTATTCACTAGGCTTTTCCTAACGAAGTTTTTTTCGAAATTGCTCAGCAGTTTCACAACGCAACACACACACTCGAAAAAAAGTCCATCACTTAAATGAGCTCATAAAAAGAAAAAAAAAGAATGGTAAAAACAAATCAAGCATACAAACATACACACACACGCACGCACACACACACATATGCACACACACTCATATAAAATTAAAAATGCAGATTTGTATTGCAACAGTCGGAAGTGCTTGGAAAGTTATTGCTGCTGTGGTTATAATTGTTGCTGCTGTTACAACCGCTGCTGTTGCTGTTGCTGTTGTTGCCACAGTCATAATCCTTGTACTCTGCCTCGTCAGCGTCAGCATCATACGGTACGTCTCCAACTGTTCCTGATCTTCTTCTTTTGCTCGCAAAAAAAAACTAGCAACGAAAAACGCAGCAGCAGCAATAGCAGCAAACAGTCTGTAAAATATTGTAGCCAGCAGCTGCGCAATGGACCAGAAGGAGTAGTAGTAGGCAAAGGATTGGGTATGCGTAACATTATATTGGGGTATATGTAGTCCTTTAGTTGTAGGGAAGGCAAGGGAAGAAAAAAAAATGGAAAACCCAAGCGAGCCTCATAGAACAATGAAAACATCGTCGTCACAATCATCGCCATGCGGTGTTTTCTTCTGCCATTTATTTTTCTTCTCACCGCTCACCCCCTTACCGACAAGCAACAAAAAAAAAAAAGAAGAAACTCCCCAGCAGGAGCATAAAGCAGAAGAAAAGGCACAGCAACAACAACAACACTACTGACAACACTAACAACGTGGCTAACAAAAACAACAACAACTGCAAGACACAAAAGAATGGCAAAAAACCAACAAACAAACACAGTCATATACACAAATAGCACACACGCACAAGGCAAATACTAAAGACTATTTCATGCCCCTGCCTGGACCCCCGCTCCACCCGGCCATGACGACTTTTCGGTTTAGAGTTGAAAATGTTCTACTGTTTGTTGTTTGTTGTTGGTTTTTGTTCCTTGCAATCACGCCACATGACAACGCAGCAAGGCACGCAGCATATGATAGCAGATAGAACAAATAAAATCATTTTATATATGTTTTTAAGTATTGTATATTTAGGTACTTTTAGTTTTCGGGATACAAAAAAAAAATGGAAACAATTCAAAGTTCAAACTTTAAGAAATGCTTTTGCTTAATGTTAAAGTAAAGTGTGTGTTTTAATTGCAAAACAAACTTAAAGTTAAAACTTTCAGCTTACTTGTTGCACTAATTAAATAATTGTTAACAATTTACAACACCACAACAGCAATATTGATTGCAAGTATCGCTCTCTTTCGTGCCACCCATGCGACTCCACTCGAGTTGCAGTTGCAGTTGAGTCGCGCTGCATTTGCCACTCGCCGATTCTGACATGATTCTCACGTACTCGAATCAGATGTGCATTGTCTTTGATGTTGCTGCCTGCTGCACGCTGCATGTTGCACACTGCTCTTGTTATTGTTGGTGTTGTTGCACACACAGAACAATTGATAAAAATCAGCGTAAATTTTATTTTTCTATGAAAGGACATTTCAAACGTAAACAACTTTGTGTTCGTGTCTTCATTAAAGTAATTCATATATATATATTATCATCATATATATATTAAAAAACATTAATTTCTTATTTATTGAATAGTTTACTTCATTTTAGTATTTCCTTTTATTATATTTATTCAAGAAATACGTTTAGCATGAAATCTGCTCATGTCTTCTTCAAGTTGTGGTTTTAATGATAAGTTAATATATATATATATATTTTTTTTATTTAGCAAATATTTTGTTCGAGTGTAGCTGCATATCTTTTGCGCTGTCGTAAGTGAAATGTTTTAGGCGTCAGCGGCAGCCGCCACATTCAGTTCGTATACGCGTCGTATACTCAACGTATCCATCCAGCGTCCAACGATGCACAGTGTAAACACAAAAGCTTTCGCCAGACAATTAACCAACCATCAGTCATTCGGTCGGTGTCCTGGTGTACGCACCAGGCGGGCACATCATTCTCATGCTACATGCCGCATGCCTCCTTGCCACACACACACCACACCACACATCATGCCACTACCACTATTATTACAACACCAGTTGCAGTTGCAGTCGCATTGTTTCGCCTTTTCGGGTCACAAATAATTGTTAGACCTCCTGCCAGGCAAAAGTCTGCCACACACGCACACACACACACACACACAGAAGTCTTCGCTTATTATGCTCAGCTTTCGGTTGCAACTCGAACTACTTATGAAAGTAAGTAAAGTAATGTCGCACGCCATACTACAATTCTGCTCAACCACTTATTGAGGTGTGAAGCCTTATATCAATGCGTTCACTTCGGTTCAGTTCAGTTCGGTTCGGTTCGCTTCGGTTTTGTCCTGCCTTCTACAGCAAGTACTACAAGTACAAGCCGTAGTATGCCCCATAGCGCTATTGAGAAATGCAGATAATTCAAATTAATTGTATTATTGATTGGCTCATTATATCATTAGCTGCCAATTGAGTGGCAAGTGAGCTGCGTTCCAGGCGCTCACTGAGCGCCTAACTAAGTAGTTATCCCCTTTGCCAATGCTGTTGCTGTTGCTCATTGCCGTTGCCAACATTGTAGTATATATAAAAAGTTGATGTGTGTGTGTGTGCGATTGCATGGCATTATTTATGTACTTACGAAAATGATGGGAATCTCAGAACGCTGCTGAAGACCTTCTAGATACTCTATAATAAGTTCTAGCTAAAAAAAATATTAGTCATAAATAGCTTAACTTGAATTTAATTCAATACATATAAAACAAAGTTTAAAATTAAGTAATCTACATGTAAAAATGTTTTTAAAAAAATATATAAAAAAAATGTTTAAGAAAAGAAGTATATTTAAATAATAATTTATTGTTCAGTTCTCAAAGCAATTGATAAAAAAAATATTAATTGAAAAAAAAATTATTTATATTTTGTATATCTTTTTTTTTTAATACTTTTTATTCAAATGATTTTCTTATGCACAACTTGAGTCACAAAATCAACTGCATCTGGGAATAGAAAGTAATCCCTTATTTTTTTATCCAGCTTATGCACTTGTGCTCATGGCCAAGAAGTTTGCAAAACAAGGCTTAAATCAATTAGTTTTCAAAGTTTGTATAATGCAATTTAGTTCGTTTAAGAGGTATCTAATGAGATCAATTGAGTTGAATTTGTTCAGCAATTTGCTTAGTTTCGATGTTAAGGATGTAAAATTCAATCTTTAAAAATGTGTAACAAAACGTGTTAGGCATACGATCTTGAATACCTTTTGGGCAATAATTTTTTGCACTTTTTAGCTTTAACACACACACGCACACACGTGTGTGTGCTTGGCCATACATTTTTGGACAAGTTTTGAGGCAAGTTGCAACGTCATCGTCCCCATCGCCGTCGTCATCGTCATAGTCATCGTTCTCATCGTCGTCATCTGTGTCAGCAGCATCGTTAAGGCGTATCCATCATCAGGCAGCGCCTCTAGAATAATTCATCTATATTAATAGTACATCCTGCTAAAGCGAGAGCGATAGAGAGAGAGAGAGAGAGAGCCGAGTAAGTTGAAGTGAGTGCGAAATAGTAGGTCTCTATTTCAATTTGTATTTGCCAGGCTGTCTTCTCTGTATCTTGTATCTTGTTACTCCAGTATCTCTCTGTATGTGTGTGCGTGTGTGTGTGTGTGTATCTCGTCACAGTTGCACTTCTCGACATCAACTGCGACAACTTAAAGTTTTGAATTGCTGTACCAGTCATCAGAGGTGGACTCCACAAAAGACAAGAGATAGGCAAGAGGGGCGGGTACAAGAAGGACCTCGTCGTCGACATCGGAAAGAACGACAGCAAGTGGAGCGCACCTTTGGCTTCTGCAGCTGCTTTCATGTGTTCATGGCGCAAATAATCGCCGTCATCAACAACACACACACACACACATGTAGAGTGTTGGGTTGGATGAGGAGGAGGTCGGGTAGCAGGGTAGGGACAATGAGACAGACACACGGCCATGATGAGTCGACGCTGACGCCATTAGCACTGAGTTTTGCAGCATCCGCGACAAACTTTAAATTGTTGTGTCATTACAATTCGAGTTGGGAGGAGCCGAGACGAGCAAAAGAACTCTCTCTCTCTTTCTCTCAACTTGCCCCTTTGGGGAGCTACACACACAGAGCAAGAGCGAAGTCCTGCTACAGCAAGCAAAGAAAAGGCCACATGTGCACATTTCGAGTCCAGCCCCACTAGCAACAACAGCAGCAACAACAAAAACAACAGCAACAGCATCAACAACGTCAGCGTCTTGTCCTCGTTACTGCCATGATTGATGTTGACTTCAAAGTAATGCCGTCGTCCAAGCCGAGCCAGTCATTTTTAGTACTAACACACACGCACACACACACACACACACATACAGGTAAGCACACACTAAATTCATGTACATGTGCTTAGACACAAAATAAAAAAGAAGAAGAACTCACAACTCTGGCTCATGTGACACACCTACTTAAAACTATCAGCAGTCAAAGTTAAACTTAAAGCTCTCAAAGTTTCTCTTTGCCCAAAACAAAAAAGAAACACTGCACAAAAATCTATCACTAATTCAATTATAAACCAGCATAAATAAGGAACACAAAGTGTAATCAATTTAAAGCTTAAGTATGTACTAGAAAAAAACAACTTGAAGATAGGTCATTACTTTCCGAAGTCATAAATTCGTCAAAACTCAACCGATTATCAAATGCAATACCTTTAAAGTCATGGCTTGGTATCTAAATTAAATTTGCATTTCCAGTTTATAACATCATTTTCACTGGAAAATCATGACAATATTCTTCGAAAAAAATCAAGTTGAAGACAGGTCATAACTTTCCGCAGTCATAACTTCGTCAAAACTCAACCGATTATCAAATGCAATAGCTTAACAATAATTGCCTCGTATCTAAATTAATAATGCATTTCCAGTTTAAAACATAATTTTTACTCGAAAATCATGAAAAAATTCTTCGAAAAAAATCAAGTTGAAGACAGGTCAAAACTTTCCGCAGTCATAACTTCGTCAAAACTCAACCGGTTATCAAATGCAATACCTTAAAAATAATTGCTTGGTATCTAAATTAATAATGCATTTCCAGTTTAAAACATAATTTTTACTCGAAAATCATGAAAAAATTGGCGAAAAAAATCAAAGAGTCCAAAACTAGGGCTTCGGAGTAATCTATAAAACCCAATGTTGACTTGACTCAACAACATTTTTATATAGTTTATAGCTGAGAACATCGCTTAAATATCTGCATTTGAATTTCCCAAGTTTTCCTCGCAAAACCAATTCCTGTCCACCTGTCTGTCAGCCGGAATTGGATCAGAATATTTCGTGGTCTGTTGCGTTCCGCTTGTTTCACATAAACAGCATAAATAAATACATTTATTTATTGTTTATTTATTTATTCTTTCTGGTCATTTTATGTCAATACAGCTAATTGAATTTAAATGCATAACATTTTGTGTGCTGTGTATGATAATACGTTTTGATTTTGGGTAAACTGGAGCACGATCTTTGTATGGTATATATGTGTGTGTGTATGTGGAGGCAAGAGACAGGCAACGCAGATATGTGTTAAGGGCATTTACTTCATAACTTTTGGTGGCTCTGCCTGGCAACCTGACAGTCAACCCCATTGCCATTATCCTTATGCTGTTTCACAGTTGCACTGTTTTTACTTCTACGTACGGCGTACTTTGCGCTCGCCTTTTTGCAATTAGGCGAAAAATTCAAATCAATACCCCAGAAAAAGTTTTGCTGCAGCACGTTACGATGATGCGGCATAGTGCTAGCCAGAGGGGGATGGAGCTTATTTCGATGGTGGGGCAGGGGGGGGATTGGTGTTCTATGGCCAAATTGGCCAATGCCAGCAGCTGTGTACGTGTTCGGCCAAATAAGCCAGCAGCAGCAAGCGGCAGCATCCCGGGATCTTTGGTCCGTGTCGCAATCGGGGCCAGCAACCCGGAGGCCACTGCTGCTCATTGCTGCAACAAGCGAAGATGTTGCACAATGTCAGAGTGAGACGGAGCAAGAGCGAGTGAGTGATAGAGAGAGAGAGAGAGAGAGTGAGGCCAAAAATATTTGGTACTGATTCCGGGTGCTCTGTCTTTCTGTCCCTCAGTGTATGTGTGTGTGTGTGACACTGGGGCTAATGTGATTTCGTACGTTCAATTTGTGAATTGCCTGTGCACACACACACACACACAGACACACATACACGCTAACGGACGACATATGCATAAATACGTGGCATGTGAATTTTGCTGGATTTACCGATCCATCCTTGCCACCAACCTCCCCTCTTAACCAGCAACCACCGCCAACTTCAGTCCGAATGCCTTTTTTGGCAGCCACTCATTGTCGGTGCAACAATTTAGCATACAACACGGCTATGTGTGTGTGTGGCTCTGTGCGGGGCAACACACAATGCTGTCAGCAACATGATTACTTACACACACGGAAGAGAAAACAGAATAATGTATATAAACACAAAGAGACAGAGAAAGAGACAGAGAGAGAGAGCAAGAGAAAGAGAGATGAAACTTCAACTTTTGTTGAAACGCGACTTGCACTTCTTCCATCTGCAGCAGGAGCTGCAGCTGCAATTGCAATTGCAACGCCAGATGGGGGCAGAGAGAGAAAGAGAAGCAGCGGATATATTGTGTGGATTATATGTAAGGCAGTGTGCCAGGCACAGACACAACACACCATACACACACACACACACACACACACACACACACACACACACGCGCACACACACAGATATAACGGGAGAGATATAAACTCAATGCAGTCAGGACATTTTGAATTAATATTAAGGAAATTTATAATGAACCAAAATTGTCGCTCGTGTTGTATGCAACGTCACACAACCATACATACACACAGCACACATACGTTTATATACGTATGTAATGTATCGATATATATGTATATGTATATGTATGTGTATATGTATTTGAAGTATTTCCAGTCTGCAACGTTGCCCCATTATGGGTAATTTATAATTTGTACATTTCAATGATTACATTTCGAGCCAGTCAACTGTCGGCAGCATGCACTTAAGAGCTACATACATACACACATAGACATACTTCTTCGTACATATTCACGTACACACACACACACACACACATACAGAGAACAACACACAAAGGACAACTGACCACTGAAAGAAGAAAGAAAAAACCAGAAAATTGAGCGAAATAAAAGCAATAAAGAACGCTTGTGTCGAATGTAAAGCTATCCAAGTACAATTACAATGTATTATTCATTATACGCACACACATTCATAATTACATTCATGTAATATACATATACATACATAGTTCTAACGCCTTAATATACCCTGAACCCGTTGAAAATGGATAAAAAGGGTATAATGGTTTTGTGCAAAAGTATGTTACAGGCAGAAGGAAGCATGTCCGACCCCATAAAGTATATATATTCTTGATCAGCATCAACAGCCGAGTCGATATATATATATTCTTGATCAGTATCAACAGCCGAGTCGATATAGCCATGTTCGTCTGTCTGTATGTATGAGAAACTATAAGAGCTACAGACTCCAGATTTGAAACATAAGCGCGCCTAATTCCTAGGCAGTACAAGTTTGTTTTAATATTTCAATAACTCTCCCCGTTTCCGATATACATATGTTATCGATAACAACAAAAACTTGGATTTGTAAAACTTTAAGATGGCGTTTAAAACAATAACCAATATAATGACAATCTGTGAAATTTTTATTTAAATCGATTGGGAAACACCGGAAATATGGAGCATTGAAGTTCAGTCAAGTATACGCGTACAGAGTATCGTCCCGACAAGAGACTTTTTACTTGTTACGGTTAATCGAGACTAATAAACGTAAAAAATAACAAAAGAAAATATTTGTTATCATAAAAGATTTTGAAATGCTGCCTTGAGTTAAATTTATATATTACAAAAGCTAACCAATTTCTTTATTTCTTAGTAATTTGCAAAAGTTTTTTCAGTGTTTATTTTTATATTTATATATATTATATTATATTTTTACTGCCAATTTTTTGAAGTAAATTTGTTTTTTGGCAATTATTTCCAAAACTATATGTAAAATGACATTTTCGGCAATGATTTTCAATGAGTGACTTTTCAAATGATGCGATTACGTTTCATCAACGTTGAATTGAAATATTGTTGTTCACTTTTCAGCCACAATTCAATTGAATTAAAATTGTGATTTTCAGCCTGAAGAGGATATGCTTGAATAAATTTCATTTCCTGCCTGTATTTTTATTTTTTTTTTTTTGCGCCCAGTTTTATGTGAAATCAAAATTCCAAAAATAAAAATGGGTTCTCTTTGTTTAGTCCAAAACAATTTATAATTTGATAACAACGAACAAAAATATTTGGTTGGCTTTGAAACGAGTATTCCTGATAGTATTGTATGCCACTCACAATGGTATGAAATATTTCAGTTCAACTTTCAATTATACGTGTCTATACCATATATATATCTATATATATATATTGGTATTTGTGATATTTTTTAATTGGTACTTTTTATTATTTATTTAGCATAGAAATTTTAGACAGTCTCGAATGTTTTTTGTTTCTCGTCTTTTGTTTTGTTTTAGATATTTGTTCAATGGAAAATATTTGCAGTTTTTGTTATTTTCTTTTACTCTGGCTACATTTACACTGTACAGTTGTTCTTGTTGGGGTTATCCACATATTTGGCCAACAAATAAAATTGTTTTTACTGAACATTTGTGCTGTATTCAGATACATATTTTTATTGAACATCGTGACATTACATGCACTTCGTATTAAGGACCAAATGATGAATTTTCAATGGAAAAATTGTATTTCGACTTACGTTCAAATAGTTTTCAAATTGATTTTACAAGTGGTAACCAAACAAGTAGCAGCTCTAAAGGGTATGTTCGGATGGCGGAAGTGGACAGACCTGCAGCAACTTTATTGAAACGTTGTAGTTGTTGTTGTTGTTGGTGGTGAGAGATGGAGCGATAGACAGCAACAAGCGACTGAAGAGATGCGTCGCTGTTCACGCAACAAGGTAATCAAATGCAATTGAAAAAGCAGCACAATAAAGTTGATCCTTGGCTTGCCTTGCCATGGCTCGCCTTGCCTTGCCTTGCGTTGCCTTGGCCTGCCTTGGCTTAATACGTATGAGGGATGGGGATGTGAACGTGGATGGGCTGCCCGATTTCCTGTTGCCATTGCAGCGAATTTAATCAAAAGTTACAATTCCAATTGTCCGCAAACGGGTCACTCGTGTTGCGTATTAAAAAAGTTTCGCGACTGCGGTAGCCGGTAGTCAGTAGCCGGATTCAAACCCGGTTCGGTTCGTTACAGTTTTTCGGGTTCAGTTTCGTTTTGCAATGCGATTGCCTTTGCGTTTGCTAAACGATGCGAATCACTGCTCCCGTTTTTGTATCCGTATCGTCCACTCGCTCTCCCTCTCCCTCTATCTCTCTCTCTCTCTCTCTCTCTATCTCTCTCACTATCCCAATGTGGGTCATCAACTTTCGCCATTTAAAAGTGCACGTCGAATTTGGAACGTACTTTTAACCAAGATAACTCTCAAATACACAAACACATGCACATTCAAGTGCTGCGGTTAAATGTGTAACAAAGTGTAAGCAAAAAAAAAAGAATTCAATACATTGAATAACAATAACAATCAATTTCAAATATATATGTATATATAAATCCATATGCTATCTCTAATGTTATTGAACAAAATTGTTTAATGATGGCATTTGCATTTTATATTTCATTAATTTTTATGTTCAGCGTGTTATCTCTAATTTTGATGTTTAATTTTATAATTATTTTTAGACTGTTGCAAAAACTGTGTTTAGTTTCTTTTCGCATCTATCATTTAAATCGATTCAAATGTATTTTAACTTTTCTTAACCTAACTTGCACTGTTGAAGTTTCCAGTAATTGAAATTTGATGTCAGTTTGGCATCATTCACAAATTTTAACTAGTACGTATCTGTAGCACAAATTTTCGAAAGCGATTTTCTAATTGCTGTTTGTGTGTGTGTGTGTGCCTAAATGCAGTTTGCCTGTTGGATGGGCTGTTTTCACGTCATCATCGTGGCTGTGTCTAGCTGCCGCAATGATGAGGCTGCCAAACATTCATTGGAGAGGCCATCAACACGCTCCAGTGTCCCGTCCCGTCCATCCATGCCAAGCTGTAGCTTCAAGCTTGTCCCAACTGGACATGGATGCTAGTCGTAGTAGTCACATGGTTACACTGCCTGTGTGTGTGTTTGCTTCCTTCTGCTGTTGACAGAGTTTTGATTTTAGGTTTACCACTTGATTGCGCGACCGCACGCAAAACCGATTTACCGTGTAGTCGCCCTGTGCCCTGTGCTCGGCTCAGCTCTCGAAACCTAACTACCTGCTAAAAACCACCCACATTCCAAACCCTACTGACCATGTCTCTGTGTGGATTGATGCGTGTGTTTGCTTGAAAAGTTTTTAGTGGTACAAGCGAAAACGTTTGGCTATTTCGCCATTCGATCGATTTTTGTAGATACCCTGCAAACATTTTGTCACGTAATGTGTTCGGTTAGTCAAGCATTTCACACACACATATATGTATGTAACAGATTGAGTATTAAGTTGCTCAAGCTCATTCGTAGTTTATGTTTATCAAAATCATATCAGATGCTTTAATCGACAGTTTATCTTATGGTTAAATTAAATCGAAGAACTTTTAGCAAAAATCTAAATTTTCTATTGCTTTATCTGTCAACCTTCGCTAACATTAACTTCATAAAGGCAAAGTCTTGCCCAAATAGTTAATCCGACTAGCAACATAGTGATAAAATTCTTTTTGTACCCGATCTTCTGGCAATTGCAAGTTCATTTAGTTTGAGTGAAAATTTTGACATTCCATTTGCTTGACTCACTTGTTGTTTCTCGCTTTCTCTGTGTCGGTTTTTATGGGTAAATTGCCATTTACAAACAATTTTGCATACACACATTTTTATGCGGCAACTGTTGACACACCGCTATAAATTTATCTCCTCACGCAGCGTTGAACCTGCAGTTGCCTTCGTTTCCCACCAGTTGAAGCATTCGTTCCAATGCCAAACATGAGTGTGTGCCTTCTTCTTCTACTGCTCGTTGGGTCCATGCAAAAAGTGCCTGACTGATGACTGACTAGATGGATGGCTGGCTGGATGGCTGGCTGGATGGCTGGCTGGACGCTTATTGTTAGATGGACGGATGGATGATGTGTGTCGCCCTTGTTATTGTTGTAGTTGTTGTTGTTGCAGGCAGCAACAGCCTCGCTGCAGTTGTTGTATTCTATCGCCACACAGATACCCAGCAAGAGTCACCAAGAACAGAAGAGTGGTACGTTTTGATGGAGGGTTTTTTGGGGGGGTTGGGGGCGGGGACCGATGAGTTGATGATTTGTGGCGCAAAATGCGAAGCTGACAGCACGCTTCCGCTTAAAGGAAATTGAAATTCTTCTTTGCACAAAATTGTTGACGTATTTACACACTATCCAACATTTCATGTTCTTCTTTTCTTCTTCTTGTTAGTCATCTTTGGCTTCGTTTCTTTATTTTGCAATCGCTTTGAAATTTGAAGTATTTGCCACTGAATTCAATATCTGACATTGAGTGAAGCACTTTCGAGCTGTATGCATATACTTTTTGTATTCTATAGCTATATCGTGTAGGCACAATCTGTTGTTTAGCCTGCCCTTATATCAATTATTTTTCAAATTTTATTACGTATACGACCCGTAAACCATTTTTGCAAGAAAAATAATTATAAAATTTTAAATTGCTGACAATTAATGATAAGATTTCTGGCAATTATTATTAATTTTTTTTTTTACGTTTTTTATATTAATTAAAAACCGATTAATAACAGAATCGTGTGCATATATATTCCGTTGTCAAGTTGTTAGTTGCATTTGCATGCTGTTTTTAAATTATTTGTAAATTTTGTTGTTTTTGTCGTTGAGTTTTGTACATTACATTACATTAGCTGCGAAATTTTGTACACTTTGCGGTCGCATCCAACTGACATATGTTGATGTTGTGACTCTGTTGCTGCTGTTGCATCCTTTCATTAGCTGATAATGTTTGGGCTGGCTACTGTAATAACAACAGCAGCACCAACAACAACAACAGCCAAGTGCAACAAAAGCACCTGGTTCCGCTGGCTGAACGACTGAACTGAACTAAAACCAGCTGTGGTGAAAAAGAGAGCTCATGCTTTCGCCGGTTAGTTCAAGTACATCATACCCGATGCTCATAATGATGATGATGATGAGGTGGTGTTGATAATGATGATTATAATGTATATGGTTTGGGGTCAGGTCAGCTGGTGCTATGTATGACAGCATACCGCAAATGTGCGTACAAGTCCCGGTCAGCGAGATGTAAAGCAAACGATGCGAAAAAATACCATTTTTGCCATGACATTTTAAGCTAAACGCATTATGTAGCGATGTAGCACGGACACACACACACACACACACACACACGCATACACATACCTATATACCTCATATTCATATGAGGTGATGAGTACGTTGCAAAAGTTGAGCCAGGGAGGGGTTGACAGGGCAGGCAAAGCACAGTGTGCGCTGACATGCAGGTCATCTAATTGGTTGCATTGCACGCTAGACAGGATATGGCAATCAACGAGTGTCCAGCGGCTTATGTATCGCATTCGTCGTACCAGTTGCCGTGTCCATTTCCAATTGTGGTGTTTGTTTGTGTATAAGTCCGTTAGTGTGTGTTTGCCTTTATACTTTGTACATGGGAGTGTCTCTGCATATACAATCGTGTGTACGTACGAACATTCCTATTCAGTTGACAGTGGGAGTGCGAATTTTTAGCTTTTAGCTACTTTCAATCAAAAACAAAAAATTCATGCTACATAAAATATTTTTAATTGCATCTGACTTGACCATTATTCGGCCTAGATCATACTGAATTAACCCATTATAAATTTGTTCTGAAAAAAAACACTATGATCATTTGGTCAACGATTTCGGTTATCAACCAGCGGGAAGCATCAGTTGAATCCTTCTTGTTGAAGGCACTAAATATTGAACAGCTGCAAGCGTAGTCGGTGTAGGGGGTATGGATTAGTTAGAAACAAGCGCATTTTACTTTTTTATTGACCTGTTTGTGTCCAATCGTAAGCCGCTTGAAGACTCGCACTGACATTTTGGTATCCGAAGCACAGAATCAATGGCATCCATGATGGTATCATCGTCACAATGCTAACAGCGAGCAGCTTGCTGCATATCGATTTGATGTGATTTTCATTAAAAACTCAGCACAGGTAGCAGACAAATACCAACAAAAAAAAACTATAAAAAATACAAGAAACACAGAAAATCCAAATAAAGTTAAAAGCCGCGCGGAGAACAAAACCACGTGAGTGGCTTGCTTTGGTTTCGTTTTGTGAGGCTTTGTCGGCAGCGGTTTTTTTTATTTTTGGGGGTGGTTATAAGGATTGATAGGGAAATCGCTATAAAATCAGCTTTACGTTTTTAAAAATCAAAAACAACACAACAGGACTAAGAAAAAATGACAAGTAGAAGGAGGAAATCGGGGGAAAAAACAAAAAATATAACGACAGATATATACGTCATATTAGGCTAAAGTTGGAGTGGGGAGAAGACTCAAAGCAAAAGCTGAGCAGCCCACGGAAATTAAAAATAAGCAAGGTAATCGAATATTAGCTCTCACCCACACGCACACAATCAGAAGTGGAAGGGTCAACTCCACAAATAAAAAGGAGAAACAAAAACAAAAGTGTGAACGAGAATTTGGTAAAATATGAATACTCTTTACTTTTCTTGTATGTTGTTTATATAGGAAAGAAAGGTTTCTTTTTTTACTTTTTTTTAACACAAAAAGGGTATAATGGTTGACTGCAAAAGTATGTAGCAGGCAAGCATCTCCGACACCATAAAGTAATATAGTCTTGATCAAAATCAACAGCCGTCTGCCCGTATGTATGAACGCGTCGATCTCAGAGATTATAAGAGGTAGCGACCCTAGATTTCGAACATTAGCTCGCCTAATTCCTTTGTTTGTTTCCAATTTTCGATAACTCTTCCCGTTTTCGATATACACATGTGATCGATAACAACAAAACCTTGAATTTGGAAAACTTTGAGATGGCATTTGAAATAATAAACAATATAATGACAATCTGTGAAATGTTATTGAAATCGGTTGAGAAACACCGGAGATATGAAGCATTGAAGTTAAGTCAAGTATGCACTAGACACACATACTTACTGTACGCGTAAAGTACAGGGTTCAGGGTATCGTCTATTCGGAACTCCTCGACTACAGCCTTCTTACTTGTTTTTTAATACCTGATGGACAGATTGGACTGAATTATATCGTAATACCTCAGAGCACAAGAAAAGTCAGAAAAAGAAGTCTCATATATATATAGTATGTAAAAAATAAAGTGTCGCTGGATCTGGTTTCGTTTTGTTATTGCCTGGCTGCCTGTTGGTTGTGGGCGGCTTGCAAATCTGTTTTCTGTTTTCCGTTCGATAAATTTACGCATGATTTATGACCCCGTTAACAAGTAAAAGTCTCAACGTGCGGCCGCCCAAGAAGATGAAAAATGGATTTCTCGCTTTTTGTCCAGTTCCCAAAAGGGCTTCACTTTTCCCACCATTCCGCTTCGCAGCAATGAAGTGCCAATCCAGCACGTGAGCCCACGCTGTCCCTAGTTTGGTTTCCAGGTTCAGGTTTTCATCTTCCTCTTTGAATGTAAGGCAAAATATTATCTTTTCTTTGGGTCGTGCCACATAAAGTTTACTCTTGTAAAATCAAATCTGTAATTTTTGGTATCCTTCATATGCATTATAGACATCCATTCATCCGTAATCCTTGACTCTCTCGTCAAATAGAATTCGCTAAACAGAAAGAAAAAGTAACCCCTAATTGGAGCTGTTAACATTTGTGCAGACGTCCGAAATGGATGGCCAACCATTTGAAGGCTTTATGCCTTATGGAATATAATCCTCAATTTATTACCAAGTACTATCTCACGTATCATCTGTCACAAGCTTTATTTATCCACGACAACAAATCTTATTTGCATGTGACATAAAGTAGTAGGCGACATTCCCACACACAATGCATAGACTTTAAAACTATATACTCTAGATATACATACATACATACAATAACGTATATTTACATAGCATTTGTGCTTGTACATACTTTAATAAAATTTAATTTGTCGTCAAACAATAAATTTACATCAATTTGTGAAATTTGTCGTTGTTGGTCTTTGGGCAAAGTAACTGAAATGAAGTACAAGTATATAAATTAGAAATGATTACGTAATAAACTACCAACTCAATATGATTCTATGGCTAATCGGTAAGGCAGCATGTTGTTGACTCGAACACCAAATACCCTGTAGCATGATAAGAAACATCTTTTGTGCATTTTTTTGCTTGTATATCTTTACTAGAATATCTATTCAAGATAAGAAAAATACAATGTTTATAAATATAAACGTAACTTTGCAAGGTTGAACAATATTCAGTAGAGTTCATTGTTTATTATTTAGCAAATATATTTCAAATGCAATAAGCTCGTTTTCTTTAAAAGTTTTCTTTTACGTTTCGAACAAAGCTTTAAGATTACATCATTCAATTTTTTTACTTATTTAACAACAATCTCAATAGTTTTTATGCCCATACTTGATTTAAATATGGTTTTTCTGATAAACAGTTGCTAACGTTTGACTATTTAACAGATAGAGCCGAGTCGTGTATACCCTATCATTAAGTTATTTACCAATGTTGGGTATGGTTAGAAGTTGAAGGTGTGCCGTGTGCCTGGTAACACCGGTAACTGATGCTACCGCACGCTGGGCTTTTGGCGCCGCATCAATCATCCGAGCGCATAACGGTAACAGCCGTGCCGGGCACGCACCGGAGCACAGACAGACAGACAGAAAGTGAGTGGGTGAGTGGGAGAGTGGTAGAGAGGAAGTTAGCAAACAGCTATGTGAGACAGATACAAATTCGGACGCAATGTGTTGGTGCCGTATCGCCATATCGCTGGATAGCCCGATAGCCAGTTAGTCCGATCGGCGTATCACGCCGTTTCGGTTCATCTTCATAGTTTAGTGCTTTAGTGCTTTTCAACTGTTTTTTTGGTCGTTTTATCTTTTGTAACAGTTTTCGCAAAATGTTAGCCTGCCAGTAGGCGAGGCGTTGTGGGTTTGTGTCGGTGGGTTGGGGTGGTTGCATAACTCAGAGACCAATTGCCATGGGACGCTGCACGCGTGCTGTTGATGGGCCTCGCGACTCGCAACGGGACTTCTCGTATCCCACTCCCACCCAGTGTTCCAACATCTGTTACCGCTTCAACTGGTTTGTTTGCGTGCTCTGTATATCTGTGTGTGCGTGTGTGTGTGTGTGTGTGTGTGTGTGGGCACTCAACCGTGCCAGAGTTACCTGTGGCAAGCTGTTAACTAAGCGTATGGCAAATGTTTGCCAGCAGGAAGACGTTTAACCACGCTTATTAAAACAACAGCAGTCGCCAACACCTGACTGCCTACTACATCCGACACCCCCTATCCCCAACCCCCTCCCCCTTTTCCCCACGCCAACACAGTCACCCTGTTTGGGGGTAGTTGAGTGAACCCAACTTAAGGCCACAGGGGGCATGCCATACTTTTGCTTTTCGCATCTCAAACGGCGATTTGGCATCGTTAGCATTAATCCACCTCCCCTTACCACCACCACCACCACCACCCCCATCGCCTATATAACTCTCCCTTAGCCACCCATCAATATTTATGATGTTAGTTTTAAATTAGCAAAACCAAACAGCGTTACCATTAACGTTCCCATTCGGATTCCCATTCGCGCCTCTTTCATTTGTCAAATATATGGAACAGTTGAGCTCCCTTTGAGTCACATCCTCAGCTTTTCCCTCTCACTCACTCTGTGTACACTCTACATTCTTTATGTGTATGTGCGTGTGTGTTCGTGTGTGTGTGTGTGTGTGTGCAGACAGAGCCGCCCTCCATTCATTTCCCTAATGAAGAACTCACAGCGCAAACGTTTAGAAAGTGATTAAACGAATCTCTTTTTAATTGTAAAAAAAAGAGTGATAAAGTAAATATGTATAGTTTGGATATAGGTTTTTTTGTCAGTTCTTTGTTGGCTTGTGAAACTTTCTTCTATTGTGAAATATATGCACAAATAGTTGCCTACTTTTACTTAAATACAGTCTAGGCACAAACATGATATTTTCGTAAGATTTTAAAAGCTTTCTCGCTGTTTATACCCTTAACCCATTGAAAATGGGTAAAAAGGGTATAATGGTTTTGTGCAAAAGTATGTAACAGGGAGAAGGAAGCATCTCCGACCCCATAAAGTATATATATTCTTGATCAGCATCAACAGCCGAGTCGATATAGCCATGTCCGTCTGTGCGTCCGTATGTATGAACGCGTCGATCTCAGAGACTATAAGAGCTAGAGACTCCAGATTTGGTACATAAGCTCGCCTAATCCCTAGGCAGTACAAGTTTGTTTTAAATTTCCGATAACTCTTCCCGTTTCCGATATACACATGCGATCGATAACAACAAAATCTTCAATTTGGAAAACTTTTTAATGCAGTTTGAAAGATTAGACTAAATTTTAATTTTAATTTTAATTTTATTGAAATCGGTTGAGAAACACTGGAGATATAGAGTATTGAAATTAAGAAGGTATGCACTATACGCGTATACATACACACACTCACACATACTTGCAAGCACTGACTGTATGCGTAAAGTATCGGGTTAAGGATATAGTCTAGTCGGGATTTCTCGACTAGAGCCATCTTACTTGTTTTAAGTTGTCCTTGCAATTAGTTATTGAACTTAAAACTTTGCAATATATCAATTACAACGTTTTGAAGTCTAGCTTATCGATAGACTGACACCAAGCAATCGGTTCACTCATACATATTTTGGTTTGAGTTAACCAAGTAATGAAACATTGAACAAAAGCAAAAGCTGTCATAACTTTACACACAGACACACACACACAAACATGCGCAGATACATGTATGTATGTGTCTTTGCTGTATTTGTCAAAGCTTGTCAATTGCACTCCTGTTCGCACTGATTTAATTCTTTGTCGTTCTAAAAAATCTAACCCGAATGCCTGGGAGCCTACGTACCGTGGTTTTGTAACTGGCAGATTGCATTTGTGGATGCTGTGGTCAAAGTCACATACAAAGGCTGACCGCACACACACATACGAACATACTCAGCTCAGCTGCAAAATGCAAAAAAAAAGTTCACTTTAATGACTCGACTGTGCAAAATAATGTTGTAGTCTTTTATTTTTTGTATTTATCCATGCTTTTTAGTTGTATCCATGACATCGATACGTTTGTGTTGCATGCCACAAATCACAGCCCAATTAAATAAACAGCCGTGCTTTAATTAAAGCCACCCTACTGTAGCAACAGCAGCAGCAGTTGTCAGTTGTGAGTTATCCTTTGCACCTTTGCGCACGCCCCTTCTCTCCAGGACGATACTTGGCCTGGCCAGGCAACAAAGCGAACAAAACTTTTCGCTTGACCGAAGATTTTGATGTTCGCTTTGTTGAGCTTCAAATAAACCTTTGTCCACAAACTTTTTTCGATTGCTGCTGATTACAACCAAAAGTGCAGCACACACATTGTATATGTGTGTGTGTGTGTGTGTAGATAAGCAATTCATCGATAAGTTAAATATTTCGAGGAATACCTTTAGCTAAAGTTTAAGTAGTTTCAGTAGTTTCAGTTACATTCATTGTCCTGATAGCAAATCTCAAAACTTGCAATAGTAATCTATACTTAGCGTCTGAGCAATCGATTAAAATCGATTAGAAAACATCGATAAATTAAATATTTTGAGGAATACCTTTAGCTAAAGTTTAAGTAGTTTCAGTTACATTCATTCCCTGATAACAAATCTCGAAACATGGCATAGTAATCTAAACTAACGGTCTAAGTCATCGATTAAAATCGATTAGAAAAAATCGATAAGTCAATAATTTAAAGCTAGACTCACAAAATATCCATATTTTAACTATATCAAATACACCTAACTGGAAAAAATTGAGATAACTGTATTTTCTTCAATTTTGTGATCTGTGTCACAACTATCAAGATTTCCACTCCCACAAATGGTTTTGACCCTAGTTTTTCATCACAATTGATATGTCAACATAAGAATTGTGCACTTGACTCTTTTCGTGATGTCGCTGTCGTCATCAATAATCATGACAATCAGTGTGTCATGTAAAGTTCAAAGTCTTTTGTGCTGTCTGTCCTTTGGCGAAGAAGTATTTCTGCCAACAAGTTGTGATTTTCATACCTATTAACTGAAGTAAAGTAAAGTAAAGTAACTGAAACGAGAGATTTTAATGTTGAATAAACTATTTGAACATTTCCAGTTATCATGTTGTTGTTGCTATTTCAAGACAGTTGTTGACTGAATTGCAAAGTCAATGGCGTTGCCGGCAACAGCGACAAAGCCAAAGGCAAAAGGCAGTGAATGAAGCAGAAGACCGTTGACACTGTCGTTTTTTATGAAAAGTGTATAAAATACGTTGGAGTTTATATAAAGTTTGTTGTAACACACAAAACGTTGAACTTTTTTGATGTTTTATTAATTAACTTTTTGCATTTTACAGTGTAGGCAAGATAGTTGCGTTGCGTTGCGTTGTGGGTGGCATTTGGGCATAGGCCCTGCACCACTAACAGTTTGGTGGGTGTTGGGGTGGTTGGCAGGGGGGTCAGCTGAGTGGCGAGCAAGCGTGTGGTTAAAACTTTGATGCCTTTTTAGTGACGTGCAACGCGCACAAAATTCACACACACACACACACAAACTTACTTGGAGCATATTAAAATATTTATGCTGGTGACGTTGGGCTCGGCGAACGTGAGGCGTGAAGGGCGTGGCGTCTCGTGGCGTGGCGTGGTGCTTGCAACTTTTTGCCGTTCTTCACTTAATATTTGTTTTTTTGGTTTTTGGGCCCAAGTACTTTCGCCATCTTTCACCTAATTGCTCGTAAAATGTAGAATACAAAAGCAACAACAAAAAAGCGAGCAAAAGACCCGAAATGCAAAAAGCGCGAAACTTTTCGCCAGTCTGAAAACAAAAAATATATATTGCACCAAAGTAAAATGAAAGTTGTTCAAAATAAACGAAAACGAAATGAAAAAAGAAGTGTACACGTTTGAGTTTATTACGCATACGCAGTGTTTGACCGACCAACATTGGCAATATGGCATGAAGTACGCGTGCTCATTAATATATTATTGAGTCGAATGCAGATGGAGCTAGAAAAACACAAATAAAAAACAACAAAACAACAACAACAGCAACCAACAAGGAAATCGGGACAAAGAGCAGCCGGGCAACTTCATTATAAATCTTCGAAAATATGCCATAAATAATGCAAACAATTTGCCAACACAGAAAACCATTCAAAAAGGCAGGCCAAGAAAAACACACACACACACACACGCACATACACACACATATATATATGTGTATACAAATACAGGAAAGCCAAAAACGAAAGTGCACAAACACCAGCAACAAAACAGCAAACAACAAACGCAGAAATTGGGCTATTGGCCACCAGAAACAAAGAAAACCAACGACAACACCACCAGCAGCAGCAACAGCAGCAGCAGCAGCAGCAACATCAATATAAAAGCAAAAACAGTTAAGTTGCACAACACCGATTTATGTATACTCTTACCTACTCTTACCATATTTTTTCTTCAATATATTTGTCTGCAATTATTATATAAAAATTAAATGTTCTTCGTCATCTAAAAAGAATTTTTAATATTCAGGATTTTATATATATATATTATACGTTAAGACACAAAAATAAATTTTTTTAACATTAAATATTTTTTTAAAAGTTGCAGCAAATAATTTTATTTGTAATAATCCAAGGAGTATTTTTTTTAATATTTCTTTAAAAATACTTTTTTATTCCTGAAGTTAATAAAGTTGAAAAGAAATCGTATTAAAATGGTTGCACTTGTGTTATAGACTTTAGGTATATGACTTTTGATATGATTTTAAGACTAGGGTATAATATAGCATACAACATGAACAATAACAACTACGACAACGACAACGAGGCGAGCCAGGCAAACTTGAATTTGGCGCGGCAATAAAAAAAAAATGGTGCTTGCTTTTTCCTTTGCTTTGCCGCTGGAATTAACAGACACCGCGAAGCACCACCAAAAACAGCGAACCGGTGGTCGGGGGTGGATGACGGGGGCTTAGCAGAGTGTGCTGGAGTGTTGTGTACGGTGGCATATGGGGCAGAAGGGGCAAGCTATAACGACACAACAATGCGCACCAGGCACGAGTACAAAAGTACAATAAAATTGCATACGAAATCAGTTTACTGCAGACGAAAAAATTAAATTAATGAAGAGAAATGGTAATAAAGCGTTAGTCACGTGTATCTCACCGACATGCTATCCTCGTACTTTCCCCTCCCTCTCTCTCTCTCTCTCATGCGCCGCATCTGCTCGTCGGTGTGCGAGCAAAAAGGAGCAACCACAACTAGCCTGTCTGAACTATGCTCTATCAGCAAAACTCAGCCGCAATGAGCGCGAATGTCGACAGAATGAGTCAGAAATTTAAATCAAATGAATGAGCAAAAGTCGAAATATATCTTAAAGCCTATTAAAATACATTTTCGATTAGTTAAAATTAAATATATAATCTATCAATATTCAAGCGCCAAACACTTGATTGAAGTAAGTGAGGATTGTAAAATGTTAACAATATTTTTCAAACATGATTTTGTATATATTTATTTTTGTAATTTATTTAATTTAAAATTTCTAATAAATTCTATGCCAAATATAAATAATTAGTATTTGATAATTAAATAATTAATTTGCATATTGCCAAAGTAAACAGCAATCCATTAATGATTAATGGAAAATATAATGCAATATTTAATTTCATTAATTATTTGTATTTCAGTGGCAATCAGAATAAAGGTTTAAACGGCAGCTTAGGTAGCTTTCATGTATGTAATTAGACATATAATTGAAATTCAATTTCGGTTGATCGAATGCTAATTAATGGAGGGCCTTTAAATGCGTGCCTATCAATTATGCGCACAAAGTCAATGAATACAGATATATATATATATATATTTTTTTTTTGCATTATTTTTTTGCTTGCAGATTCTTTGGTGTGGTTATCGTTTTCATAAATGAGAACATATATGTGTGTGTGTGTGTTGCAACTTTCTACCGCAAATATTGCTCGAAAGCAAATCAACCATAATCAAATTTCTTCCAACCGATTGGTGTTTATTGATAAATTATACCACATACAATATTTTGATAACATCAATTATTGTCTCCAACGGCAGCTGCACCGACAAACCAAACACGCTCCGCCCCATTTCACCCCCCGCCTTCCGATAGGCCCACCCTTAGACAATATTGTCATTGATTCAACTTTTACCCAAGGCGAACTAAACACAAAACTTTCTTTGTTAGGCTTTTTTCTTATAGACATTTCCCTTTGGTTTGGGTATTATTATATTTTGATTAGATGTGTTAAGCCTCTAAGATTCCCAGCAATTGACTTTACTACTGTGATATGAGCTAAGAATATTTTACTTTGTTATCATAATATTGTATTTCAGATTGTAAATATGTTTTGTATTTTGTTATTTTCACGACTTTATGAAACAAAGTACAGCTTAGAGAGTATTTCGTGTTTGGTCTTAGTTAATATATTTATCTATAATCATTGGGTAGCTTGCTGGAAATACCTTACACACACACACACACGAACACATACATATATATAGTTATGTATCAATGTTGGTGCTAATAAAAATTGTATCACTAAATGCAAACAATAGAGCTGCGCATTTTTTTTTTTCTGCCATGTGATGGCTTTAAGCCATAAATGTTTATCTGATTGTTAATACGATACACGCACACATACATATGTGTGTACGTATAAATATTTGCTGAACTTTCATGATTTTAATCAGTGTCATATAATGCTTTCGGGCCACACACTCACACATACACACACTTGCCTTGTTAACACCTTCATAAATGTAATAGGATTTTTTTTCCTTTTTTTTTTGCAACACATGTAGTTTTTTGTTTTGTTTATTGTTTTTTTTTATCAAAATATGTGCATTTTTATGTGGTACTTAATTGAACCGGTTTTTTTCCAAACTTGCCTTTGGCTATGTTGAAAGCCAGTGTTAAGCACAGCAATCCATAGAATATATGTAAATTTAATTTTGTTGTTTTTGTTCTTGTTATATTCACATAATTTATGATAACGAAATAAATAGGTTGAGTGGATTGGTTCGTTAAAGTTAACTTCACCTTTTTAACTACTAAATAGGCTTCAATTAAGCCTGGCGTATTTAAGAGAATATTCATTTGACCTACATTTTTGTTTGACTAACAATGGATAACGAACAAGCTGAATACAAGTTGGTTTTTTTATGGACAAAATATTAATCTTAAGACAGTTCTGATATTTGAAATTAGTTTTTGAATGAAAAATAGATAACATTGATTTGTCTTATAAAAACAATAAGTTTTTACGTTAAGTGAATCAAAACCATCGAAAAACGTTGCATTAAATGGTTTTTTTTTAGTTTTGAACTTTTTATTTAAGAAATAAAAACATTATTAATATATGAATAGGTACTAGTAAGTAATTCAAGCCTAAGTTTAATGTCTTAAAGCATTTCAATTCTTATAAACTAGTACATATAAAAGCAAAAAACCTTTTAGTATTCGAACATCAAAATTGTGAGTAAATTGAATGCACATACTTAGTATCTTTATAGTATAACACTATAGCTATGTTTATGATCGTACGTGTTGCGAAACTTTGTGACTACTAGCACGGAAAAACAACAATCGTTTTCGGGGTGTGTGATGGAGAGGGTGTGGGCGGGGGCGGGTTTTTGGGTGGCGTTGGCGAAGTCTCATGTGTTTTTGTGATTTTTTTTTCTCATTTTTTTGTTTGGTTTTTATGTCTGGCCACAATTGATTTGTAATCTTGGTAAACAGGATTTAACAGATTAGACGTGTAACAAGCGACCGATAATCACACAACACGCACCCGAAAAACGAACACACACACACACTAATACACACATATGTAAGCAGCAAATACACGTGTCTGTGGACCTCTTCAATTTCGGTTGCTTTCCTTGTTTGCTTCTCCTTTTTTTTCTTTTTTGGTGGTGTTGCCTTTATTTACACACACACACGGAAAAACACACGGAAACACACACATACTATGGCACATTGTATGATTGATACTTAATGCAGCTTTTAACATCGTTAGGAGATATCGTCGTCATCGTTGTGTTTTCGTTTTTGTTTTTTTTTTTTTTTTTTGCTGCTGCTCTAATCGTTGGCTTTATTTGGTATTTCTTTTCGCTTTTGTGTTTGACTTTCAGCTAGGCTGTTGCCCAATTAGCCATCCAACGTGTGAGAACTATAAAACACACACACACACACACAAAAACACACACACACTTTCACTTATATCACCATTTTTGCATTTGTCAACGTTAATTGATGATGAGCACTCATTTAGTGGCAACTGTTCAGTCAGTCAAGCGTTCAGTTGGTCAATCGTTCAGTTGGTCGGCTAGTAATTGGGGATTAGGTTAGTCAGTTGGTCAGTTGGTCAGTTAGTCACTGAGTCAGACAGTTCGTCGGTAGATTGGACTTTCATTTAATATATGCCGCAAGCTTCATTTTGATAACTGCTACCCCCAACCCCCACCCCACACTACCCCTACCTCTACCCAACCAACAATATGGGCAGGTGGCACAAATTTGGCTCTAATGAAGCGGCAAGCGTCGAAATACATTTACCACACACACACATATGTGAATTCATGTGACTACACTCAATCTGCCATTAAAGATCATTTGCAATTTAGATTAGGTCCGTGAGCTACAGCATCGTGCGAGAGAGAGAGTGAGAAACTTTCTTAATTGTGTTTCGTCCGAGATGGTAAGCAATCGATAACTTATCGTTTGTTCGAAAATAGTCGTATTAGGTTCACTAATCGTCCTAATTCGAAATTAGCTTTTGGCTGTTGGGCATATTAAATAGTTGATAGATGTGTGCTGAGAATTTTAAAGACGTCCGTTACGATTTCAATTATTCGCATAGGTTTGACGAATTATCGAAGTGTCCGATAGCATTAAATTGGATTGGATTTCTGTAACCTATTCTCAATGTTGATGATTCAACCCTTGTTTGATATTAAGGGTGGGCGTGAGTGTGTTATCGATTTGCATTTATCGATTTTAATCGATTTTTCAGCTACCAAATGCTAATTCTCAACACCTAATCGATAACTGCACACAACTCGATACATTTACACCCTACACATTTTAACACTTTGCTATTCAACATCAACATACTTTCACCGTTCAACGAATTATAAATTTAATTACAGTTTTTGACATACACATAATTGCCGAAATAAAACTAATTAAATAGCTGTGAGCGAGTGTGCATGTGACTGTGTGTGTGTGTGAAAATGAAGTAAATTGTTTGTGCAATCGTTTCTGCAACATTTACAAGTAGTACTCTCATTAAGCGTTGCCCTGGCACCCATAAAAATTTCACGCAATTATCCAATCCAGCTGTATCTCCTGTGCCACTGGCCAAACAACAACAACCACAACAACAACAACAGCAGCAGCAGCAGCAGCAGTAACAGCAACGAGCAGCGAATTTGCCAAATATCTCTGCACATCCACGAAAAATACCCGTGAACACCAAAACCAAAATATACTATATCGAACTGAATTTTTCGGTCGGCCATGCGGCAACTGGCTGGTAATCAAACGCTTAATTAATATGACACATCAGCACACACACTCCAACACACATGCACTGGGGAACGCAGCTGCGGCAGAGCGGTGGGGGGTGGGGGTGGGTGTAGGTGCAAGAGAGAATGAAGGGAGTTGCAACATAAAGCGAGAACGAGAGAGTCCCGTTGGCAATTGGCAATGTCTGCTGATTTTTGGTGGCGACGCGGTTTTGGCTGGCAAATGTTTTTCGGTTTTTGGCATATTTCTGATAACAGCCCCGGCAAATGGAGGACCCTCAACAACAACAACAACAACAGCACCAACAACAAAAAACAGCAGCTCGAAGGTTTTTGGAAACACATAATTGCCTCATAATTGAACAATTATGCAAACGTGATTGAAGTGATTATTGGAGCACTTAGGCAGCGCCCACTGTTTATGTCCTCCTCCAGCACCTCCTCCTCCTCCAGTTCCACTGACTCCTAATTTCATTCCCGATTTCCTGCCCCCGTTTCCGTATACCAAACATTACATTGGTCAGCATTTGATTGCCACAAAAAGTTTGTGAAAGTTTGCTTGTTGTTTGTTATGCAGCGAATGTGGCATACGGAAAAAAACTTTATGCCATGAATCAATAATTTTTCGATTGATTGATTATTTTTGTACATATACGAGAAGAATTTCAGGTAGTTTTAGTAAAAGTTGTATTTCTACGACAATGAAGAAGGTTTTTCGTTATGAAAGTTTGACTAGAAGATATCACAAACTATCAAAAGTCGAAGGCACGATCAAAATCGATAATATGTGTATCGATAATATGTGTATTTCGGAATCAGGAACAGTTATCGATAGTTTAAAATAAACTTGTTAATTGTTAGATACCTCAAATATTTGCTTGTGTGATGAAAAAAGAAAACCTCAACCACTGCGAAAAGACATTTAAGTGTGTACACACTGTTTGGCAAGGCGATAATGTGCAATCTACACACTAAACAAATCAGATAACACTTCACTACAATGTACTATGTAGAACAAATTTTTTTTACTGTTTTGTTTTGAAGGCTTTGCATCTGGCGGCAATTTCGGGCGTGATAAAAACCAACTTAAACGATTTGTGCAGCTTAGAAAGTCGTAAAGAAAGTCGGAAGAGGAAGAGCTGCTAAAGTCGAAGAGAGAACGAATTTCTCGAAAATGTTCTGACTTATGAAGAGGAAATTTGTTATGCGCACACACACAGACACACACACACACACAGGCATAAAAAGCGCGCGGGAAAGCGAACAATCACAGCAAGAGGCAAAATCAAAAGCGCGTTGAATAGGAATACGAATAGGAATAGAACAAGCCAAGGCAATGGCAATGGCAATGGTGTAAATGGGAATCTGGCCAAGACTGTGAGATCTGAAAACAGGGCGTTGCAGCCAAAACAAAATAGAAAGAAAGAAAAAAGAAAGACAAGCCAGAATGCGTCTTTATGTTGTGGCATGCTTATTTTTTATTAGTTTTACTATTATTACTGATACTTGCGTCGTTTTATTGCCGAAATTGTTTATGAATTTGAAAATTAAATTTCTAACTGCGAATCGCAGTCGCGCAGCATGTGTTTGTGTGTGTGTGTGTGTTTGTGTTTGTGTGAAAGTTTATTTGTTTGTGAAAAGTTCAATTCAAATTGCATGCTCCGAAGCACAACACAATCAAAAACGCATACACTTCCACTCACCCACACACCCACACAATCACACATCACATCACATACATACACACATACAACACCCAACAAGCTTAATTTGAATTTTACTCTTGTTTTATTTGACTGCGAAACTTTTTTTTTCGTCTCTTGGCAAAATCAACAACACCAACTTCACATTATATTAAAACAAACAAGAACTGTTTTTTATACTTTGGCACTCCGAAAAATATATACTCTAAAATATAAGGTACAAGTTAAAAGACGTGAAGATACACGATAGAGTTGATATGATATAAGTAGGTTGTAGTTCTGAAAGTTCAAGAATTTTCAATTACCTACAATTTAGCTTTTACTATTTTGTTCGGAAAACTTAGTCCAAACTGGGATAAGAATGTGAAAAACAATAGTTAGATCTAATGTTTTTATCTTTTTTAGTATATATATATTAGTATATATATACATTTTAAATATATTTTTTATATAGTGAGTAAAGTAATTTACATCCATAGGAAACAAAGAAAAAGACATCATAAAAGCTAAATCCTAATTCTAAATGCAAGCCAACTTTTCTCCGCACACTTCTCCTAATCTCTTTAGCACATCCTTTGTGGGTTCAGCTTATCGATAACTATATCTCCGATAGACACTTTCCCTTGCCCAATTGAAATTCCACATTGGGTTTCTCAGTCACATCGTTGAGGACCTCACGAACATTTTCAGCCTGGTCAGTGGAGCGCAACAGAACCTTAAGGCTGGGCACACTGGACAGATCATCATAGTATTTGACAGTATGTTGACTGCTCTGCCTTAAGTCCGAGTTGTGGCCAGGGTTGCATTTGTCTATGACGGTGGTGGAGTGCTGGCCAGGATTGGTGTTGATATCCACCTGAACGCTTATCAGATAGCAAGGCTTTAAGGTTAGCGTAATGCGCATTGCACTTGAAGATGGATCAACTGATGACATTGAAACTCGATAGATTTTGGACGTACGCTTTTGTGTGGCCATGGAGCGAGCCTTTTGTTCAATCTGATTGGTCGGCTTGGCAACTGGCACAAGAAAAAAGTAATCATAGTTAAAATTATGTATTTATGAATTGTTTCTTACTTACCAAACGATATCTCCTGCCAAACGAGGGAACTTTTGCGATACTGCGTTTTGTACTTATCCCTTGACATGGTTAGCTCGAATATGGATGAATCCAAGGCCAATTTTGGCACCGGCGGCGGTGGAAATGGTTTATTGTCAAAGATGCATAGGTAGATCTTATTTAGAACATAGATTACAACAAATAATACAATGATTAGCACCATCAGAATAAAAACAAGTACGTTAAAAATGCTCGAAATAAATTGAACACTTTTTTTGAGCAAACTTTATAGTTCGTTTCGTTGACTCCAAAATCAATGAGCATCAGATTAAACTACAATATCAACATCAAAGAAGCTTGACTAGAAGATAATCTGAAAAATGTATACGTACCTTAAGATTCTCTTGTTTTTATGATATTTTCAAATTACTAATTAAAAAATGTATAACAGGAGTTCCGTTCTATTTTCCTTTGTGATTATTTATCGCTAGTTGTTTTCTTTTTGGGTGCCTCAAAGTTTTCATTGTGACATTTCTTGGCCGAACAACGTTGATTGGCCAACAAGCTGCAAACAGTTGGCAAACAACAAGGGCTGCAAATGAGTTTTGATTCATTGCCCGGTATGAAGGATCTATACATACATATATATATATATATATCTCTTTTTAGTGTGTGTATAGTGGTGGAGGCAAGGCAAGGCATCGCATTCAGCTGTCATTTCATTATTTATACTGCTGATTAAATTTCCGCTTATACTCATTAAGTTCCATTGTGAAACCACTTCCGTTGCCAACGATACCGTCGTCGGCACCAGAGCAAGAGCAAAGGCGAGAGCAGCCAACCAAAGAGCGGGGCGCAGCATACATAGGGTCCTGCAGGACACATAGTCATAGTTACTATCGGTGTCCCTCTGTTCGTGTTCGTATCCGTGTCCTTGTCCGTGTCCGTGTCGGGGGGATAACAAACTAATTAAGTCGACGGAAGGTTTGCTTGGAAAGGCAAAATGTTTTGTAGGTGCGACACTTGCCAAGCACTTCAAAATCACAATTGAGCCCACAATTAACCAGATAACCGAGCCGCAGACCCCCGCCACCTGCCCCCTACCCGCCAACTCGCCAACCACCAGCAAACGAAAACGTAAACGTTAACGGATACAAAACTGGTAAAAGACAATCAAACTTTAGCAATGATTTCTCACGATAACGCCAGATGCAGCTGCATAGTGGAACTCGCTTGTATTGAAAATCACGCTGCTCAAATTAATTAACTAAACAACAAAAACACACACACACAAAGCCACCACAGGACACACAGGATGCAGGATGCAGGATGCAGGCACTAAGTGGAGATGACAACAAAAAAAAAAAATTGAAAAAAAACGAGAAAAAAAACCTTTAAGGACACAAAGTCAAACTATGAAAATAATTAGATTTGCAACATTACTTTCAGAACTTGCAGTCAGCACAAAATGTTTAAACAAAAGTTCATTAAAATACTGCAAAGTCATGCAGGAAAATTTCATCCTTTTTTTTATTAATTAAGTTTAAACTTTTATAAAGGTTTTAAACATTCGATTACATTGTTGTTCACTTATATTAGGTCTTCACTGTATTCCAAAAACAACTGCATTTACTTGAGCTAGGACATACTTTGCATATATATTGTCAAAAACCATCAATTAAAATATCATAAATAATTGTATCTAATTAATAATTCTTGTTTTTTGTACAGAGTATTTCAAAGCTAGTAAGTAAGTATGTTAATCTGCCGTATTACGCTATAAACATGCATTTGCGATAAGTAGAACATAGTTGCAGACAGGCAAGAAGCAAGAAAGATAGAAAGAAAGTTGCACATCAATATTAATTGCTTGCATTCCGGTTTATCGCGAATTACGATCACGTCACGCGTACATTGCCAACTAACATAAAAGCAAACACAAACAAACAAACACACACACACACACACACATGCATACACACATACATACATTCAAAGACATGTTCCATGGTTATAGCTTGGCTGCTAGCAGTAAATGCCCAGGACCAGGACCAGGACCAGAACCAGTGTCATTATCCTTTTAACTTGTTCTCTGAATACGGCCAACAGCCGCCGCCAGGTTGTGCGCGTTAATATGTGACACACATACACACCAACACACACATGAATCACGTTCCCATTGCCAAAAACTTTAGACACACACATAAACACACCCACACGAACAAAGACAGATGCGCAGCAAGCACTGCAGGGAGCGGGTAAGGTGAACTTTTAACTGCCTGCGTCGTGACATTAGCCAAAGGTGCGCCGACTTTGCCGCCTGTCTGTGTCAAAGATGCGCCAATCTTAAACTAAAAAAATAAACTATGCACGGCAAAACACGTGCACGAATATTCAATCGTGTATAAATATAATAAGAATTACTTTTATTAATTTTTTACTTTTTGTATACTTAATATTGCTATACTTTATATATCATGACTTTTGTAATAGTTTCGTGTCACGGTGCTTAGATGGCCGTCTTCTAATTTTGCTTTGTTTGTGCCGCTTCATTGCACCTCTTCTCTTTAGCATCATCTGCTTCTTCTTGTGCTTGCTGGTCCTCTTCTTCAGCCTATGCTCGCTGCGCCCTGTCGTCGATATATTTTTCATTTAGTTTTGTTTTGATTTGCCGCCTTATTCATTGCGACAGCATTGCAGTAGTCGTCGTCGTTCTGGCGCTGACGCTGCCGCTGGCTCTGCTGCTGCTGCTGCTGCTGCTGTTGCTTACGTAATTTCCAGGATAAGCTGCAAAGTTACAACCTTTTTCAACATGCAGCAGCAACGGCAACATACATATGCTGCGAGCGGAAGACAATGCTGTGCAGCGACTGCGACGGTGACTGCGACGGCGACGGCGACAGCATCCAGCTGCAACTCCTGCAGAGAATTGCAAGAGCAAACCGGGAAATGTTTTGCAGCACAAACAACAACAACAACAATAATAATAATAACAACATCACACCGCAGAGAGCTAGCCAAAGAGAGCCGGTGCGAAGTGCAGACGCTCTCTCAAGCTTTTTATTTTGCCGGCTGCGGCAAAATGCAGCACAAACTTCGCTAACTCTCTCTATCTCTATATCTATCTCTCTCTGCTGCTACTGCTGCTGCTGCTGCTGCTAATGCTCTCTGCTGCTATGCGCTGGCGATGACGACGCTGCCTCTGTTTCTGTTGCTGTTAAGATTGCATTAGCCGGCCGTGTTATGTTAACAGCTGGCGGGCATTTTTGTGTCAAGATTGGTCCTGTTAATCATATAATTACGGCTTCAACTACACCTTATGCAAAATTGTAAGTAGGTAATTTTGCAAAGTGCCGGGTACAATGTGATTATAATTTATTAAGCTTAGCGCCTTTTAGCTATGAGAACTTTTGTGCTTATTAATATAACTCAACAATTTAATCATAGCCTATCAGGCATTCAATAAGCATGAACAAAATGCTTGGAATATGATTCTGATTCAACAAATCAAGCCTTAGACGAGAGAACTTGTCTAGGAGATACCCTTTATCTTAGAGTACACCTATCGTTAATTTGAATATTCAATATCTTTATTGATCGATCTTGTTGATATATGGTTACAACAATAATATTATGTCTTTAAAATGTTTGAAATTTTTTTATATAGAAGATTTTTTTGTTATCGATAACGTGATTTTATCGTGACCGGCAAGAGCTATCGATATTTTTAAAATGAGTATTAATGTCATACATGAATACAGAGATAAGTAGCGTCCAGAAATATTCTTAAGAAGAAAATCTTTTTATTTAAGCACATTAAAAAAAATTAAATAAAGGTGGCAATTATTTTATACAAACATTTACTGTGTACATGAAATATAATCAAATTGCGTATATAAATCGGTACACAAAAAAAAAATTCCAACAAATTAATAAGTTAATTCACCTGTCAAAGATGTCAACTTTAGTTTTGATTTAACATTGCCATTCCGAAATACATTTGATATAATAATAAAAAGGAAAACAAATAAAAAATAAAATTGCCAAGCCAAGCAGAACAGTGTGACATATTCAATTTTATAATGCAGCTCCTAATTGACTGTCACAAGTATGGATAACTGATAAGTTAAACTTGCATGCTCACAAAAGTATGCTACATTTTGTTATATTTGCAAATAAAAACTTGATTTTAAACTTATAAGTTAAATAATTCAAAAGTATTTATAATATTTAAAAATTCTCGTTTGGTTTGCATATATAAATGCTCAATTTCCACAAGTGCTTGTAGTCAAACCGTTTTTTGTTTGCAAGTGCAAAGACAAACAATAAACGAAATTGAAGAGCACGGCGAGGAGCGAAGAAGTTAATTTTTTGTTCTTGTGTGTGTTCGGCGTTTGGGTTAAACTACTAAATTATGGCAACTGCGAACGTAATTTTATCGTAACCGGTAAGAGCTATTGATATTTTTAAAATGAGTATTATTGTCATAAATGGATACAGAGATAAGTAGCGTCCAGAAATATTCTTAATAAGAAAATCTTTTTTTTAAGCACATTAAAAAAATTAAATAAAGATGGCAATTATTTTATCGAAATATAATCAAATTATATATATAAATTTGTAAAAAAAAAAAAAAAATGTACACATTAATAAGTTTATTCACCTGTCAAAGATGTCAACTTTAGTTTTGATTCAACATTGCCATTCCGAAATACATTTGATATAATAATAAAAAAGGAAAACAAATAAAAAATAAAATTGCCAAGGCAAGCAGAACAGTGTGACATATTTAATTTTATAATGCAGTTCATAATTGACTGTCACAAATATGGATAACTTGATAAGTTAAACTTGCATGCTCACAAAAGTATGCTACATTTTGTTATATTTGCAAATAAAAACTTGACTTTAAACTTATAAGTTAAATAATTCAAAAGTATTTATAATATTTAAAAATTCCTGTTTGGTTTGCATATATAAATGCTCAATTTCCACAAGTGCTTGTAGTCAAACCGTTTTTTGTTTGCAAGTGCAAAGAAAAACAATAAAAGAAATTGAAGAGCACGGCGAGGAGCGAAGAAGTTAATTTTTTGTTCTTGTGTGTGTTCGGCGTTTGGGTTAAACGTGATTTTATCGTAACCGGTAAGAGCTATTGATATTTTTAAAATGAGTATTAATGTCATACATGAATACAGAGATAAGTAGCGTCCAGAAATATTCTTAATAAGAAAATCTTTTTATTTAAGCACATTAAAAAAATTAAATAAAGATGGTAATTATTTTATCCAAATATAAATATGTAAAAAAAAAAATTTACACATTAATAAGTTTATTCACCTGTCAAAGATGTCAACTTTAGTTTTGATTCAACATTGCCATTCCGAAATACATTTGATATAATGATAAAAAAGAAAAACAAATAAAAAATAAAATTGCCAAGGCAAGCAGAACAGTGTGACATATTTAATTTTATAATTTTATAATAAAAACTTGATTTTAAACTTATAAGTTAAATAATTCAAAAGTATTTATAATATTTAAAAATTCCTGTTTGGTTTGCATATATAAATGCTCAATTTCCACAAGTGCTTGTAGTCAAACCGTTTTTTGTTTGCAAGTGCAAAGAAAAACAATAAAAGAAATTGAAGAGCACGGCGAGGAGCGAAGAAGTTAATTTTTTGTTCTTGTGTGTGTTCGGCGTTTGGGTTAAACGTGATTTTATCGTAACCGGTAAGAGCTATTGATATTTTTAAAATGAGTATTAATGTCATACATGAATACAGAGATAAGTAGCGTCCAGAAATATTCTTAATAAGAAAATCTTTTTATTTAAGCACATTAAAAAAATTAAATAAAGATGGTAATTATTTTATCCAAATATAATCAAATTTTAAATATAAATATGTAAAAAAAAAAATTTACACATTAATAAGTTTGTTCACCTGTCAAAGATGTCAACTTTAGTTTTGATTCAACATTGCCATTCCGAAATACATTTGATATAATGATAAAAAAGAAAAACAAATAAAAAATAAAAATTGCCAAGCCAAGCAGAACAGTGTAACATATTCAATTTTTAATGCGGCATTTTATAATTGACTGTCACAAATATGGATAACTTGATAAGTTAAACTTGCATGCTCACAAAAGTATGCTACATTTTGTTATATTTGCAAATAAAAACTTGATTTTAAACTTATATGTTAAATAATACAAAAGTATTTGTAATATTTAAAAATTTAGTTTGTTTTGCATATTTAAATGCTCAATTTCTGCAAGTGCTTGTAGTCAAACAGTTTTTTGTTTGCCAGTGCAAAGAAAAACAATAAAAGAAATTGAAAAGAGCGAAGAAGTTTTTTTTTTGTTCTCGTGTGTGCTGGGTGTTTGGGGTAAACTACTAAACGATGGCAACTCCGAACTTAAACCAAAAACTATACATAGAAGTGATTTATTTGATGTCACAGAAAAGCAGTCATGCATAAATACTTAGCATAACCTCCTGTCCCACAGCCACCTCTCCCCTCAGTTTGCCAAAAGATATTTAAATCAGCGCAGTACAAACACAAACACAAACGCAAACGCGCACACACACATAGTTAAAGAGAGGGACATGCGAATGCGATAAGAATGGGAGGCACACACTACAAATATATCGATGGCAGGCCAAAAGTATAAAGATATGCTTTATAACTGTGTAATCTGTGTGTGTGTGTGTGTGTAAGTATCGAAGGTGGACGACGATGCCTCCATCGGGATATGGTTATCTAAATGTAGATATTTCCACAACATATACATATGTGTGTGTGTGTGTGTGATATTTTTTATTGGTAGAAACAGTAAACAGACATTGGGGAAGGGGGCGGAGAAGGGGAAAGAATTGAACAGATGTAGGAAAGAAAGAAAAAACCGTAAGTCTATCCCTGCCGCCTACTTCAATATGTTCCGATGGTCGCCAGCTAAACAAGGCATATAAAAAGCCATAAGCTTTGTGGACCAACGGCTCACGGATAGCTCGAGCAGCAGCAGCAGCAGCAGAATCCGAGGACTCAGGACTCTAGCTCTGCTCAGCAAATCAAATATGCGCAAATAAATAAAAATGAAAATTCAAAGCAAAGTGCAAGCAGCAGAAACGAAAACGGTGCAAAATACAACGAGAAATAAAAAGAAATCTTTAACTGTTGATACATAACGATTACGTAGCAGGAACAGGCACAAAAAAAAATGAAGTAGATGGAATGTAAAAACACACACACACACACACATTGCAGGAGAGAGCGAGCGAGATAGAGAGAGTGCGAGTGCGAGAGAGATAGCTGATGTGCTGGCTTCCTGCTTAAGGTGAGCATGTTTGAAAAACACTTTACGGTATTTTTATAGTTTTGATATATTCATGGAAAGTGGTTCGGTTTTATACATTTTTCCTCTTCTTTTGCTCTCCTTCTGCGTCCGCGCCTGCTTTCTGTGTTAGAAATGCTTTGAAATATTTATGAATCAATAAGAACGACAACAAATAAAATTCCGTCTCCAGACAGTCACTCCCTAATGCCCCACTGCCCATCCCTTAAGATTGGCCAAAGGTTTAGCCATAAGTACTTCAACCAAGCCATATGTACCTGGTTCTATGTGTGTGACTGCTGACCAGACCGAAGTTCAAAAACGTGAGTGTTTGGTTAAGCAATTGTTTATACAAGTTGACCGATTGTATGGCGTTGCGATGTAGCCGAAAACTTTTTGACAGACGTTATTGTACTTAAGTGTTTTTGTGATTTTTTTTTCTTTTTATTTTTATCCTGATTTATCATTGCCTGCCACGTACTAGTTGCCGCAAGCTGCGCTGGTCACTTTCACCATTTATGTGAAAATCTGTAGAGCATAAAACAAACCTACTGAAAGTTGTTCTTGGGATTCTCATAGAAAGTTTTAAAGACTTTATATTTTATATATTACATATGCATTATATTATATTTTAGGCATATATTATTACCTAACAAACAGCATAAGAAACTATTTTACTTGTCCTAAAAACAGGATTAAATATTTTTCAGAATCATAGTTGAGAAAAAACTCTTAAACAAACACAAATATTTTTTACTGTTAAAATATAATTCATAACATACAAAAAAAATATTTTTTGATATTAAAACAGATAAACAGATAAAAAAAATCTTACAAAAATCAGAAATTAAAACTAAACAATTTTTAAACTTTAATTTTGTAATTATTATGTACCAAACTATGATATGATTCGCATAAAATCATTTTAAAAAAAGTATATAAAAAGAAATATTTCAGCCCTTCTAAGGTTTTAATCGCAAAACTAAAATTTCCAGCACAAGTGTTGCTCGTAGCATAGCGAAAAGAAGAAGAAGAGCAGGAGCAGCATAAGAAGAAGAACTGTTGTAAAAAGTACAAATAAGCATACGTAATAAGCATAAATAATAAACGCGCCAAACTCTGGCTGCACAGCGATGCCAAAGATAAAATTGACTTTGAACGAAGGCAATTTCTGCCACTGATGGGTTTTAGGCTCTAATTTTCTTGGCTTTTCTCGTACTTTGGAGCGAGTGTATACGTATACCAAAATCTAAATCATTTACGAAATATGTGCCATGCGGCGCGAACAAGACGAAGTAGAACTACAACAGCGAGAAGAAGTTGAAAATTGAAGTCAAAAAAATGCAAGTACAACAACAACACAAAATAATGGATGCGCGGTATCTATATGTGTGTGTGTGAGGCAAAGTAAATATTCAGACAAGTTTAAAATTCGTAGAAAAGTTATTAAACTACTGAAAGGCAACACAAACGGTGACTTTTTAGTCTAGTTTAAACAAAACACAAAAAAAACGTTGTTAAATATTTTTAAATTTTTATTTAACATCAAAAGCGAACTTAACTGTTTGCTGAGCATTCAAGGAAGGAAAAGCAATAAAAAGAAAGCATGTCCTCTTTCATGCTAGCCAAGGAAAAGCACTTAATGCGTACCTGCGACAAGTGCATTAAAAGTCGGTTCATAAAAATGCAACAAACTAAGTTGAAAAGTATGCGGTCATAAAATAAGCTTGACACTTGTGCGAACAATCGATGAAGAAAAAACCTTAAATTATTGATCTTGACAAACTATTTAAATTAATTTCCAAATATGTAAGTACGTGTATGTATGTGTGTGTGTGTGTGTGTGTTGCATGCAATTGCAGCGAAATGAAATTGGTAACATCTGGCTGGAAGCGGCTCGAAAGTAAAACAGAGTCGCTGTAGTTGTAGTTGAGGGCATAAGGCCACGACATCTAGGGACTAAAAAGACTGAGCGACCATAAGCACAAGACAACGACTGGGTAATTGTATACATATATATATCTATATATATATATATCTGTGTGTGTGTGTGTTTGAGGCTCGTGTGCAATGCCTGACTGTGACTGTCATGTGCCACAAACCCACTAAACTAATGAAAAATGTGAAGCGACGGCACAAAAGGAAGCGCAATTTTTGCACACACAAGGAGTAAGAACTGAAGGGGGGGCTGGGTAGACGAGAGGTTGACTGGGTGGAGTCGGGTGGCTTTTTGGGTGGCTCAGTGACAGAGTTCGTCGCCCATATGCAAAAAAAAAAAAATAAGAAGAAAGAAGAAAAAGCGGCACAACGAAATGTTAATTCCGTAATACTTTAAATGCGGCAGGCATCGAATGACATTTGCACTTTTGCTGCCACACAGTGTGCGCACAGTGGGGCCACTGAAACGAATACTAACCATAATAAAGCATACATGTCTTTGTGTGTGTGCCTGTCTGTGTGTGTGTGTGTGTGTGCTACGTGCCATGCAAGTGAAAGCGTTGTCTTACACTCAAACAAAAAAAAACTTTTTCATTAAAACTTAAAAAAAAAAAAATTATTTATTAGTTTTTAAAAAATATACTGTGAAAACCCCAATGCTAAAATTAAAAAAAAAATATATATATATAATTTTCTATTAAAAAAAAAAAATTATTTCCATTTATCTTAAAGCCAAAAAAGAGCAAAAATTAATTATATTTAATATTATATAGCAAATTCTTTAATAATAAATTTGTTTTTGAAATATGCTAAACAATTTATAATACCAAAACAAAAGGTATTTCGAATTTTTGCGAGTGTAGTTTTGTGTTGTGTGTTAATATATATTTTATTTGGCTTAAATAAATAGAGCAGTAGGTGCAAAAACAGGCACAGGAATTGCACGTGAATGCAAAGCAAACTGTAGAAAGAGAAAGAGAGCGTCCGCTATATATATAAGTTAAAGATAGGTATAGAACAAGCTGACCGCAACACACAATACACAATACACACAATACACGAAAGCAGCAAAAACGACTCACACAATGAGAAAGAGAAAGCATGCAGTAATATTTATAACAAAAGAAATTGAACACAGTGGTGGGAGAGGGTGTGTGTGTGTGTGTGTAGGGGGAGTGTTCTTCTTCTCGGTGTCAGTTCGCACCTTTCATTTGTGCGCTCGTTTGGCCTTTAACAAATGTGCGGCGCTGTGTTTCATTACAATGACAGCGAATGCTACAATAGAATATGACATGTAGGCGATAAAATTATGCTGCCTAGAGCTGAATGCGCGACTCACCCTGGCCGACCCCCCACCCCACCCAATAGCGGCAGCCGTCGCAGAAGAAACCCTAAACCTGAATCCGACGACACTCGACTCTAGTTACCCAAAAGCCCGACCAACACACACACAGAGACAGAGTCGGAATTCAAGCTAAAAGGTGAGCAATTGGCGTTAGTTTTGTTCACACACACACACAGATACATCTTGGAGAGCCACAAATGCCGTTGCGGCAGTTGTGCTAATTTGTTTGTTTGCCGTTATCATTCCTTGTGTGCTGTGGACCTGAAGCTGAAGCTGGGTCACCAGCATTGTCACACAATGCCAGCACAAAAGCAGCACAAAAATACAACACACACACAAGTACAATGAAGATAGACAGTGGGTAAAGATACACCGTCAAAAGAGTAAGCGAACACGCGGGCAGTAGAGAGTGAGATAGAGAGAGCTAAGAATGTTGCTTGACGGCTTTAATCGCTCTATACCTTGCCCCTAAGGAAGCACAACAATTAAGAACACCTTCTGAAATCAATTGATATTTAAACAAAAATAATATAAAATTCAAAATTTACCATTATATATATGTGGAATATCGTGCAAAAATGGTGGATTAGGTTGTATACGCCACAAGTGTTAAGCAACGTAATCAACAGCCAACAAGTCATCCACAAAACATACAATATGCAAAATTTGAAACATTTGATGTGTATTTTAAACATTCGTACATATATATATATACATAAATCAGAGCAATTTTTCGCGAAGTGATTTTGCTATGCTTCTCAATTATAAAAAATGTATGTTCCTAATGGTAAAACTCAAATTTGCTCCAATAAATCTGCATCGCAGATTCCAATCAAATTATATGAAGATATAGATGCACACGCATTGCATTACATTGCACATTTGAGGCAGTCGTCGTCGAGCACACAATTACTTTTCTAACCCCAATGGCAAGTTAAATGGGAGTTGGGAGTTCTGTGCAGTTTTTTCGGAAACAAAAAAAATCATTGCCTACTTATGAGCGCGATACTGGGCATCAAGAGGAAAATGGAAGCGAACGAGCTGCTGTGCCTTGTCTCAACATCTTTCATCTGGCGGCATTCGGGCAATGAGCAAGGAACTCCTACTTGAGCTACTGCTCCCGCTGTGCCCGCTGCTGCTGGTCCTGCTGGTTGTCCTGCTTATTTATCGTGTATTTTGTGTTGTAGCGCATATTAATCATAAAGCGGACACGCGTCGCTTTACGCACGTTTGGCGGTTGGCGGATACGGACGCGACAGCGCCAAGAAGACAAGCCAAACGAGACCAGCACCAGAGCAAGGACGTGGACAAGGACAAGAACGAGAACAAGGACCAAAGCCCAGAGACAGCCCAGAGACATCGAGAGACAGCGTGTAACCCAAACCAAAAACTCAGCCCCAAAAATTTTGTCCGACTTCTCTCGTTTTTCGCATGCGAACTGAGCGTATTAGATTTAAGCGCGTTATAAATGAGCAGCGCATATTTTGGTTTTGCTACTACTCCCGGACTCATAAATCAAAATTCTCGTTTTTGGCATTCTTTTGCTTTACTCTTGTCCTTTTTTTTATTTAAAGACTTACTTTACTGACACACACACATACTATTATTGTGCTGCAGGGTCTCCAAAACAAGCAAAAAAAAAAAACTGAGAAAAAAAAACATGAAGAAGCATATACCCTTTTTGCCCAAAAAAAAAAAAAAATTGTTCCCTTATCCAAACTCCCACCTCCACCTACCCCTTCTCCGCCCACTGAACGTCTGTTGGCTGCTGTCCATGACGGATGATTGGATTTTATGTTGATTACAAAAATGTGCAAGTCGAATTTGGTTTTTGATTTTCTTCTCTTTTTTTTGTGTGTTTTGTTTTTATTTTTATTTTATTTTTTTCTTGTTGCGTCTCCTATTACTAAGCATTTACCCATGGTCTGTAAACATTATTATCATCATCATCATTATCATAAGCATTATCATAATCATCATCAGCAGCAGCGGCAACATTATCATTATGTTTGGTTGTTATTGGCCATATTTTAATGTGCTGGCCAACCGATATTTGTCGTAGTACCATGTTTGATTTATTTATGTGTTTATTTGGAGTGTTGCTGTTCTTTTCTGGGGATACTCTTTATGCATCTAGGGTATACAACAAAAACATCAATATCATATCCTATATAATACACTATATATATATATAATAATATACATACATAATACTAATATTATAAATTTAAAAGTTTTTAATTATGTTTGTTTCTCTTTCACGCACAAACTACTGATTAGATCTTAGTAAAAGTTTACATGAATATAGACCTTAGTAAAAGTTTACAATAATATAGCTTAGACATCAGAATAACACATAGGCTATAATCCTTAACGACATTATATGATGGCGTTGCTGAATGTTGTTTTTCTGTCCTTTAAAATAAAATCATTTTCCACGTAGTGTTAGTTGGCATATAAAGCTTTTATGCTAAGTGAGAGTATTCAACCTTCGGCATTGCGTAAATACATACATACATATATAGTATATCTGCATATTCTTCTCCATTTTTGCAATTGTTGTTGTTGTTGTTGTTGTTGTTAGCTATGCGTCTGTGATTACTCATAACGTTTTATGGGTGGCTCGCAACTTGGCCTATGTCTCATTGTCTGTCTGACTGTCTGTGTGTGTGTGGTTGTTAGTGGTGTCTGTTGTCGATTTGTTATTCGATTTTGCATGCTAAGTACTCGAGTTTTATTTGCATTCTACATAATAATTTAATTTTATTTGTTTTGCTGCATCCATTTCACATCGCTCAAGCTCAGCTGCTTCTTTCCATATTATTGTTTATTTTAGCTAATGGCACCTTGGTGGCGTCCATTGCTTGTTTTTTGTTTTCACTGGCTTGGGTAAGTGGCGGGGTGGTTTGGGGGGGAGGAGTGACAGTCATCGTATTAAACTAAGCCTACATTGCATTTCATGCGCCTATTGGGGACACTAAATGCCAAAACAATATAAAGAATATATATTTATTCATATTCGTATGTATATGTACAAATAAACATATATATATATATATATATGTGTGTGTGTGTGTGGGTTGAACATTTCTCGCATTAATTTTGATGGCTTATAGAGTTTAGTACATAGGTTATTGTGCAAATTGAACTTATTTTTAAAAATATTCAATGCAGTCGTATACTTAATACCATTAATTAAGTTAAGGCTTATATGGTCGAACAGTTCGTATGCGCAATAGATCTATTTTCCTCAATATATTATTGTTAGTCCTACATAACTATATAAAGAAGATATATTTTTACTGTCATTCATTTGATAATTTGATAATACAATAAGGAAAAATTCTTTCAGAATAAAAATAAATTGCTTACATGGAAAAAAATATTATTTTTTAATACGTGTTTAATTAAAAAAAAAAAAAAAAAAACGTTTTTTAAACTGATTAATATCTTCCACCCAACAAAGTAAATCCTATATAAAGAATTTTTATTAATAAAAAAAACTGTAAAAAACAGTCAGCAGTCATGAGCCAGATTTTTTCTTTGCGGCGAAGGATCAGCTCAGCTATAGAGCGATAATATGCTGGAGCTGTGTACGACTTCCGCGAGTAAGCTTTCCGGGCATTTACTGTCCCCCTTAAACTATACTTGGCAAAAAAAATGACTGCCGGATTTAGTAATAGACAACTAAGTACGTACTTCCGACCGTTCACCGTGGTTCTGAGTGATGACTCCGATGAAACCATCCTACCAGTTACAAGACCCAAGGTTCTGCGTAACGGCCCAACAATGAGAACTTGTGTTATAAATAACTCCACGTAAGGGAAAAAAAATTAAAAAAAAAAAAAGATAAATTTAAAAACAAAAAGTTTTCTTTTACTAATTGATATCGTTCAACCAACCAAGTAAATCCTTTATGAAGAATTTTTATTAATTAAAAAAAATGTAAAAAACAGTCAGCAGTCATGAGCTAGATTTATTCTTTGCGGCGAAGGATCAGCTCAGCTATAGAACGATAATATGCTGAAAATGACGGCCGGATATAGTAATAGACAACTAAGTACGTACTTCCGACCGTTCACCGTGGTTCTGAGTGATGACTCCGATGAAACCATCCTACCAATTACAAGACCCAAGGTTCTGCGTAACGGCCCAACAATGAGAACTTGTGTTATAAATAACTCCACTTATGGGAAAAAAATTAAAAAAAAAAAAAAGATACATTTAAAAACAAAAAGTTTTCTTTTACTAATTGATATCGTTCAACCAACCAAGTAAATCCTTTATGAAGAATTTTTATTAATTAAAAAAAATTTAAAAAACAGTCAGCAGTCATGAGCCAGATTTATTCTTTGCGGCGAAGGATCAGCTCAGCTATAGAGCGATAATATGCTGGAGCTGTGTACGACTTGGTAATGTCTCCACGAGTAAGCTTTCCGGGCATTTACTGTCCCTCTTAAACTATACTTGGCAAAAAAATGACTGCCGGATTTAGTAATAGACAACTAAGTACGTACTTCCGAGCGTTCGCCGTGGTTCTGAGTGATGACTCCGATGAAACCATCCTACCAGTTACAAGACCCAAGGTTCTGCGTAACGGCCCAACAATGAGAACGTGTGTTATAAATAACTCCACGTAAGGGTAAAAAAATAAATAAAAAAAAGATACATGTGTAATTTGAAAAAAAAAACTAATTTGAATTTTACTAATTGATATCGTTCAACCAACCAAGTTAATCCTTTATGAAGAATATATCAAGGTATTTATAATTTGTTTTTGTTACAATACTTATTCATAGATATTTCATGGCACAGTTAAGTATGCAAACTGTTGTTTGTTTATTTCATTTTTATTTTTCGGTGTTTTGTAAACGCATTTGATGGCTCGCTTTCATTAAGTCAAGGATTGACAGTTGCTGCAGTCCTTGGGGAGTCCTTGCAACTGGCAACTGGCCAGCCAGTCGTCAATTAGCAGTTAACTTTTAAGCCACCAAACGACAAAAATCACAACAGTCAACAACAAACAAAAAAAAATCAGCGTACACTGCAAAAAACAAAAAAGAGGTGCAACAAAACGAAACGAAACGAAAGAACAGAATCTAATTCGCTCAGCAACATTGTTAATTTGTACTCAAAAGGTATTATGCTTTGTAGTTTTAGACAGCTGCTGGTGTGTTTGTTGCCAGTTTTCGACTTTTTAATTGAGATTGAGTCAAAGAGTCTAAAGTGCCGATCACAATGTTGAATGCTTTGGAGATGGCAATAAATTATTTACATTTCTTGATATACGTACGTACGTAGGTTCTCGAGGCTGTTGCACGTTGTAAACTTAACGTTCAATGCAACTTTTTTTGGGCTCTTTGGTTGCCATGGCCAATTATTTGTGGCGTTATCGTGGCCGTCACCGTTACCGTTACAGTTGGTTGTTACCGTTAGCAACGTTGACTTGAATCGACTTGCAAAACTGATTTGAACCGAACCGAACCGAAACTAAAGCAAAGCAAATCAAATCAAAGCAAAGCAAATCAAAGCGGCGTCTCGAAAGAGTGAGGTGCGGCGGGGCGACCTTCTTGTGTTGACCTCAATTTTGGCCCAATAAGGCTGGCGTCGCTTTGTGCACATAACTGGCAGGTGGTGGCATGCCTTATATTGTTGTTGTTAGCCGCTGCCGCTGCTGCTGCTGCTGGTTCGGTATTGTTGTTGTTTGCCAGCATTCTTGTTGGCAACAGATTGAAGTGCAAGGCACGAAACGATGCCATATTGCCTGGACGGCTGCCACTTACTACAACTACTCGCTGTCTCGGTAGTTCTCAGCTGCATCTAACTAGCACCGATTTGCCAACTCGTACTCGTACTCGTACTCGAACTCGAACTCGAGCAATGCCCCTAACAACAACGACAACAACAACAACAACAGCAGCGAGGCGTTTTTGATTATTACAATATGTTCAGTTGTTGCTAACAATACTTGAGTTTAGGAGCTTGGAGCAAACACATTTACAAATTGAAGACCGTCGAGTTAGAGATATTCTGAACTCTGACCTTACGCGTAGTATCGTGTTACACATTTTAAGGAAGGGTTAAGCATCAAAAATTCAAAATGAAGAACTAAATAATATGCACTCTTCATTTTTGCAGTGTTTTTCTATTCTGTCTCTCTCTCTCTCTCTCTGTCTTTCCAATTTTAATGGCAGCCCGGCATAATGAGCTACATACATACAAATATATTATATATGTGTGTTAACGTATATGTGTGTGTAGTACTAGTACACTTGTATAGAGAGTGAAACACGTTTCGCATTTGTTTTGGGCCCATCGGGACGAGTCTGCCAGCTCAACTTAGCTTAGCTCGCTCCCTTTTACTCCTTTTGCTCGCGTGCTCTCTCTCTCTCTCTTTCACACACTGTGACACATTTTCTATCTATGCCTCTCACTCCGTTTCTCTTTCACTGCTGGAGTGTATGTGTGTGTGTGTGTGTGTGTGTGTGTGTGTGTGTTTTGGCCAGCATTGACACAATAAAACTTTTTCAGCACATTTTTCATTCGTGCTGCTGCTGCTGCTGCTGCTGCCGCTGCCGCTACTGCTGCTGCTGCCTCTTGTTGCAAGTGTAGCATTCTGCATTTATTGACGCATTTTGGTCTTTTGCATATTTGCGCGTTGCATGCGACAACAAATGAAGCGTTCGTCAGTTAGTTGGTTGTCGTTTTTGGCCATTTTGGGTCGTTTGAGGCCAGCAAACATGCGACAATTCATCGATGAAAAAACAAGACCCCATTTAGCTACCACTTGGCCATGAATGACTGAGAAGGGCCGTGCAGGGGGGTAATGGGGGGATGGGTTACAGCGGGTACAGGGTATACAAATTGAATGGAGTCAAGTGCATTGCATTTGGCATACTAATAAATATTAAAAAGTGCCAAAAAAAAAAACTTGTACATTAAATGCATATTCGACGAGCACAACTTATTGTACGTGCTTCAATGTTGCAACCGCAACAAAAACAACAACATTAACAAATTGACACTATAAACAATGGATAGCGGAAATATCATTGCAAACAAACGGATTTCCGATGACTATAAATGTTGTTGTGTTCATCAATTCATTTTTAAAATGAATCCAACGGATTTTCAGCAGCGAAACCTTAATATATATATATAAATATAAAATGAACTTGAAACTTTGGAGTATTTTAGGTTAAATAAATTCAAAAGCACACCAAATACTCCCTAAGTTGTGCCATTCATTTGGCACAATATATATTGCATGATTATTTCCTCACTATTCACTTTTTACCATCTCTTTACTTCTAATAAGTAAAGAGTTTAAGGAACAGACAGATACAGCTTTACTGTCTGCTAAACTACTCGTGGAAAAAACACCAAAATTTATATACATTTATTTAGGTTTAGAAATATATAGAAAATGGAAAACAAAAATTCTACTGTAGTTGACTTTCCGAACAGAGCTTTACTGTCTGCTTAACTACAGTGGAAAAAACACCAAAATTTATATAAATTTATTTCGGTTTAGAAATATAGAAAATGGAAAAAAAAAAATTTAAAAAAAATAAATGTTATTAAGTCAGGCAACTGCAAGGAATTCAAGGCAACTTTAAGTTTCGTTACGTTTTTCCATTTTCTATATATTTCTAAACCTAAATAAATGTATATAAATTTTGGTGTTTTTTCCACGAGTAGTTTAGCAGACAGTAAAGCTGTATCTGTCTGTTCCTTAAACTCTTTACTTATTAGAAGTAAAGAGGTAAAAAGTGAATAGTGAGGAAATAATCATGCAATATATATTGTGCCAAATGAATGGCACAACTTAGGAATATTTGGTGTGCTTTTTGAATTTATTTAACCTAAAATACTCCAAAGTTTCAAGTTCATTTTATATTTATATATATATATTAAGGTTTCGCTGCTGAAAATCCGTTCTAATTCATTTTAAAAATGAATTGATGAACACAACAACATTTATAGTCATCGGAAATCCGTTTGTTTGCAATGATATTTAGCTGCTATCCATTGTTTATAGTGTCAATTTGTTTAATGTTGTTGTTTTTGTTGCGGTTGCAACATTGAAGCACGTACAATAACTGTGCTCGTCGAATATCATTTAATGTACAAGTTTTTTTTTTTTGGCACTTTTTAATATTTATTAGTATGCCAAATGCAATGCAGCTTGACTCCATTCAATTTGTATACCCTGTACCCGCTGTAACCCATCCCCCCATTACCCCCCTGCACGGCCCTTCTCAGTCATTCATGGCCAAGTGGTAGCTAAATGGGGTCTTGTTTTTTCATCGATGAATTGTGGCCATGTCCTCAAACAACCCAAAATGGCCAAAAACGACAACCAACAGACTGACAAACGCTTCATTTGTTGTCAGTGCAACACACGGATAACTGCAAAAGTCAAAATGCATGCAATAAAATGCAGAATGCTACACTTGCAACAAGAGGCAGCAGCAGCAGCATAGGCAGCGGCAGCAGCAGCAGCAGCAGCAGCTGAATGAAAAAATGTGCTGAAAAAGTTTGCTGTCTCAATGCTGGCCAAAACACACACACACACACACACACACACACACATACACTCCAGCAGTGAAAGAGAAACGGAGTGAGAGGCATAGATAGAAAATGAGTGTGTGAAAGAGAGAGAGAGAGCACGCAAGCAAAAGGAGTAAAAGGGAGCGAGCTAAGCTAAGTTGAGCTGGCAGACTCGTCCCGATGGGCCCCAAAACAAATGCAAAAACATGTTCACTCTCTATACAAGTGTACTAGTACTACACACACATATACGTTAACACACATATATAATATGTGTTCCTATGTATGTAGCTCATTATGCCGGGCTGCCATTAAAATTGGAAAGACAGAGAGAGAGAGAGACAGAATAGAAAAACACTGCAAAAATGAAGAATTGCATATTATTTAGTTCTTTCATTTTGAATTTTTGATGCTTAACCCTTCCTTAAAATGTGTAACACGATACTACACGTAAGGTCAGAGTTCAGAATATCTCTAACTCGACAGTTGCTTCAATTCCTAAATGTGTTTGCTCAAGCTGCCTGAACTAGAAGTATTGTTAGCGACAATTTGAGCGTATTTGTAATAATCAAAAACGCCTCCGCTGCTGTTGTTGTTGTTGTTGTCGTTGTTGTTAGGGGCATTGCTCGAGTTCGAGTTCGAGTACGAGTACGAGTACGAGTTGGCAAATCGGTGCTAGTTAGATGCAGCTGAGACTACCAAGACAGCGAGTAGTTGTAGTAAGTGGCAGCCGTCCAGGCAATATGGCATCGTTTCGTGCCTTGCACTTCAATCTGTTGCCAACAAGAATGCTGGCGAACAACAACAACCAAACCAGCAGCAGCAGCAGCGCTAACAACAACAATATAAGGCATGCCACCACCTGCCAGTTATGTGCACAAAGCGACACCAGCCTTATTCGGCCCAAAATTGAGGTCGACACAAGAAGGTCGCCCCACCGCACCTCACTCTTTCGAGACGCCGCTTTGATTTGCTTTGCTTTGATTTGATTTGCTTTGCTTTAGTTTCGGTTGGTAAGACAATACAT